>CM050165.1:190108958-190249072 GCA_027410445.1 Discoglossus pictus
AAGAAGCCTCAGGGGTCAAAAGGGGGAATAATGGCCCCTGAAAATCCTAGCTGCAGCACTGCACAGCATAGGCCCCAGGCAGATAAGGCAGCCCCAGCTCCTGGTGGTTCTGCCAGCAGACCTACCCCTGTGGCTAATACCTGGTCACAGGTGGTTTCTGCTGGCCCCAGTAATACCACCGCTGGGGCTGAGGGGCAGATCACCAGGAAGCATGGGGTTAAATGTCAGATGTCTGGGGTCTACAGCATTGATATCTATCTGCGTGCTGCAGCTAATGTCATCAGCCCCTCTGTTATAGTAGCAGCCAGCAAAATGTACGGGAAAGCAGTTTTTTTTACCCGTACTCTGGCTGCTGCACACATTCTTATACAGAGAGGCATCACAGTGGGGGGATTATATGTCCCAATAGAACCCCTGGAAGGGTTGGGCACAAAAGTAACACTCTCTAATGTGCCCCCCTTCCTACCAGACTCCCTCCTGCGCCCCCACCTGCTAACCCTAGGGGAAGTAAAAACACCATTTATTAAAATTCCCCTGGGGTGCAGAGAGAGAGCACTTCGTCATGTGCTCTCTTTCAAGAGGCAGGTACAAATGTGCCTGCCTCAGGGCGCAGAAAACATAGAGGGGTCTTTTGGGGTTCCATTTGAGGGGGTGCTGTACAGGATTTTTTACAGCACTACGGAGGTGCAGTGCTATCATTGCAAGGGGTTGGGGCATACACGTAGGAATTGCCCTAATGTAAAGCATCATGCCCCAGCCCCAGCAAATGGCACCTCCGTCAGTACGGCACCCATCCCCGCTGAGCCCATAACAGCGGGGACCTCAAGGGTCATAGCCCCCCCACAGAGCTCAGGCAAGGAGGCCGTTCCTCAAGCCACCACCACGGCCTCCAAACCCCCTTCTTCCCCAAAAAAGCCATCTGTGTCTGTGGTCTCCAGCAAGACTGCAGACACGGGGAAAAAGGGGAAGAATGTCACCGGTCCTCCCAGTGTCACAGCTGAATCTCCCAAGTCCCAATCTGCCCCCACCATAATTACATCAGTTAGTGTGGGGGCACAGTGTAAGCAGAGGGATAATAAGCCCTCTGCAGGGGAGGCAGCTAGTGGCAGCTCCTCTTCCAGGAGTGACGTCCCCAGGAAGAGGAAGCATAAAACCAACAGGGAGGTTGCTGATAAGTGGGAAGTGCTCTATAGTGGAGCACCTCCCTCTAAAAGCAAGAAGAGGAACAAAACATCTCCTCCTCATCCGGTGACATTGTCTGGCCCGGTTATTAAGCTCAGCCAGCCGGTGCCAGACCACACATCTCTCTCTCCAGACCCTATAGGGGTTAATGTGGAAAAGGGTCTGGAGGAAAAGCAGGGGCAAGAGGGTCTCCCAAGTGAGGCAGGGGTAGACAAGAAAGATCAGGTTCTGCCTCTGGCCTTTGAGGGGGGTCCCAACAAAGCCCCTGCTGAATGGGTAGTCAGTGTCCCTGAGGTGCTGAGCTTCAAGGGCACCAGTCAGTCTCCTCCTCCAGTGTCACTCTCCAGTGACGTACCTCGGGCTTTGTTAGAGCCCCAGGCCGAGTCACTACTGGAGGGGGGGAATATAGGCATGACCCCCATTCAGGACCCCATGGATTTGTCTGTCAGGGGGGATGTGGCACAAGGGGAAGTGGAAATGGGGGAGGGTGATAAAACAGGTTTTCCTGTTAACATCATGGGAGAGCCTGTCTACCCTCCTCAGCCGTCCACTGACCCTAACATCGGTGCCATCCAAGCTGAGCAAGCAGCGGTGGAACTGGCAGAGGAGGCATATAAAGCCTCCAAGGCTTCCATTAAGGAAGCCATGCCAGCCACTGCTGTCCAGCCAGCTACCCCTGAATGCACTCCTGAAGCTACAGGGGTGCAGCAGCAATCCAAGGGTCCATTATTTACCTTGAAGGGTGCTAAAGGGACTCCTTCTGTATCATCTAAGAGGGGGTCCCTGAGAATAAAGCTGAGGAAACTGACTCCAGTCGGGGAGGATGGAGTAAAAGCCCTCAGCCAAGAGGAGCCCAGGGGTGACCCACTAGAAGGAACATCAGATTCTGGGTGGGTTATCCCTGTCAAGGAAATAGATCTATTCCTTGAGAGCACCCTTCATGGACAAAAGAAAAGGAAGGTGCGGCTGGCCTTGGAGAGGTGGAAGAATATGTCGTTTATTCTCCACTCTCTCCAGCAATATCTAGTGGTCAGCACTAGGGCCAAGAATTCTGGGACTGCGGAGCATCTCCGCGTCCGGAAATTCTATAAAATGTGCGTGTCCTATCAGCAGTCTCAAGGGTCTGAGGAACGCACAATTCCTGACACGCAGTAATGGCTTTGCACATCAGCACGCTAAATACCAATGGCTGTCAAGACAGTTTCCGCAGGTTCCAGGTACTCTCCTATTTATATCAGGGAGGGTACTCTGTGAGCTTCCTGCAGGAAACTCACACCACTCCAGAGGCTGAGGCCTCGTGGCAACTGGAGTGGAGAGGCAGGGTCTTCTTCAGCCACTTCACATCGGCGTCATGTGGAGTGGTGACCCTGTTCTCAGAGTCTTTTCAGCCAGAGCTGCTGCTTGTGAAAGCTGTTATCCCAGGCCGTCTAATCCACCTCCGGGTCCGAGAGCAGGGTAGCATCATTAACCTAGTTAATATATATGCCCCTGCTGGTGGGCCCGAGAGAGTGAGGTTCCTCGCCAGACTGTCCCAGTTTTTGGAGACGGTTGACGCAGATGAGTGTTTGGCACTCGGGGGTGATTTCAACTGCACCCTCGACGCTCTGGACCGGAATAGTCCAGAGCCGTACCCGCCTTCTGCGTCAGCCCTGCGGGAGATCATCGCCCGCTTCTCCCTGGAGGACATCTGGCGAGAGCAGAACCCAGGGGCATCAGACGGTTTCACCTACGTCAGGGTGAGAGCCGGTCTGGTGTCCCACTCCCGGATCGACAGACTATATATATCTAGTCACTATATGTCACGAGTCGGTTCTTGTGCCATTAGGCTGGCTCCGTTCACAGACCACAACTGTGTGTCTGTGACAGTGGCGCTAACGCCAACAGCGCCACGAGCCGCCTATTGGCACTTCAACAATGCTTTGTTGAAGGACCAGGGGCTCGTGACATTGATCCGGGAGTTTTGGACGGACTGGAGGGGTTGCAAGGGGGACTTTGCCACGTTAAAACTGTGGTGGGACGTGGGCAAGGTTCATTTGCGACTTCTGTGTCAGGAATATACCAAGGGTGCGAGTGGGCAGCGCGAAGCTGAGTTGGAGTCACTCCGGGGGGAGGTACTCCATCTGGAGCAGAGGCTGTTCACTTGTAGGGACCAATCCCTGCAGAGCGAGTATGTAGAGAGGAAGGGTGTCCTCTGTGACCTGGAACGACACCAGGCCAAGGGGGCATACGTGCGCAGCCGCTTAGGTTTTCTCAAAGATCTAGACCGCGGCTCGCGCCTCTTCTACTCACTGGAGAAAAAGGGGGGTAACAGTAGGCACATCACCTGTCTTCTAGATGAAGACGGTGCCCCCCTTACAGATCCGGAGAGTATGCGGGATAGAGCCCGGAACTTTTATAAAGATCTTTACTCTCCGGATCCCATTTCTCCAGACGCCTGCAGGGTGCTATGGGAGGGGCTCCCCACAGTCAGTGAGGGTGTAAGAGAGCGGCTTGATATACCACTGTCTTTTCAAGAGCTCTCTGAAGCCCTCCGTGCCATGTCCTGTGAGAAGTCTCCAGGACTGGACGGACTGACTGTAGAGTTTTTCCAATTTTTCTGGGAGACTCTGGGACCTGATTTCCATCTGGTCCTTGGGGAAGCCCTGGAGACCGGGGAGATGCCCCTGTCTTGTCGCAGGGCAGTACTTGCCCTGCTGCCCAAAAAGGGGGATCTCCGGCTTATTAAGAACTGGCGACCGGTCTCTCTGCTCAGCACGGACTACAAGATTGCAGCTAAAGCCATCTCGCTTAGACTTGGGTCTGTGCTGGCAGAATTGGTTCACCCTGACCAGTCCTATGCGATCCCGGGCCGGACTATCTTTGATAGTATCTTTCTGGTCCGGGATCTATTGCATTATTCTCGCAGGACTGGTCTGTCACTCGCCTTTCTCTCTTTAGATCAAGAGAAGGCGTTTGACAGGGTGGACCATGGTTACCTCATAGCCACTCTGCAAGCGTACGGCTTTGGCCCACAGTTTGTGGGCTTTATAAGAACGCTGTACGCCTCTGCAGAGTGTTTACTTAAAATCAATTGGTCCCTAACAGCACCTTTGGTATTTGGACGAGGGGTGCGTCAAGGATGTCCCTTGTCTGGACAGTTATATGCACTGGCCATTGAGCCTTTCCTCTGCCTACTGAGGAAAAGGCTCACAGGGCTGGTGCTAAAAGATCCAGACATGCGGATTGTCCTTTCAGCTTATGCTGACGATGTGCTCCTCGTGGCCCAGGATCCAGTTGATCTTGAGCTGGCAAAACAGTGCCAGGAGGTATATTCAGCTGCCTCCTCCGCTCAGATCAACTGGTCCAAATGCACAGGCCTTTTAGAGGGTAATTTACAGGTAGACTCTTTGCCTCCCACGTTTCGTGACATCACGTGGGAGGCAGATGTCATTAAATATCTGGGGGTCTACCTGTCCGCTGCGGACGCTTCCGTCCCAGACAACTGGAGGGAGTTAGAGGGCAGTGTCCTCTCTCGTCTGGGACGATGGAGGGGTCTAGCAAAAATGCTTTCCCTTAGGGGGCGGACTCTAGTGGTGAATCAGCTGGTGGCTTCTCAGATCTGGCACCGGCTGATTTGTCTGAGTCCGACCCCCGAGTTTGTCACCAATATCCAGAGGAATTTGTTAGATTTCCTCTGGATGGGAAGGCATTGGGTCTCTGCAGGGGTGGCAAGTCTGCCTTTGGTGGAGGGTGGACAGGGAGTAGTTTGTGTGTGCTCCCAGTTGTCCACCTTCCGCCTTCAGTACCTGCAGAGATACCTATATGCAGATCCCTCTCCGCAGTGGTGCGCACTGGCATCCAGCTTTTATCGCCAGTTGCGCAACCTGGGGTATGACCGGCAATTATTTCTGATCAGGCCCGAGGGGTTTGGGAGAGACCTCTCTGTGTTGCCGGCATACTACCAGGAAACCCTCAAGGCCTGGAGCATGGTCTCCGTGACCAGGCAGGGCGTGCCTTTGGGGGATGAAATATTCACGGAGCCCCTGCTATTTAATCCAGCAGTGGGGGCTCCAATGTTACAGTCCCCCAGTATCATCCGCCGCCTTAGTCACGCACGGATGACCCGAGTCGGGGATCTCTTGGAATACGGGCGTTCTGATTGGGTGTCACCCCAGGAGCTTACGCTCCGTTTGGGATATGTGACGCCCAAAGTCTCAGGGCGCTTGCTCCAGGAGATTAGGGATGCCATCTCCCCCGACTCGCGCACCTTCCTTCGCGGGGCTTTGCAGGCCGGAGTGCCACATGCACCTTTCAACACCCCTGCTCCGGCTGTTTGCATTGGACACAAGCCCCGTGTTTCCCCTCAGGCTCCTCCTGTCCCCAACCTCTCGAAGTTGAGGGACATACCCTCGGCATGCTTTCGCGGCATGCCGAGGAAGAGCTTATATTCTCTCGTGCTCCATACAGTGCACTTCCTTGCCCTCGTGACCCGTCCCGATACCATCTGGAGGCGGGTCCTACCAGCTGACGAGGGCAAGAGGCCCCGGTGGAGGGAACTTTACTCTGATTTAGTTCCACGAACCACCGGGGACTTGAGTTGGAGAGTGCTCCATGGTGCACTGAGCACGGGAGAGTACTTAGCTAAATTCACGGACTCTCCCTCCACTTGTCCATTCTGTGGCAAGGGAGAGTCCGTGTATCATATTTATTTTAGTTGCGCCAGACTGCAGCCCCTCTTGTCACTCTTGAGGGGCCTCCTCCTGCAGTTCTGGCTGCATTTCTCCCCTCACATTTTTATTTTTGGGCGCCCAGTGTCCCGGGGCAATAAGGCCAGGGACCTCCTCGTCAACCTGCTCCTGGCATTAGCCAAGTTGGCTATATATAAGTCCAGGAAGCAGTGTTTGATAGGGGGGGTTCCCTTGTCACCTGAGGCCATGTTCCGGGTGCTGGTGCGCTCCCGTATCCGGGCAGAGTACCACCTGGCTTTGTCCACTGGGGGAATGGATGAGTTTGTCTCCCAGTGGGCTGTAGATGGTGTGCTCTGCTCGGTATCCCCCCATCCGGTTTCTTTTTCTTTTAACCTCCTAATATGATTTTTATTTAGTTTACAGAACATGTTTTCTCATCATTTTAAAATACACTGTGCCAAGTTCAACCAATCCAATCTATTTGGGGTACCAACAGTCCACATTTAAAAAACAAATAATTTTATTTTCTTATATCTAAGTGCATTTGACTGACTGCCAATCAAAGTTCATTTGCTTGACCGCTAGCCAGAGTGTGTGTCTTGCTTACAAGTACTTTGCCAAGTTCAACCAATCCAATCTATTTGGGGTACCAGCAGTCCACATTTAAAAAACAAATAATTTTATTTTCTTAAATCTAAGTGCATTTGCCTGACCGCCAATCAAAGTTAATTTGCTGGACCGCTAACCAGTGTGTGTGTCAGGCTTACAAGTACTGTGCCAAGTTCAACCAATCCAATCTATTTGGGGTACCAACAGTCCACATTTAAAAAACAAATAATTTTCTTTTCTTAAATCTAAGTGCATTTGACTGACCGCCAATCAAAGTTCATTTGCTTGACCGCTAGCCAGAGTGTGTGTCTTGCTTACAAGTACTGTGCCAAGTTCAACCAATCCAATCTAGTTGGGGTACCAACAGTCCACATTTAAAAAACAAATAATTTTATTTTTTTTAATCTAAGTGCATTTGCCTGACCGCCAATCAAAGTTAATTTGCTTGACCGCTAGCCAGAGTGTGTTTCTTGCTTACAAGTACTGTGCCAAGTTCAACCAATCCAATCTATTTGGGGTACCAGCAGTCCACATTTAAAAAACAAATATTTTTTTTTTCTTAAATCTAAGTGCATTTGCCTGACCGCCAATCAAAGTTCATTTGCTTGACCGCTAACCAGTGTGTGTGTCAGGCTTACAAGTACTGTGCCAAGTTCAACCAATCCAATCTAGTTGGGGTACCAACAGTCCACATTTAAAAAAACAAATAATTTTATTTTCTTAAATCTAAGTGCCTTTGTCTGACCGCCAATCAAAGTTCATTTGCTTGACCGCTAGCCAGAGTCTGTGTCTTGCTTACAAGTACTGTGCCAAGTTCAACCAATCCAATCTATTTGGGGTACCAGCAGTCCACATTTAAAAAACAAATAATTTTATTTTCTTAAATCTAAGTGCATTTGACTGACCGCCAATCAAAGTTCATTTGCTTGACCGCTAAAAAGTGTGTGTGTCAGGCTTACAAGTACTTTGCCAAGTTCAACCAATCCAATCTATTTGGGGTACCAACAGTCCACATTTAAAAAACAAATACTTTTATTTTCTTAAATCTAAGTGCATTTGACTGACATCCAATCAAAGTTCATTTGCTTGACCGCTAGCCAGAGTGTGTGTCTTGCTTACAAGTACTTTGCCAAGTTCAACCAATCCAATCTATTAGGGGGACCAGCAGTCCACATTTAAAAAACAAATAATTTTATTTTCTTAAATCTAAGTGCATTTGCCTGACCGCCAATCAAAGTTCATTTGCTTGACCGCTAACCAGTGTGTGTGTCAGGCTCACAACTGATACTGTGCCCAGTGCTCAGAGAGCATGTTGTGTGCATGCTTGAGCTCCAAACAAAAGGCTTTTTAGGGTCTTAGTCCCTCAAATACAAGTTTTATTTTAACACCTTTTTGTTAATAAGCACTTTGTGCACGGTGTTGTTCATTTTTGGGAGTTTTTGTGTTTTTTTTTCTTAGTTTAATTTAAGTTTTAGTTTTCTGGGGGTCAGGCTCAACTCTCTATCCCAGGAGAGTGAGCTGTCTCCTGGATACTTTGCCACACCCCTCCCTTAGCACTACACCTTCACTCCTGGAGCTTTGTTACTTTGACTTTTTTTCTTTTAAAAAGTTTATTAGGTTTTGTTGAAGTTTTGTTTGTTTGGTGTTGGGTTTTATGTTTTGGGGGAGAGAAGACAAGTAACATCTTTGTAGGCAGTGGGGGGGAAAACAATTAGATTTTTTGTTGTTAAGGCTTTTTTTTAACATCTGACACAGAGACACAGAGGGGTTAAAAAGCCTCTGTGTTCTCTGTGTTGTTGCATTTAGTAACACCTTGCAACAGGCCATTAACCCTTCCACTGCCAAACATCATCTCTCTCTCTCCCTTAGTTTTTGTCTCCCTTAGTTTTTGTCTTTTTGTTTCTTTTTCACACTTTTATATTTTAAAAAAAAAGAAAACAGTAGAAAATCATAAAACAAAAAATAAAAATAAATAAAACAAATAAACTAAAAAAAAAAAAGGGTCTAAACATGAGGGATAAGACCATTAAGAAGCCTCAGGGGTCAAAAGGGGGAATAATGGCCCCTGAAAATCCTAGCTGCAGCACTGCACAGCATAGGCCCCAGGCAGATAAGGCAGCCCCAGCTCCTGGTGGTTCTGCCAGCAGACCTACCCCTGTGGCTAATACCTGGTCACAGGTGGTTTCTGCTGGCCCCAGTAATACCACCGCTGGGGCTGAGGGGCAGATCACCAGGAAGCATGGGGTTAAATGTCAGATGTCTGGGGTCTACAGCATTGATATCTATCTGCGTGCTGCAGCTAATGTCATCAGCCCCTCTGTTATAGTAGCAGCCAGCAAAATGTACGGGAAAGCAGTTTTTTTTACCCGTACTCTGGCTGCTGCACACATTCTTATACAGAGAGGCATCACAGTGGGGGGATTATATGTCCCAATAGAACCCCTGGAAGGGTTGGGCACAAAAGTAACACTCTCTAATGTGCCCCCCTTCCTACCAGACTCCCTCCTGCGCCCCCACCTGCTAACCCTAGGGGAAGTAAAAACACCATTTATAAAAATTCCCCTGGGGTGCAGAGAGAGAGCACTTCGTCATGTGCTCTCTTTCAAGAGGCAGGTACAAATGTGCCTGCCTCAGGGCGCAGAAAACATAGAGGGGTCTTTTGGGGTTCCATTTGAGGGGGTGCTGTACAGGATTTTTTACAGCACTACGGAGGTGCAGTGCTATCATTGCAAGGGGTTGGGGCATACACGTAGGAATTGCCCTAATGTAAAGCATCATGCCCCAGCCCCAGCAAATGGCACCTCCGTCAGTACGGCACCCATCCCCGCTGAGCCCATAACAGCGGGGACCTCAAGGGTCATAGCCCCCCCACAGAGCTCAGGCAAGGAGGCCGTTCCTCAAGCCACCACCACGGCCTCCAAACCCCCTTCTTCCCCAAAAAAGCCATCTGTGTCTGTGGTCTCCAGCAAGACTGCAGACACGGGGAAAAAGGGGAAGAATGTCACCGGTCCTCCCAGTGTCACAGCTGAATCTCCCAAGTCCCAATCTGCCCCCACCATAAGTACATCAGTTAGTGTGGGGGCACAGTGTAAGCAGAGGGATAATAAGCCCTCTGCAGGGGAGGCAGCTAGTGGCAGCTCCTCTTCCAGGAGTGACGTCCCCAGGAAGAGGAAGCATAAAACCAACAGGGAGGTTGCTGATAAGTGGGAAGTGCTCTATAGTGGAGCACCTCCCTCTAAAAGCAAGAAGAGGAACAAAACATCTCCTCCTCATCCGGTGACATTGTCTGGCCCGGTTATTAAGCTCAGCCAGCCGGTGCCAGACCACACATCTCTCTCTCCAGACCCTATAGGGGTTAATGTGGAAAAGGGTCTGGAGGAAAAGCAGGGGCAAGAGGGTCTCCCAAGTGAGGCAGGGGTAGACAAGAAAGATCAGGTTCTGCCTCTGGCCTTTGAGGGGGGACCCAACAAAGCCCCTGCTGAATGGGTAGTCAGTGTCCCTGAGGTGCTGAGCTTCAAGGGCACCAGTCAGTCTCCTCCTCCAGTGTCACTCTCTAGTGACGTACCTCGGGCTTTGTTAGAGCCCCAGGCCGAGTCACTACTGGAGGGGGGGAATATAGGCATGACCCCCATTCAGGACCCCATGGATTTGTCTGTCAGGGGGGATGTGGCACAAGGGGAAGTGGAAATGGGGGAGGGTGATAAAACAGGTTTTCCTGTTAACATCATGGGAGAGCCTGTCTACCCTCCTCAGCCGTCCACTGACCCTAACATCGGTGCCATCCAAGCTGAGCAAGCAGCGGTGGAACTGGCAGAGGAGGCATATAAAGCCTCCAAGGCTTCCATTAAGGAAGCCATGCCAGCCACTGCTGTCCAGCCAGCTACCCCTGAATGCACTCCTGAAGCTACAGGGGTGCAGCAGCAATCCAAGGGTCCATTATTTACCTTGAAGGGTGCTAAAGGGACTCCTTCTGTATCATCTAAGAGGGGGTCCCTGAGAATAAAGCTGAGGAAACTGACTCCAGCCGGGGAGGATAGAGTAAAAGCCCTCAGCCAAGAGGAGCCCAGGGGTGACCCACTAGAAGGAACATCAGATTCTGGGTGGGTTATCCCTGTCAAGGAAATAGATCTATTCCTTGAGAGCACCCTTCATGGACAAAAGAAAAGGAAGGTGCGGCTGGCCTTGGAGAGGTGGAAGAATATGTCGTTTATTCTCCACTCTCTCCAGCAATATCTAGTGGTCAGCACTAGGGCCAAGAATTCTGGGACTGCGGAGCATCTCCGCGTCCGGAAATTCTATAAAATGTGCGTGTCCTATCAGCAGTCTCAAGGGTCTGAGGAACGCACAATTCCTGACACGCAGTAATGGCTTTGCACATCAGCACGCTAAATACCAATGGCTGTCAAGACAGTTTCCGCAGGTTCCAGGTACTCTCCTATTTATATCAGGGAGGGTACTCTGTGAGCTTCCTGCAGGAAACTCACACCACTCCAGAGGCTGAGGCCTCGTGGCAACTGGAGTGGAGAGGCAGGGTCTTCTTCAGCCACTTCACATCGGCGTCATGTGGAGTGGTGACCCTGTTCTCAGAGTCTTTTCAGCCAGAGCTGCTGCTTGTGAAAGCTGTTATCCCAGGCCGTCTAATCCACCTCCGGGTCCGAGAGCAGGGTAGCATCATTAACCTAGTTAATATATATGCCCCTGCTGGAGGGCTCGAGAGAGTGAGGTTCCTCGCCAGACTGTCCCAGTTTTTGGAGACGGTTGACGCAGATGAGTGTTTGGTACTCGGGGGTGATTTCAACTGCACCCTCGACGCTCTGGACCGGAATAGTCCAGAGCCGTACCCGCCTTCTGCGTCAGCCCTGCGGGAGATCATCGCCCGCTTCTCCCTGGAGGACATCTGGCGAGAGCAGAACCCAGGGGCATCAGACGGTTTCACCTACGTCAGGGTGAGAGCCGGTCTGGTGTCCCACTCCCGGATCGACAGACTATATATATCTAGTCACTATATGTCACGAGTCGGTTCTTGTGCCATTAGGCTGGCTCCGTTCACAGACCACAACTGTGTGTCTGTGACAGTGGCGCTAACGCCAACAGCGCCACGAGCCGCCTATTGGCACTTCAACAATGCTTTGTTGAAGGACCAGGGGCTCGTGACATTGATCCGGGAGTTTTGGACGGACTGGAGGGGTTGCAAGGGGGACTTTGCCACGTTAAAACTGTGGTGGGACGTGGGCAAGGTTCATTTGCGACTTCTGTGTCAGGAATATACCAAGGGTGCGAGTGGGCAGCGCGAAGCTGAGTTGGAGTCACTCCGGGGGGAGGTACTCCATCTGGAGCAGAGGCTGTTCACTTGTAGGGACCAATCCCTGCAGAGCGAGTATGTAGAGAGGAAGGGTGTCCTCTGTGACCTGGAACGACACCAGGCCAAGGGGGCATACGTGCGCAGCCGCTTAGGTTTTCTCAAAGATCTAGACCGCGGCTCGCGCCTCTTCTACTCACTGGAGAAAAAGGGGGGTAACAGTAGGCACATCACCTGTCTTCTAGATGAAGACGGTGCCCCCCTTACAGATCCGGAGAGTATCCGGGATAGAGCCCGGAACTTTTATAAAGATCTTTACTCTCCGGATCCCATTTCTCCAGACGCCTGCAGGGTGCTATGGGAGGGGCTCCCCACAGTCAGTGAGGGTGTAAGAGAGCGGCTTGATATACCACTATCTTTTCAAGAGCTCTCTGAAGCCCTCCGTGCCATGTCCTGTGAAAAGTCTCCAGGACTGGACGGACTGACTGTAGAGTTTTTCCAATTTTTCTGGGAGACTCTGGGACCTGATTTCCATCTGGTCCTTGGGGAAGCCCTGGAGACCGGGGAGATGCCCCTGTCTTGTCGCAGGGCAGTACTTGCCCTGCTGCCCAAAAAGGGGGATCTCCGGCTTATTAAGAACTGGCGACCGGTCTCTCTGCTCAGCACGGACTACAAGATTGTAGCTAAAGCCATCTCGCTTAGACTTGGGTCTGTGCTGGCAGAATTGGTTCACCCTGACCAGTCCTATGCGATCCCGGGCCGGACTATCTTTGATAGTATCTTTCTGGTCCGGGATCTATTGCATTATTCTCGCAGGACTGGTCTGTCACTCGCCTTTCTCTCTTTAGATCAAGAGAAGGCGTTTGACAGGGTGGACCATGGTTACCTCATAGCCACTCTGCAAGCGTACGGCTTTGGCCCACAGTTTGTGGGCTTTATAAGAACGCTGTACGCCTCTGCAGAGTGTTTACTTAAAATCAATTGGTCCCTAACAGCACCTTTGGTATTTGGACGAGGGGTGCGTCAAGGATGTCCCTTGTCTGGACAGTTATATGCACTGGCCATTGAGCCTTTCCTCTGCCTACTGAGGAAAAGGCTCACAGGGCTGGTGCTAAAAGATCCAGACATGCGGATTGTCCTTTCAGCTTATGCTGACGATGTGCTCCTCGTGGCCCAGGATCCAGTTGATCTTGAGCTGGCAAAACAGTGCCAGGAGGTATATTCAGCTGCCTCCTCCGCTCAGATCAACTGGTCCAAATGAACAGGCCTTTTAGAGGGTAATTTACAGGTGGACTCTTTGCCTCCCACGTTTCGTGACATCACGTGGGAGGCAGATGTCATTAAATATCTGGGGGTCTACCTGTCCGCTGCGGACGCTTCCGTCCCAGACAACTGGAGGGAGTTAGAGGGCAGTGTCCTCTCTCGTCTGGGACGATGGAGGGGTCTAGCAAAAATGCTTTCCCTTAGGGGGCGGACTCTAGTGGTGAATCAGCTGGTGGCTTCTCAGATCTGGCACCGGCTGATTTGTCTGAGTCCGACCCCCGAGTTTGTCACCAATATCCAGAGGAATTTGTTAGATTTCCTCTGGATGGGAAGGCATTGGGTCTCTGCAGGGGTGGCAAGTCTGCCTTTGGTGGAGGGTGGACAGGGAGTAGTTTGTGTGTGCTCCCAGTTGTCCACCTTCCGCCTTCAGTACCTGCAGAGATACCTATATGCAGATCCCTCTCCGCAGTGGTGCGCACTGGCATCCAGCTTTTATCGCCAGTTGCGCAACCTGGGGTATGACCGGCAATTATTTCTGATCAGGCCCGAGGGGTTTGGGAGAGACCTCTCTGTGTTGCCGGCATACTACCAGGAAACCCTCAAGGCCTGGAGCATGGTCTCCGTGACCAGGCAGGGCGTGCCTTTGGGGGATGAAATATTCACAGAGCCCCTGCTATTTAATGCAGCAGTGGAGGCTCCAATGTTACAGTCCCCCAGTATCATCCGCCGCCTTAGTCATGCACGGATGACCCGAGTCGGGGATCTCCTGGAATACGGGCGTTCTGATTGGGTGTCACCCCAGGAGCTTGCGCTCCGTTTGGGATATGTGACGCCCAAAGTCTCAGGGCGCTTGCTCCAGGAGATTAGAGATGCCATCTCCCCCGACTCGCGCACCTTCCTTCGCGGGGCTCTGCAGGCCGGAGTGCCACATGCACCTTTCAACACCCCTTCTCCGGCTGTTTGCATTGGACACAAGCCCCGTGTTTCCCCTCAGGCTCCTCCTGTCCCCAACCTCTCGAGGTTGAGGGACATACCCTCAGCATGCTTTCGCGGCATGCCGAGGAAGAGCTTATATTCTCTCGTGCTCCATACAGTGCACTTCCTTGCCCTCGTGACCCGTCCCGATACCATCTGGAGGCGGGTCCTACCAGCTGACGAGGGCAAAAGGCCCCGGTGGAGGGAACTTTATTCTGATTTAGTTCCAAGACCCACCGGGGACTTGAGTTGGAGAGTGCTCCATGGTGCACTGAGCACGGGAGAGTACTTAGCTAAATTCACGGACTCTCCCTCCACTTGTCCATTCTGTGGCAAGGGAGAGTCCGTGTATCATATTTATTTTAGTTGCGCCAGACTGCAGCCCCTCTTGTCACTCTTGAGGGGCCTCCTCCTGCAGTTCTGGCTGCATTTCTCCCCTCACATTTTTATTTTTGGGCACCCAGTGTCCCGGGGCAATAAGGCCAGGGACCTCCTCGTCAACCTGCTCCTGGCATTAGCCAAATTGGCTATATATAAGTCCAGGAAGCAGTGTTTGATAGGGGGGGTTCCCTTGTCACCTGAGGCCATGTTCCGGGTGCTGGTGCGCTCCCGTATCCGGGCAGAGTACCACCTGGCTTTGTCCACTGGGGGAATGGATGAGTTTGTCTCCCAGTGGGCTGTAGATGGTGTGCTCTGCTCGGTATCCCCCCATCCGGTTTTTTTTTCTCTTCACCTCCTAAAATGATTTTTATTTAGTTTACAGATCATGTTTTTCTCATAATTTTAAAATACACTGTGCCAAGTTCAACCAATCCAATCTAGTTGGGGTACCAACAGTCCACATTTAAAAAACAAATAATTGTATTTTCTTAAATCTAAGTGCATTTGCCTGACCGCTAATCAAAGTTCATTTGCTTGACCGCTAGCCAGAGTGTGTGTCTTGCTTACAAGTACTGTGCAAGAGAGCATGTTGTGTGCATGCTTGAGCTCCAAACAAAAGGCTTTTTAGGGTCTTAGTCCCTCAAATACAAGTTTTATTTTAACACCTTTCTGTTTATAAGCCCTTTGTGCACGGTGTTGTTAATTTTTGGGAGTTTTTGTGGTATTTTTCTTAGTTTAATTTAAGTTTTAGTTTTCTGGGAGCCAGGCTCAGCCCTCTATCCCAGGAGAGTGAGCTGTCTCCTGGATACTTTGCCACACCCCTCCCTTAGCACTACACCTTCACTCCTGGAGCTTTGTTACTTTGACTTTTTTTCTTTTAAAAAGTTTATTAGGTTTTGTTGAAGTTTTGTTTGTTTGGTGTTGGGTTTTATGTTTTGGGGGAGAGAAGACAAGTAACATCTTTGTAGGCAGTGGGGGGGAAAACAATTAGAATTGTTGTTGAAAAGGCTTTTTTTTTTTAACATCTGACACAGAGACACAGAGGGGTTAAAAAGCCTCTGTGTTCTCTGTGTTGTTGCAATTAGACACCTTGCAACAGGCCATTAACCCTTCCACTGCCAAGCATCACCTCTCTCTCTCCCTTAGTTTTGTCTCCCTTAGTTTTGTCTTTTTGTTTCTTTTTCCCACTTTTATATTTAAAAAAAAAAAAAAAGCAAACAGTAAAAAATCATAAAACACAAAATAAAAATAAATAAAACAAATAAACTAAAAAAAAGGGTCTAAACATGAGGGATAAGACCATTAAGAAGCCTCAGGGGTCAAAAGGGGGAATAATGGCCCCTGAAAATCCTAGCTGCAGCACTGCACAGCATAGGCCCCAGGCAGATAAGGCAGCCCCAGCTCCTGGTGGTTCTGCCAGCAGACCTACCCCTGTGGCTAATACCTGGTCACAGGTGGTTTCTGCTGGCCCCAGTAATACCACCGCTGGGTCTGAGGGGCAGATCACCAGGAAGCATGGGGTTAAATGTCAGATGTCTGGGGTCTACAGCATTGATATCTATCTGCGTGCTGCAGCTAATGTCATCAGCCCCTCTGTTATAGTAGCAGCCAGCAAAATGTACGGGAAAGCAGTTTTTTTTTACCCGTACTCTGGCTGCTGCACACATTCTTATACAGAGAGGCATCACAGTGGGGGGATTATATGTCCCAATAGAACCCCTGGAAGGGTTGGGCACAAAAGTAACACTCTCTAATGTGCCCCCCTTCCTACCAGACTCCCTCCTGCGCCCCCACCTGCTAACCCTAGGGGAAGTAAAAACACCATTTATAAAAATTCCCCTGGGGTGCAGAGAGAGAGCACTTCGTCATGTGCTCTCTTTCAAGAGGCAGGTACAAATGTGCCTGCCTCAGGGCGCAGAAAACATAGAGGGGTCTTTTGGGGTTCCATTTGAGGGGGTGCTGTACAGGATTTTTTACAGCACTACGGAGGTGCAGTGCTATCATTGCAAAGGGTTGGGGCATACACGTAGGAATTGTCCTAATGTAAAGCATCATGCCCCAGCCCCAGCAAATGGCACCTCCGTCAGTACGGCACCCATCCCCGCTAAGCCCATAACAGCGGGGACCTCAAGGGTCATAGCCCCCCCACAGAGCTCAGGCAAGGAGGCCGTTCCTCAAGCCACCACCACGGCCTCCAAACCCCCTTCTTCCCCAAAAAAGCCATCTGTGTCTGTGGTCTCCAGCAAGACTGCAGACACGGGGAAAAAGGGGAAGAATGTCACCGGTCCTCCCAGTGTCACAGCTGCATCTCCCAAGTCCCAATCTGCCCCCATCATAATTGCATCAGTTAGTGTGGGGGCACAGTGTAAGCAGAGGGATAATAAGCCCTCTGCAGGGGAGGCAGCTAGTGGCAGCTCCTCTTCCAGGAGTGACGTCCCCAGGAAGAGGAAGCATAAAACCAACAGGGAGGTTGCTGATAAGTGGGAAGTGCTCTATAGTGGAGCACCTCCCTCTAAAAGCAAGAAGAGGAACAAAACATCTCCTCCTCATCCGGTGACATTGTCTGGCCCGGTTATTAAGCTCAGCCAGCCGGTGCCAGACCACACATCTCTCTCTCCAGACCCTATAGGGGTTAATGTGGAAAAGGGTCTGGAGGAAAAGCAGGGGCAAGAGGGTCTCCCAAGTGAGGCAGGGGTAGACAAGAAAGATCAGGTTCTGCCTCTGGCCTTTGAGGGGGGTCCCAACAAAGCCCCTGCTGAATGGGTAGTCAGTGTCCCTGAGGTGCTGAGCTTCAAGGGCACCAGTCAGTCTCCTCCTCCAGTGTCACTCTCTAGTGACGTACCTCGGGCTTTGTTAGAGCCCCAGGCCGAGTCACTACTGGAGGGGGGGAATATAGGCATGACCCCCATTCAGGACCCCATGGATTTGTCTGTCAGGGGGGGTGTGGCACAAGGGGAAGTGGAAATGGGGGAGGGTGATAAAACAGGTTTTCCTGTTAACATCATGGGAGAGCCTGTCTACCCTCCTCAGCCGTCCACTGACCCTAACATCGGTGCCATCCAAGCTGAGCAAGCAGCGGTGGAACTGGCAGAGGAGGCATATAAAGCCTCCAAGGCTTCCATTAAGGAAGCCATGCCAGCCACTGCTGTCCAGCCAGCTACCCCTGAATGCACTCCTGAAGCTACAGGGGTGCAGCAGCAATCCAAGGGTCCATTATTTACCTTGAAGGGTGCTAAAGGGACTCCTTCTGTATCATCTAAGAGGGGGTCCCTGAGAATAAAGCTGAGGAAACTGACTCCAGCCGGGGAGGATGGAGTAAAAGCCCTCAGCCAAGAGGAGCCCAGGGGTGACCCACTAGAAGGAACATCAGATTCTGGGTGGGTTATCCCTGTCAAGGAAATAGATCTATTCCTTGAGAGCACCCTTCATGGACAAAAGAAAAGGAAGGTGCGGCTGGCCTTGGAGAGGTGGAAGAATATGTCGTTTATTCTCCACTCTCTCCAGCAATATCTAGTGGTCAGCACTAGGGCCAAGAATTCTGGGACTGCGGAGCATTTCCGCGTCCGGAAATTCTATAAAATGTGCGTGTCCTATCAGCAGTCTCAAGGGTCTGAGGAACGCACAATTCCTGACACGCAGTAATGGCTTTGCACATCAGCACGCTAAATACCAATGGCTGTCAAGACAGTTTCCGCAGGTTCCAGGTACTCTCCTATTTATATCAGGGAGGGTACTCTGTGAGCTTCCTGCAGGAAACTCACACCACTCCAGAGGCTGAGGCCTCGTGGCAACTGGAGTGGAGAGGCAGGGTCTTCTTCAGCCACTTCACATCGGCGTCATGTGGAGTGGTGACCCTGTTCTCAGAGTCTTTTCAGCCAGAGCTGCTGCTTGTGAAAGCTGTTATCCCAGGCCGTCTAATCCACCTCCGGGTCCGAGAGCAGGGTAGCATCATTAACCTAGTTAATATATATGCCCCTGCTGGAGGGCCCGAGAGAGTGAGGTTCCTCGCCAGACTGTCCCAGTTTTTGGAGACGGTTGACGCAGATGAGTGTTTGGTACTCGGGGGTGATTTCAACTGCACCCTCGACGCTCTGGACCGGAATAGTCCAGAGCCGTACCCGCCTTCTGCGTCAGCCCTGCGGGAGATCATCGCCCGCTTCTCCCTGGAGGACATCTGGCGAGAGCAGAACCCAGGGGCATCAGACGGTTTCACCTACGTCAGGGTGAGAGCCGGTCTGGTGTCCCACTCCCGGATCGACAGACCACAACTGTGTGTCTGTGACAGTGGCGCTAACGCCAACAGCGCCACGAGCCGCCTATTGGCACTTCAACAATGCTTTGTTGAAGGACCAGGGGCTCGTGACATTGATCCGGGAGTTTTGGATGGACTGGAGGGGTTGCAAGGGGGACTTTGCCACGTTAAAACTGTGGTGGGACTTGGGCAAGGTTCATTTGCGACTTCTGTGTCAGAAATATACCAAGGGTGCGAGTGGGCAGCGCGAAGCTGAGTTGGAGTCACTCCGGGGTGAGGTACTCCATCTGGAGCAGAGGCTGTTCACTTGTAGGGACCAATCCCTGCAGAGCGAGTATGTAGAGAGGAAGGGTGTCCTCTGTGACCTGGAACGACACCAGGCCAAGGGGGCATACGTGCGCAGCCGCTTAGGTTTTCTCAAAGATCTAGACCGCGGCTCGCGCCTCTTCTACTCACTGGAGAAAAAGGGGGGTAACAGTAGGCACATCACCTGTCTTCTAGATGAAGACGGTGCCCCCCTTACAGATCCGGAGAGTATCCGGGATAGAGCCCGGAACTTTTATAAAGATCTTTACTCTCCAGATCCCATTTCTCCAGACGCCTGCAGGGTGCTATGGGAGGGGCTCCCCACAGTCAGTGAGGGTGTAAGAGAGTGGCTTGATATACCACTATCTTTTCAAGAGCTCTCTGAAGCCCTCCGTGCCATGTCCTGTGAGAAGTCTCCAGGACTGGACGGACTGACTGTAGAGTTTTTCCAATTTTTCTGGGAGACTCTGGGACCTGATTTCCATCTGGTCCTTGGGGAAGCCCTGGAGACCGGGGAGATGCCCCTGTCTTGTCGCAGGGCAGTACTTGCCCTGCTGCCCAAAAAGGGGGATCTCCGGCTTATTAAGAACTGGCGAACGGTCTCTCTGCTCAGCACGGACTACAAGATTGTAGCTAAAGCCATCTCGCTTAGACTTGGGTCTGTGCTGGCAGAATTGGTTCACCCTGACCAGTCCTATGCGATCCCGGGCCGGACTATCTTTGATAGTATCTTTCTGGTCCGGGATCTATTGCATTATTCTCGCAGGACTGGTCTGTCACTCGCCTTTCTCTCTTTAGATCAAGAGAAGGCGTTTGACAGGGTGGACCATGGTTACCTCATAGCCACTCTGCAAGCGTACGGCTTTGGCCCACAGTTTGTGGGCTTTATAAGAACGCTGTACGCCTCTGCAGAGTGTTTACTTAAAATCAATTGGTCCCTAACAGCACCTTTGGTATTTGGACGAGGGGTGCGTCAAGGATGTCTCTTGTCTGGACAGTTATATGCACTGGCCATTGAGCCTTTCCTCTGCCTACTGAGGAAAAGGCTCACAGGGCTGGTGCTAAAAGATCCAGACATGCGGATTGTCCTTTCAGCTTATGCTGACTATGTGCTCCTCGTGGCCCAGGATCCAGTTGATCTTGAGCTGGCAAAACAGTGCCAGGAGGTATATTCAGCTGCCTCCTCCGCTCAGATCAACTGGTCCAAATGCACAGGCCTTTTAGAGGGTAATTTACAGGTAGACTCTTTGCCTCCCACGTTTCGTGACATCACGTGGGAGGCAGATGTCATTAAATATCTGGGGGTCTACCTGTCCGCTGCGGACGCTTCCGTCCCAGACAACTGGAGGGAGTTAGAGGGCAGTGTCCTCTCTCGTCTGGGACGATGGAGGGGTCTAGCAAAAATGCTTTCCCTTAGGGGGCGGACTATAGTGGTGAATCAGCTGGTGGCTTCTCAGATCTGGCACCGGCTGATTTGTCTGAGTCCCACCCCCGAGTTTGTCACCAATATCCAGAGGAATTTGTTAGATTTCCTCTGGATGGGAAGGCATTGGGTCTCTGCAGGGGTGGCAAGTCTGCCTTTGGTGGAGGGTGGACAGGGAGTAGTTTGTGTGTGCTCCCAGTTGTCCACCTTCCGCCTTCAGTACCTGCAGAGATACCTATATGCAGATCCCTCTCCGCAGTGGTGCGCACTGGCATCCAGCTTTTATCGCCAGTTGCGCAACCTGAGGTATGACCGGCAATTATTTCTGATCAGGCCCCGAGGGGTTTGGGAGAGACCTCTCTGTGTTGCCGGCATACTACCAGGAAACCCTCAAGGCCTGGAGCATGGTCTCCGTGACCAGGCAGGGCGTGCCTTTGGGGGATGAAATATTCACGGAGCCCCTGCTATTTAATCCAGCAGTGGGGGCTCCAATGTTACAGTCCCCCAGTATCATCCGCCGCCTTAGTCATGCACGGATGACCCGAGTCGGGGATCTCTTGGAATACGGGCGTTCTGATTGGGTGTCACTCCAGGAGCTTGCGCTCCGTTTGGGATATGTGACGCCCAAAGTCTCAGGGCGCTTGCTCCAGGAGATTAGGGATGCCATCTCCCCCGACTCGCGCACCTTCCTTCGCGGGGCTTTGCAGGCCGGAGTGCCACATGCACCTTTCAACACCCCTGCTCCGGCTGTTTGCATTGGACACAAGCCCTGTGTTTCCCCTCAGGCTCCTCCTGTCCCCAACCTCTCGAAGTTGAGGGACATACCCTCGGCATGCTTTCGCGGCATGCCGAGGAAGAGCTTATATTCTCTCGTGCTCCATACAGTGCACTTCCTTGCCCTCGTGACCCGTCCCGATACCATCTGGAGGCGGGTCCTACCAGCTGACGAGGGCAAGAGGACTTGAGTTGGAGAGTGCTCCAAGGTGCACTGAGCACGGGAGAGTACTTAGCTAAATTCACGGACTCTCCCTCCACTTGTCCATTCTGTGGCAAGGGAGAGTCCGTGTATCATATTTATTTTAGTTGCGCCAGACTGCAGCCCCTCTTGTCACTCTTGAGGGGCCTCCTCCTGCAGTTCTGGCTGCATTTCTCCCCTCACATTTTTATTTTTGGGCGCCCAGTGTCCCGGGGCAATAAGGCCAGGGACCTCCTCGTCAACCTGCTCCTGGCATTAGCCAAATTGGCTATATATAAGTCCAGGAAGCAGTGTTTGATAGGGGGGGTTCCCTTGTCACCTGAGGCCATGTTCCGGGTGCTGGTGCGCTCCCGTATCCGGGCAGAGTACCACCTGGCTTTGTCCACTGGGGGAATGGATGAGTTTGTCTCCCAGTGGGCTGTAGATGGTGTGCTCTGCTCGGTATCCCCCCATTCGGTTTCTTTTTCTCTTAACCTCCTTAAATGATTTTTATTTAGTTTACAGATCATGTTTCTCATAATGTCAAAATACACTGTGCCAAGTTCAACCAATCCAATCTATTTGGGGTACCAGCAGTCCACATTTAAAAAACAAATAATTTTATTTTCTTAAATCTAAGTGCATTTGCCTGACCGCCAATCAAAGTTAATTTGCTTGACCGCTAGCCAGAGTCTGTGTCAGGCTTACAAGTACTGTGCCAAGTTCAACCAATCCAATCTATTTGGGGTACCAACAGTCCACATTTTAAAAAAAAATGACAGGCAGAGTCAGGACACCCCGCAGAGGCCGTCGTGGTCGTGGTGCTGTGATTCCCTTTGGCCCTACAATAATGCCCAGTGTTCAGAGGCCAGTTACCCTGAACTTGAAAAGTTCAGAGTACGTAGTTGACTGGCTAACACAGGACACCCAATCTTCTACAGCTTCCCTTGGAACATTGACGCACCATCCTCCTCCAGCTAAGCTTCGGGCACCTCTCAAGTTACCACTCGCCCGCCTGCCACCACCACCAACACTAGTACCACAGCCAATTCAATTGATCAGTCAGAAGATTTATTTACACATCAGTTTGAAGAAATGAGTGATGCGCAACCATTATTGCCAGAGGATGTAGATAACAGGGATATGTCTCAGTCAGGCAGCATTACACACATGTACGTACGATGTGATGATGATGTACCCGCTGCTGCTTCCTTTGTTCAGTTGACATATACAAGTGAGGCCGGTGATGATGATGACGATGCGTCCGTGGAAGGTCAAGTGGGTGCCCGCTAGAAGAGAAGAAGAACAGGGGGAAAGTTCAGATGGGGAGACAGAGAGGAGGAGGAGACGAGTTGGAAACAGAGGGAGGTCATTGCAACGAGCTAGTGGCACAGTCAGACAGCATGCATCAGCACCCGGGGTCAGCCAGACAGCATGCCAATCAACGCATGCTGTTGCCACCACCAATTTGCTGTCACCGCCGAGCTCAGCAGTGTGGCATTTTTTGTGTGTGTCTGCCTCTGACAACAGCGATGCCATTTGCAACCTGTGCCTAAAGAAACTGAGTCGTGGGAAGTCCAACACCCACCTAGGTACAACTGCTTTGCGAAGGCACATGATGTCACATCACAAACGCCAATGGGATCAACACATGAGTACAAGCAGCACACAAACTCAAAGCCGCCATTCTCCTCCTGGACCAGCATCTTCATCCACGTCAGCCACTGCTGTCCTCCTTGCTCCCTCTCAACTATCCACCACTCCGTCTCTCGCCTCTTGCTGTTCCTGCTCATCTCCCCACAGTCAGGTGTCTGTCAAGGGCATGTTTGAGCGTAAGAAGCCAATGCCACAAAGTCACCCCCTTGCCCGGCGTCTGACAGCTGGCTTGTCTGAACTCTTGGCCCGCCAGATTTTACCATACAAGCTGGTGGAGTCTGAGGCGTTCAAAAAGTTTTTAGCGATTGGGATGCCGCAGTGGAAGGTACCTGGCCGAAATTTCTTTGCCCAAAAGGCAATCCCCAACCTGTACTCGATTGCGCAAAAGGAAGTAATGGCATCTCTCCCATACAGTGTTGGGGCAAGGGTCCATCTGACCACTGATACCTGGTCTGCAAAGCATGGTCAGGGCAGGTATATCACCTACACTGCGCATTGGGCAAACCTGCTGATGGCTGCCAAGCATGGAATGCGTGGCTCTGCAGAGGAGTTGGTGACACCGCCACGACTTGCACACAGGCCTGCTGCCACCTCCTCTACCTCTCCTACTCCATTATCTTCCATAACCTCCTCAACTGAGTCCTCTTCTGCTGCTGCGTCTTGCTCCACATCAACGGCACCTCCCCAGCTCCCCAGATACTATTCCACATCCCGGATACGGCAGTGTCATGCCGTCTTGGGGTTGACTTGCCTCAAAGCAGAGAGTCACACCGGGCCAACACTCCTGTCCGCCCTGAATGCACAGGTGGATCAATGGCTGACTCCGCACCAACTAGAGATTGGCAAAGTGGTTTGTGACAACGGTAGAAATTTGTTGGCGGCATTGAATTTTGGCAAGTTGACACATGTGCCGTGCATGGCACATGTGTGTAATCTGATCGTACAACGCTTTGTCCATAAGTATCCAGGCTTACAGGATGTCCTGAAGCAGGCCAGAAAGGTGTGTGGCCATTTCAGGCGTTCCTACACGGCCATGGCGCACTTTTCAGATATCCAGCGGCAAAACAACATGCCAGTGAGGCGCTTGATTTGTGACAGCCCCACACGTTGGAATTCAAAACTCCTAATGTTCAACCGCCTGCTCCAACAAGAAAAAGCCATTAACGAGTATTTGTATGACCGGGGTGCTAGGACAGCTTTACTGGATGCTCATGCGCAATGCCTGTAGGCTCATGCGTCCTTTTGAGGAGGCGACAATCCTTGTCGGTCGCACCAAAGGCACCATCAGCGACATCATACCATTTGTTTTATTCCTGGAGCGTGCCCTGTGAAGAGTGCTGGATCAGGCCGTAGATGAGCGTGACGAGGAAGAGGAAGAGTTGTGGTAACCATCACCACCAGAAACAGCCTTATCAGCATCGCTTGCTGGACCTGCGGCAACGCTGGAAGAGGATTTTAAGGAAGGGGAGTCAGAGGAGGAATGTGGCTTTGAGGGGGAGGAGAAAGACCAATCACAACAGGCATCCCAGGGTGCTCGTTGTCACCTATCTGGTACCCGTGGCGTTGTACGTGGCTGGGGGAAGAACATATCTTCAGCGAGATCACTGAGGACGAGGAATGGGACATGACTAGCTCGGCATCCAACCTTGTGCAAACGGGGTCTTTCATGCTGTCGTGCCTGTCGCAGGACCCTTGTATAAAAAGGCTGAAGGGGAACGACCTATACTGGGTGTGCACGCTACTAGACCCCCGGTATAAGCAGAAAGAGCCTGATTTGTTACCAAATTACCGCAAGTCAGAAAGGATGCAGCAGGTCCAAAACAAATTAACAAGTATGCTTTACACAGAATATAAGGGTGATGTCACAGCACAAGGGCAATATAACAGGGGAAGAGGTGAAAGTAATCTACCTCCCGCGACCACGCCGGCAAGGACAGGACGTTTAAAAGACGTGTTGTTGATGGAGGACATGCGGACCTTTTTCAGTCCTACGCATCGCATCAGCCCTTCAGGATCCACCCTTAGAGGACGACTTGACCGACAGGTAGCAGACTACCTCGCCTTAACTGCAGATATCGACACTCTGAGGAGCGATGAACCCCTTGACTACTGGGTATGCAGGCTAGACCTTTGGCCTGAGCTATCACAATTTGCAATTAAACTTCTGGCCTGCCCCGCTTCAAGTGTCCTGTCAGAAAGGACCTTCAGTGCAGCAGGAGGTTTTGTCACCGAGAAGAGAAGTCGCCTAGGGCAAAAAAGTCTAGATTGCCTCACCTTTATAAAGATGAATGAGGGATGGATCCTGAAGGGAATGACACTGGGCGATACATTCGACTGAAAAAGGCCTGATGAGATGAGCTGCCTTCGGCTAAAAATGGTCCACACGCTGCTGTATGTTATCTGTGAATGCGGGATGACTTGCGTGAATTATCCGCCACCAACTAGGGTTCAAGAAGACGCAATGTTTTATGGCACTTTCTGCCTGGGGAACAAAGGTCAATTTTTCTGGCTGCAACAATACCTAATTTTTTAATTTCAATTTTTATGTCAGAAGGCATACGGCATGTAATGAAAAAGAAAGTATATTGAACAGTCTTGCATAACACAACAGTTGTGCAAAAATACATATTTACAATGAAGACATTTTGTTAAAATTAGGTGGCTAGGCCTTCTTATTTTAACTTTTTTGGTTAATTCATTTTCTTTTTTTTTACTGTGATTGCAATTTTTAAGAGAAACCTAAGACATGGTAAAACAGACAATAGTAAAGAGTATATCAGTAGTTAACACCAAAGTCCTATTTTCTATCATCACTCCAGCAGTAGCTTATTATTTACAATATCTAACCTGCTCAATCGCCCTTGGGTTACCCTAGGGCAGGCTTCAGTAGGCGACCTCTCCTTTCCTCGGATGATTTTGCCGCCGGTTGCTTCTGAAGGGTCTCCTCCAGGGCTCCCCCACTCCGGTCCTTCCCCCCGAGTTGCTTCAACCACTAACAAATGTTTTATTATATTAGTGGGGCACTAAATGGGGATGTTATCCAGGGATCCCAAATTTACTGGAACTGGGTGATTCTATCCAAGACTACATGGTTAAATCTCTCGTTGAGCAGTAAATAGTTGATTTTTTTTATTAATTCCTGAAAGTTTTAATTTGGGTTTTCCAACTACTAGCTATGTGTATTTTTTCTTTCAAAAAATATTTTATTAGGTCAGGTAATATATCATATTCAAACAACCATTTCCATGTTACATATATATTCATACATGTTAATACATCACTGATTTACCTTATCTCTATTAATACTCAGTTTACCCCTTTCCATTCCATAATCTTGGAGCTTATACCATATCCAGGGCTAGTATGTTATCAGGATTTGGTTATACCTGTAGTCTCAAAATATATATATTTTTTACTTTTCAGTTATTAATATAGCTTTAATTCAGTTTGTTTTAAGTTGATTCCCTTTAAGTCTTGAATCCAACTATAATTGGGAAAATAAATAACTAGTTTTAACATTTAACATGTTGGGAAAGGGAAAGGTCCACAAACATCCTCCTGTTTTACATAAATATGATGTAAAATATAGCACTTACGTCCGTCCTCCGCCCCTCTAAGGATCCACACACACCTCCATCCATCCCGTTCTCTTGAGAATATCCTCTCCCATTTAGGGGAGCCCCTATTCCGGACCTAAATTTCTTTATCCAGATGATATGCTATCCCTTAATTGCAGCCACGGAGACCATATATCTCAAAATGTATCCATGGAGTTGTCTACTAAATAGGTAAGGCGTTCATTTATAAGGATAAAGTTTAATTTATTTTTAACCACCTGAAAGTGTAGGGTATCCGATTTCCATTGTCTGGCTATATGGTTCTTTGTGGCCAACATGATGAACTTTAATAGCCTTTTTTGAGCGGGCCAGAGACAGACATGCGGAACACCCAGCATGCAGTTTTCTATATTACCAGAAATCTGAATCTTAAACATTTTAGAAGCTAGTAAGCATGTTTCTTCCCATAGTCTTATGACGGCCGAACACTCCCACCAGACATGAATAAATGTCGCCTCATTACCACTGTTCCTAAAACATGAGCTGCTCCGTTTTGGATCCCATTTATTTAGCTTAAAAGGAGTAATATATGTCCTGTGTAGGACCTTTATTGAAGTCTCAAGCAGACTATAATTTAAAGATCCCCTACTTAAGCCTTGCCAACTTTTATCCCATGTGCTGTCTGCCAACTCGGTGCCCAAATCTTTCTCCCAGGCTTTGGTACAGTCTGGTTTGTTTGCCCATGAGTTTTCATTAAATAGTTCATACATGAGGCTAATAATACCAGGCTGAAAGGGGGGATCCCTACATTTTTTGAGCAGCCAGGTGTTTCTTTGGGCCGAGATTTTGCTGAAGTCTTTTATAGTGGACATGAGTGCTGGTATAGAGAGAAGGGGCTTGGTCAGGGTGCAAAGCATATCGTCCGCGAAAAGTGAACACTTAAACTGATGGTGTCCTACTTCAAACCCCTGGATGGCATGGTTGGTTCTGATTGCCTGCGCTAGGGGTTCAATGGCAAGAGCAAAGAGCAGTGGGGAGAGTGGGCATCCCTGCCTGGTCCCTCTCTGTACTTGGATTTTGGGCTTATGGTCCCCTGGTATCTTTAAGTTAGCTACTGGTGAGTCATAGTACCTTCTGAGCAGGTTGAGAAAGCGTCCCTCAAATCCAAACTTGTCTAGCATTTTGTACATATATGCCCATTCCACTGTATCAAAAGCCTTCTCTATGTCTAGGGCTAGAGGGCAAACTGGGTTGTTATACTGTTGAGCCAAGAACTGGGCGTTCAGAACCCTCCTAACATTATCTCCTGCCTCTCTAAAAGGAATGAACCCTGTTTGGTCCTTGTGTATTTAGTCCAGTAAAAAGTTAGATATTCGTTTGGCCATAATTTTAGCTAGGATCTTGACATCCACATTTATCAGGGGTATGGGGCAATAATTTTTAACCTCTAAAGGGTCCCTTCCCTCTTTTGGAAATACTATGTGGTCGGCCTGATTCAATTAAGGGGGCATAGGTTCTCCATTTAGTATAGCGTTAAACAAAGATGTTAGGTGCGGGGGTAAGCAAGGGCTCAAATTTCTTATAGTACAGATGAGTAAAACCGTCTGGCCCTGGGGACTTGCCAAATTTAAGATCTTGGATTGTAGATTTAACTTCCTCTTGGGATATGTCTAGGTTCAAGCGGTCCACTTGAGGTACAGGTATTTTGTGGACTTCTTGCTGTAGTAGGAAGGACTCTATGTCAGATCCGCTGCAGCAGGATTGGGATGAATATATGGTCTGATAGAAGTTTTGAAATGTTTATTGGATAGCATTGGGGCTAAAGGAGGTTTGGCCATCAGGTAGTCTAAAGATACCGTATATTATGTACTCTCTTGGGGGGTAAAGACACTAATAATTCCTCCAATAAAATTCTGCTTTTTTTTTTGTGGGCAAGGTCCCTGGTTAGCCCCTTGGGTTATATGTTAAAAAGAGTGGTGCAGAGACTGTGGGGGCTGTCAGCCTCCTTGTCCACGTGTGGCCATTTAGAATCCCTGCTGCTGCATGTTTCAGCTTTATTAAGGTGTAATTGTACAGCGTTTGACTCGAAGTAGCTGTCTGTGCTGGGTCACTTTGGCTTAATTGCTGGGCCCTTTTCCTGCCAAGATGGCGACCGTCAGTCCATGGGCCTCTATGTCCCCTTCACTACCTTTGTCCCCGCTTGTGTGCTTATTTGGGATGGCCTCCCTTTATATCTCCTGCCCGTGGCCTTGTAAGGGTCGCCCCGTGAATCTCTGAGTGTGGATATGCGGGGATGGGACGTTGAATCAGGCCTACCTTCTTCTCTGCTCGCTGCAAGATCAACAATACCTAATTTTTCAGGCATGTGTACATGCCTAATTTTTCTGGCCATTGGTGTTGCACTGTGGCTTCAACAACCAAACCCCCAAAAAAGGCACATAACAGGGATTAAACTGATAGGAGTAGTACTACTTAACACACCACTCATATCTGGTGTAACAGTAGTGTACATTTCATACAAAAAAAAAATTCTACTGTAATAGATTGCATAGCAGTTAGTTGTCTGCAAACGTGTGTGTCAGACCTACAGTGTCTACTCTGCCAACTTCTGCAAGTGCACAGTGCCACTCATATCTGTTGTCAAAGTAGCTTGCACGCATAGTACCGATCTGTCAAAACATGTAATGATGAATGAGGTCTAGAGTAGCCTGGTTCCCTTATCCTCTACAGGTTTAGACCTAATGTTTGGGTGACTCCAGACCAACACATGAGTACAAGCAGCACACAAACTCAAAGCCGCCATCTTCCTCCTGGTGCAGCATCATAAGCCACATCAACCACTGCTGTCCTCCTTGACCCCTATCAACCATACGCCACTCCGTCTCTCGCCTTGAGCAGTTCCTGCTCCTCTGCCCATAGTCAGGTGCCTGTAAAGGACATGTTTGAGCGTAAGAAGCTAATGTCACAAAGTGCCCCAAAATTGAAGTGATACGACCAACAAAGCATCGTTTTCCATCTCCTGGTTCCAAAAATCCAGGCCTTATACACGCCCCCTGATAGGTGACGTAACAAGCATTAAACTGATAAGAGTAGTACTTACAAACACGCCACTCCTATCTGGTGGCACCTTTGACTGCACGTGCCGGGCCCCAAGATTGAAGTGATACGACCAACAAAACATCTCTTTCCATCTCCTGGTTCTAAAAATCCAGGCCTTATACACGCCCCCTGATAGGTGACGTAACAAGTATTAAACTGATAAGAGTAGTACTTACAAACACGCCACTCCCATCTGGTGGCACCTTTGACTGCACGTGCCGTGCCCCAAAATTAAAGTGATACGACCAACAAAGCATCTTTTTCCATCTCCTGGTTCTAAAAATCCAGGCCTTATACACGCCCCCTGATAGGTGACGTAACAAGTATTAAACTGATAAGAGTAGTACTTACAAACACGCCACTCCCATCTGGTGGCACCTTTGACTGCACGTGTCGTGCCCCAAAATTTAAGTGATACGACCAACAAAGCATCTTTTTCCATCTCCTGGTTCCAAAAATCCAGGCCTTATACACGCCCCCTGATAGGTGACGTAACAAGTATTAAACTGATAAGAGTAGTACTTACAAACACGCCACTCCTATCTGGTGGCACCTTTGACTGCACGTGCCGTTCCCCAAAATTGAAGTGATACGACCAACAAAGCATCTTTTTCCATCTCCTGGTTCTAAAAATCCAGGCCTTATACACGCCCCCTGATAGGTGCTGTAACAGTTATTAAACTGATAAGAGTACTACTTAACACACCTTATAATAATGCAGAGAGAGGCAACGCAGTGAAAGGAGTCTGAAGAAGAGGAGTCAGAGGAGGAAGGTGGCTTTGACGAGGTGGAACACCAAACACAGCAGGTGTCCCAGGGGGCTTGTTGTCACCTTTCGGGGACCCTTGGTGGCTGGGTGGAGACCTTCAATGACATCAGTGAGGACAAGGAACGGGACATGGCTAGCTTGGTATCCAACCTTGTGTAAATGGGGAGTTTGCGGTTGTGCAAATGGACTGTTTGTGGTTGTTTGTTGTTCATTAAACGGGGAGTTTGGTCTGTCACTGTGAAGCGGGCCTAACCCTTACACTACCTGATCGATACAACATCATACCTGATGTTTTAAAGCACGTTATTCCAAACAATTTAGGAATGTTAGATAATTTATGCCCTTTATGGCTTAAAACCAGACTCTGCATCAACTATTTAATTTTCCGTGGGAGTTTTGCCATGGATCCCCCGGCATGCCACAGTCCAGGTGTTAGTCCCGTTGAAACAACTTTCCCATCACTATTGTGGTCAGAAAGAGTCCCGGGGGGTTTGAAATTCGCCTGCCCATTGAAGTCTATGGTGGTTCGCCGGGTTCGCCGGTTCGCGAACATTTGCGGCAGTTCGCGTTCGCGGTTCGCGAACCGAAAATTTGATGTTCGCGACATCACTAGAAATAATCACATCTCAGGGAATTAAACTTTTCTCTGCATCCAATTTTAAGACGTTGAGATGGTTTTGCCCAATGTACTTGATTCACTACACAGCAAATGTGGACTGATGCTTGGTTGGTTATAATAAATCAAACTAGTCAAAATGCAGGTATTTTTCCCTTGCATGTGCTGAAGTAATAACAACAATAGAGGTGCTCAGGCGGAGAACGAACTATACTTTATAGGTAGTTCTATAGATATGGTCAGCAGAGACAAATCTATGTTTATTTTGCTTAGATTTCTATGGCTTTATTTACAGCCCATACTGTATACAGATTTTATCATAATCTCATATAAACCTAACAGAGGGCATGATTGTATAATCAGTGCATAAAGGAAAAACAAAGACAAAAACAGACACAAACACAAGACAAAAACAAGATAAGACGCGAGTAATTTCATGGCTCTATTCACCACCTGCAGAGGTCATTTACTTCTCCAAGCTGCCTGGCTCCAGCTCCTTAAGGCTATCAATGCTGTTAAAATCCTTCCTACATATACTTTCTGTGTGTTCCTGCTACCACTTCTTAATCTGATCTGCTTCTGTTCAGTTCCTAACATGTTCCACTTTTATCATGCCTACTTTGACAAGAAAGGTTTCCTTGATATGCCCAATTTTCTTTAAGAGATCTCTCGACTACCTTATTATGTTATCTTCTTCTATCTCTTTTCATCTCATTATGGAATGCCTCATTGTCTTTTCTTGCTATACTCTAAAATTCAGCAGTCAGTTGAACAAATATTTTCCTATCTCTTCTACCATTTGATTTCCTTATTTTCTGTGCTACTTTCAAACAGACAGTTTGCCTTCTTTGTTTTCTTTCTTTTGGGGATATTCTTAGATTCTGTTTTTTGGACAGTGTCAACTTCTGTCCTAGTGTCTTCGGTGTACTATGACTAGTCCCTTATTCTGCACCTCAACTGCATATTTACATATGTGTTTGGTCTGATGATTTTCCCTCTTTTCCTAAGTTTAATTCTAAACTTTGCAAGAGGCTCATGATCTGAGCTGCAGCCAGGTCTTGTTTTTGCTAACTGTTAGAACTCCTCCATCTTTGTCTACATATTAAATGGTTAATCTGATTTTTTTACTGTCCATTTGGGTGATGTTTATGTTTATAGTCATCTTTGAGGCTATTGGGAGAGGGTGTTATGACAAGAGAATTATCTTGACAGAATTCAACTATAACAAGAAAATTACCTTACCTGTTTCATTTTGTACTCCAAACTTGCCCATTATTTAAGGTATCTTTTGGTTCCCTACTTTAGCTTTCCAATCTTCTATGACAAGAATAACATCTTTTATTGGTGTTATTTCTAGGAGATATTGAATATATTTCACCTTTCACCTCTTCAGTGTCTGTGGTTGGAGCACAGACTTCGATCACTGTGATGTTAAATGACTTGTCTTGAATTTGAATTGAAATCATTTGGTCATTTCTTGGACTGCAACAAAACTCTGCTTTGGTCATCCTTTGACTGATTGTGAGGGCTACTCCATTTCTTCAATGGGGTTCTTAACCACAATAGAAGACCTGGTGCTTGTTACATAGTTACATAGTAATTGAGGTTGAAAAAAGACTTTCAGTCTATCAAGTTCAACCTTTTAAGATCTCCTCTGATCTGCAATATGCAGATTAATTGTTAATTGATCCAGAGGAAGGCAAACAGAAAAAAAAACCAAGTGAAACTTTGCCAATTGTCTCAAAAGGAAAAAAAAAAATATTTCCTGACCCCAGATAGTGGCGATCGGATTTCTCCATGGATCAATACTCCCTCTCTAATTAACCATTAACTTGTTATCACTGTTAACATTACTGCTATTATTATATTTGTGTGCCCACTTTAATGTTGTAGATGGGAAATATTTATTAAAAACAATGTAATTGTATTAAGTTTTCTAATATGAGGTTGCTGGTGTTGTCTCAGGAAGATGCTCTTATGTCTTTTGTCTGATATTACATTTCCCATTCCAGTCCATTTGAGTTCAGCGACTCCCAGGATATCAATGTTTAATTTCATGGTCTCATATCTGTCCATGTCCAGTTTGCCTTGGTTCATAGTTCAAACGTTGCAGGTTGCTGTGCTCAAAAAATACTTTGGCGCAGCAAACTTTAATTTCTCCTCCAGGGCGTCCTCCTGACTTTGGTCCAAACATTTCATTAGATCCAGTGCTACTAGAACTCACCCTCTGATATGCCTCATGAATGAGGTAGACATCTTCTGATCTGATTTTCTGCTCGTGCCATGTCTTTATTTCTCTGGTTATGCTTATTTCTAAGGTTATCTAGCAAAGATACTGAAGTGGCTTCCCAGTTGCTTCTCCAGTGGACCACAATTTGTTTGACCTCTGTGTTATGACCTGTCCACTGTGGGTGATCCTATATGTTATATCTCACAGGTTCAGGGGGTCATAAAATATAGGTAAAGTATTTACAAAGAAGTACCCAATATGAGACACATTACATATCTATACTACAAAAATGTTTTAATAATCTATAACAAATCCAGTGCTTCAGTTCAGGGAACCAGAACTTTCATCTTGAAAGATTTTTATCAAGACTGACATAAAAGGAGGAAATGAGGTGCACCCTTGTCATCATACAGTAAAACCACAATATCAGGAGAAAATATTAATGCCATTGAACACACACAAGCTTAACAAAAGTGAGAACACCCAAGTGAATACAAGCAATACCTAGAAAAATATTTCAAACACACATGTATAACCTGACAGCTTTATTAGCACACAGTAGAAATGTTCAAAGGATGCAGGATAATTGAAAATGTAGATTTTAGTCTGTTCATCAGTCACACCATCTTTCATAGGTCCTTCTCAAATTCCCCTCTTCTTGCATGTTTATAATCTGTTGGTATATACTTGAGGTCCACCAAAGAATAATTAGCCACTGGGAAAGTGGAAACCATCAACATGGTATTTTTTTTTTTACCAAAGCCAATAATGTTTATATGTCTGACTAATGAAAGTATATACTGATATTTAATTTCTACATGTAATTTAGGGCATGAGAAATGTACTTCATAAATGATTAAAGACCTTTGACATGTTATATTACTTCATATTTTCTCTGTATTTAGGGTTATAGGATTGCAAAAAAAAAAGTTATTGCATACTGGCAATAATACAAGCTTAAAAATCCAAGCTTAAAGAGAACTGTCACCCAGAAGTCAAGTTGTTTGTTTACAATACTTTTAAAGAGCATGAAAATCAGGTTATATGTTCTCTTGTCCATTGTTTTCTAAAGTGAATCAATCGTGGAAAATTCCATATTGTTGTCATATTTATAAGTAAATTAGTGACTCATGCATATTAATTAGTAGATTTGATATGCTAATTAGAGTTACAATTTTCTTGTTTGTCTCTTTAGTGACCAAAATAAATATCAGCAATATTACAGTATATGGTTATATTATAGGGTAGACCCCTCTCCCACCATTATCAAGTATTTTGAACCACATATTAGCAGACTGAGAATCACATTGGCATACAGCAACCACAAAATCAATTTTAAATATTCTAGAAATTACCTACTGTAGAGGCTTAACCAAGTTTTCTTATTATTAGTTATTTATTGGATCAGAATTAACTAAATTGTCCCTAATATTTGCATTTTTTTAGATCCAAACTTAAAAGTGCCAGTTACTGAGGATCACTGTATATGATGCTCTAATGAGAACTGATGATCCACTTTAAAGTATTTGAGTAAGTTAAAACAATGTAAAACTATCTTCTTTATGTTTAACAACGTAATTGTTTAATATGTAACCATTTAGATTTGGATATATTATTGCTTTTAGTGATGCTCTGTATTTGTTGATCATATCATCTAGTTTATAGCAGCAATTATCAACAGCCTGGCGAAATTATATTTGTAAAATATAAATAACTGGTTCTCGGGGCTGCTCAAACTCCAAAGATTTAATAAAAGTTTCAGGTACAAAATTATTGTTTACACCCTAAGAAATGATGCAGTGTTAAAAAATATAGGACAGATCTTAGGTACATAAAGTAATCTATATGACAACACAATTAGTTCATCAGCAGATAATACATGGTCAAGTTCACAGGTGATCTGGACATTATCATTTGTTGTGCACTGTTCCCTGTTGATCACCCAGTTCCTTCTTAATAATGTAAGCTTACCCTGCCGACTGAATGTATGCCTGCATCATTCTTTCTAATGCTTAGTTCATTCTGCCCTTTTATTCAACAATAAATCTTATTATTTCATAATGTTTAATAGCCTACCATTGTTTATTCCTTTTATGTGTCAATAAATGTCAATAATTCCTCATAAAACATTTTAATCTGTGTGGACAACTATTTTCTTTATCTGATACTGACATATATTTCTGTGTACTCTTGAAGGTTTATATAATGATCACACACTTTAATTAGATGATGTTTACATGCATGTATAACCAAAAGCATCAATTTCAGTAACATTGACTGAGTGTTCTGCATCATTGTTTACATAACACAGTATTATTCTGACCTATTGTGGATTGAACTTGAAAGCCATTATCATTGTACATAATGTTATAATAATCTGTTAATGTAACACCATGAAAATTAATCTTGACCTTTTTCTATTCTTCAACCAATGTTTACAGGTACTCTCCACCCAAAATATCATCTGAATTATTATTAAAGTATATGCCATTATACAACTGAACATTGTTACTGACATATGATATATAATTCAAACACCTAACCACCAATAAAATATTGAGGATCAAAGCTGAACCAAATCATTGACCAAAAAACATAATAATTAAAAATATTTCTCTTAATCCTAGATGAGCATCCTGTTATGCTAAATATGATGTGATAGGGATATATTCAAAGTAAAACAATACTTCTTATGAAAACAATATCTCATATAGATACAAACAATTGTATTTTAGTGTTTAACAATGATGTACAAAGAAGAGTCCTGGTACAATGAATGTGAAAGCCAAATGCATCTAAACTGATATACAAATTTCCAAAAACTAAAAATGGTATACAAAAAATAAAGATATTATAATATAATAAGATTATAAAATAAGATTATAACAGAAGATTATATTCTACTAGCGACTTGCCCGTCAAAAAATGACGGCAATGAGATATGTATGTTTGTAAATTTGTTTAGTTAGTAATATACGTATTTGAGTACAATTCTTATATTAAACATGTTAATTTTTGGAACATTTTCTTTTCTTGTTGAGTAACTGTTAAAGAGTTTTGTAGTAAAAGTGTAAACATTTGAATGTAAGAACAGTTGACCTTTAGATTAATCAGTATTGTAAACTTGAGCTAATGGTTTTTTAACATGCAACTTGTAGTTTAAGAACTGTTAACTTAAATATACATTGAATCCAGAGGAAGGCAAACAGTAAAAACCCTCTTTGAAACATAGCCAATTGTATCAAAGCGTGATTTTTTAAAATTCTTTCCTGACCCCATTAACTGGCGATCGGATTACTCCCTGGATTAATGTTTAACATGAAATACAACATTTACATTGTGCCTGAAAACGTGCTTGTGCTCTTAACATGAACTTTGTAATATGTCTAAGTAAGGAACTTTAAAGTATTTTTTATCAAACTTGTAACGTTATAAACAGTAACATAGTTAATTAACATTTGAACAGAATTTTTTTAACTAATGCAAGGCAAGTGTTTTGTGGGGCTAATCATGCATAAACAGTACTTCCATGAATTATGACTGAATTCTGTATTTATTGGTGGTTTTCAATGGTTGACCTTTGTTTGTTTGTGTATTAATTGTTTAAAATGGCACATAGAGTTTCCTCTGTGGAAAAGTGGTTCTCTAAAAAGAGAATGCAACACCTTAAAGTTCGTCCTCGATGTGTAACCACTTTTCTCTATGTGTTTTGCCATTGTATGGAGTTTAATATGGAAATATTGGTGGTGTCAAAATAATTTGAGTGCCGTAAAAATGAATTTTTGAAAGAAACGGACGGTTGTCTGTTATTTTTCTAAATTTTTGGTGGTTAGATTGTGCTTCAGTTGATTTGTGAGTTTTGTTTTAAAATTGTTTGGCATGGGTTGTGTTTGTTTGATTGAAAGTTACAGTACTTCATAGTAGACAATGTTTTTAGTAAAAATGCGTCCATCCTCTAATAAATCACCTTCACTTTCATTGTTTTCAATCTAAACTTTAATGGCCTGTGGATTTTTGCACCGTGATAAGGCAACGTACTTTTGGCCATTTGTAAATACTGGTTATTCTAAGAAAATACCAACAGATTTGAAAGTTTGTCCTTGTGATTTATTAATGGTCATGGCAAATGCCATAATGATGGGAAATTGTCTTCTTTGAAGTATAAAAGGGAGGCAACTTTCACTTGGTGCTAAATCTATCCTTGGAATGAAAACTCTCCCTCCTTTATGGGTGCCAGTTAAAATTTCAGCATCTATGAAATGGTCCTTTAATTGTTGAACAATTAATCTTGTACCATTGCATAGGCCTTTTTTGGGTTCATATTTTGCAGTAACATGACAATTGCGCCTTTCTTTAGCTGCAAAATATGTGGCGACTTTCCAGAAGGAGTAATGAGTTTCTTTGTCATCAGCAAGTACAGAATCAGCACTGTAATAATTTCTTTGGGGTGCATACATTTTTTAAAATATTTCATTATTGAGGATCGATGCATCCTTATTTTTGCATGTTAGTATGACTTTGTTGGCAAGTTCAGAATAGTCCTGGTTATTTATTGTACTTTAGAATATAGCCGATATAAGATCTTGTTCACAAATTCATATGAGATGGGATGTGCACAGTGTCGTCAGGAAAATTTGGTATTTTTTCTGTTTTTCCTTCTCCAATTTTAATAAGCCAATCATTGAAATAATTTTGTCCTTCTGATCTCATATTTTGTTGTAATTGAAGATGGGTAAAATGTTTCCATAGTGTACTTGACTTTATACAGGTTTCGATAATGTCGGTTCGATTTCCATGTACAACGATAGATAATGTTTGTTTAAAATCGCCACCTAACAACATTACCTTTCCACCAAATGGCAAAGTATTATCCACGAATTCACGAAGCAAACGGTCAATACATTGGAGGGCATAGCCAGACATAATTTTAGCCTCATCTATTATAATTAATTTACTTTTTTTCACTTTTTTTTGCTTGTAATGATGTCATTTGAATATCTGACACTGATGTTTCTAAAATAGGCACTGGCAGTTTAAATCCACTATGCACAGTTCTTCCACCTTCTAACAAAAGTGCAGCAATTCCAGTGGTGGCAAATGCGAGTGCTATTTGACGTTGTGCTCATAAAAAAACTCATTAATAAATTATATAGATAATTTTTCCTGAACCGCCAGGTCCATCAAGATAGAAAAAATGCTCTTCGACCATGTCATCATCTAGTGCATTTTTTATGGCATTAAATGCTTGCAATTGTAATGTATTTAAAGTTGCAAGTCTTTCTTGTGTCCTTTCTGCTTGTAGTTGAATGTCATAGTCTTCAAAGTTTATGTCGTCTATAAGATGTGGATCCGGCAGAATAAAACTTGCACAACTTAATCCATGAGTTAAAAAGTGTGCAATGGGTTCATTGTATCGTTGCATAAAGTCTTCAGCAATATTACTTTTAAATGTGTCCCACAAAGCTAATGCATTTGGAGCATTTGAGAGGATACAAATGAATGCAAATTGTTCCCTCATCTGCCGTGGCATTTAAAATAGTGCTACTTCTTTTAGACATCTTTCCCATTCTGTATCATCAGCTAGTAAGTTTCTATATCTGGCAGCTAAATGAAAGGATTCATATACTATGTCATTAACAGTTCTTAAGTGTTCTAAACTTTGTGCACCATGAACATTTAAAAGTAGTAGTAGTAAGCAGAAACGTTCAAGGTCTCTTGGACTGACTGTGTAAATTCTTGGTATTTTATTTCCTCTGGTTTTTCTTGGTCTCCATAATCCATTAACGAAAACATAATGATATGGAATTTCAATATATAAGAATTGTGTTGCCTGTGAATCTGTAGAATTTAATTGAAACCATGCAGTTAGTGTAGTGTGAAGATGCTCACTTTGTGCCAATGCATTAGTTTCATTTCCAGCATGGAAATATACTAAATGTCTTTGTGGCAAATGTACTGCTAATCTATATACTGCATGTGATCTATCGTGCATTTCAAATTTTAAAAGCCGCCACATAGCTTCTGGCGCACTGACATAGCGAATATCTACATGAGATGCAAGTTCATCATGTACTAACTCAGTGCTTTCGGTATTGTCTGCACTTTTGATGACTACAGTAGCTGCATCATAGCCTTTGTAAATATATTTGTATACATATTTAATGGATTTGATGGAAGTGCAGGCTTCTACATTGTGTGCATTATACTTCATAAATAAATGTGGATTGTATGGTACCACATATCTATTGTTGACATTTTTCCCATGAATAATGGCACTATGTCCCTCTCTTCTTCTATATAATGGATAGCCATCACAATTGGCATAAGTTTTGTCTCTATAATCTTTTGGAAATTCTTTTATACATTTATTATTTTACATACATGGGGCCTCATTCAATTGTGATTTAGCCAATTGAATAGGACTCTAAATAAGCACATAGCATATTTTTTTGAAAGACGTTTTTAGTTAGTGAAAACCTTGCTTTTGGATAGATGTTTACTAACTAAAAACGTCTTTCAAAAAAATATGCTATGTGCTTATTTAGAGCCCTATTCAATTGGCCAAATCGCAATTGAATGAGGGCCATGGTGATTGTGGATTAACATCTCCACACTGTCCATGAATCATCCGATGAGTTACAATCTCATATAGTCTACCATATAGTTCTGGATCTGGTAGTTCAGCAACAATAACTGAATCCACTTTGTCACCAGTATCTAACTTATATTTTTATTGAAAGATTATAAGAAGATGTGCATGTGCAAGCCCTCTTTTTTTAAGTCCAATTGTAAATACATCAGCAAGACATTTGCCAAATAAGTGAGTTATAGTGATGTCACGTATTCATTCATTTAATATAATTTTAAAAACTCTGGCTACTAAATCTGGTCTATCGGAAGCAGTTTGGCCAATAAGTAAATTTTGTGTAATCTCTGGGCATTGGGGTTACATGTAAGTGTAATAAATAAATCTGATTTCCCAAATTTTGTGAAAATAGCCATGGCATCATTGTATCTTTCTTGCATATTGCGAGGAGATCCCTGGAAAGAAGATGGTAAAATTATGGCTTTATTCAATATATCACTGTACAACGGTTCCCTGGTGCTTAACACCAAATATGTATTTAAAGTATTTTATAGAGAATAAAGGAACTAGGGTAGTTAATGGATGGATGGTTCTTAAAGAGCTAGTAACAACCAATGTCCCATATCACATGCAATCTTCCCTCATATGGCAAAATTACTTTGCTAATCCTTGGGAAGCTTGAAAACATGTGTGTGTTTTTTTTAGCTCAAAAAAGTGTAATAAAACCAATTTAGAAAAAAGCGCACAATAAGTACTCATATGGTTATAAAAGAGGAAAAAATGTGTTTATATGGGGGTAACATATAGTAATAATTATCTGGTATGTAAGTAGTTAAATACTCCACTCCTTATTGCCTTAGACTACTAGGTGTCATTAATGCAGACTAGCAATTCAAAGTAGTCAACAGGAGTAAACAAAAATAAATTGCAAAGTTGCCAGATATATGTAAACCTTCCTTACTATAACAATCAACATAACCAGGGTACTTGCGCTTTGTAGAAAATAGTCCCGACGGTCCCGTTTCGCCCCTCCTAGGGCTTACTCACGGGCTACTGAATACTGGTACAAATTGGGCTTTTATAGCCCTTTTCCATCCATTTACGTTTATTAAACGCAATTTGCGCCGCTTACGTCATCACGTGATGACGTAATCAACGTAAAAACGTCACTACGTTTTTACCTCTCCCTTTCAGGATGTTGATTCGCCAACCACGCGTGATTTGCCAACCAACTCCATTTTAATGTATCTTGCCAACCACACGCTATTTTGCCAATCTTTTACTTAATGTAATTACTATATGATTACATTTATAAGCTTTCTAGATGCTGATCTTAAATTACATATAATGTTCTTAGTCTTATAAGGATAGAAAGTATCTTTTAAAGTATATTATTAATTATGTTCATTCATCAATATATATATATATAAGTTTAGATGTGGATAGAGAATTAACACTTTAAACTGTGAAAATCTTATTGGAGATATTAATACTTCTCCAAATATGTTATGTTTCTATGTTTATTCTTACTAAATATATATATATTTTTTAATTATGAGCACAAAGTTAACATTTTCCAAACAACATTAAGAATATTATTACTCTCAATGAGCATTAACTCTATTCAAGGAATGATCATCTTCTGTAACTCCATGTGGAGAAAATGTGAATTATTGGTGAATTACTTTAAATATAGGAATATTAAATTATTGTGTAGAGAATATATATAAAACTTAAAGTGAAAAAAGTGGGGTTACAGATATAGTTAATTAAATAAGGAAATAAAGTGATTGAAAATGATGATAATATGTGAATATCTTGTGTACTACTACTAGAGTGTGTGTTTATTGTAATGATTAAAGTGGATTTAGTAGATAACTACTAAAAAGCTATGTTTCCTAAATTATAAAAAAGCAGAATATGAAAATCCTTCATTGAGTCCATGTGGGCTTTGCGTATTCAATAAAAAGATCCATTTACTTTCTAACCTTAAAAGATCTTTATCAATGTCTCCTCCTCTAGGTCTCTGTGAAATTTGATCAATTATAGAAAATGTCATTGCTTCAGGTTTGTTGTTATGAAATTGTTTTATGTGACGAGACACTGACGTGTCCATTTCTTTGGCCACTGTATAGGTATGCTCCAAGATTCGTCTCCGCAATTGGCGTGTAGTTTTGCCTATATATAATTTAGGACAGGAACAGGTTATTATATAAACAACATGTGTGGAGCTACAATTGATGAAATTCTTGATCGGATATTTGTTATTGGTATTTGGATCAATAAATTATTTACAAGGGACTATGAACTTGCAGGCTTTGCATTTTCCACACCTAAACAATCCCTTTGTAGATGACAACCATGATGTTCTCATTTGTTTAGATGGCTTGAAAAAGCTATTCACTAATTCATCTTTGATACTTCTGTTCTTCCGACATGCTTCCAGTGGACATGATCCCAGATGGATCAGAAATATACCCTTTGGCCAGTTCCGTCGAGTCCGCAGAAACTGCTCTAAGACTTCAGACTATGATGCAGAGAGTAAGAATCTCACCAAAAAAATTCAAGGAAAAGGGCTATAATATGAAAATAGTGAAAGAAGCAAATGAAAAAACAAGGATCCTCAAACAAAATGAACTCATTAAAAAGAAAGACAAAACAACAAGAGGAAACAAGAATGAGTGCAGATTCCTCACTAGATACAACAAAGCAGCTAAAAACATCTCAGCAAGCGTAAAGAAGCACTGGCACATCCTGAGAGAGGACGACATCCTCCGGGATATCCTCCCAGAGGCTCCAACTGTCACCTTTAAAAAGAATACAAACCTGAAGAATCTCCTGGCTCCAAGTGAGCTTAAGAAACAGAACCACAATGACACAGATACTTCAAAGATACCAGGAACCCATAAATGCGGGGCCAAAAGATGCATCACTTGTGGCCATATTTCAAACAAGGATAAAAACCTAATAGTATCACATACAACCCAAAAGGAGTACAGGATACATCACTGCAACACAACATACATTGTGTACGTGATCACATGTATTTGTGGGAAACAATATGTAGGCCGCACGAAGAGATCCCTCAAGGAACGGTTCAGAGAACACCTAAAGAACGCCAGAAAAGGTGTACTTACAAACGGATACTCAGCACACATCACGAAAATACACCAAAAAAATACCAAGGGGACTATCATTAAAGCAGTGGAACACATCCCAATTGCAGCCAGAGGGGGTGACCGACTACTTACCCTCAGACGTAGCGAGACCAAGTGGATCCACAAGCTTAAGACATTGGAACCAGAGGGTCTAAACCGGGATATAGACTTGGCCGCATTTCTAGAATCATGAAAATCTCTTGTAATATATTGTTGTATGTTCTCTCTTTTTCCCCCAGTTATCACTAACTCCAATTGATAGGTGCACTACACAATATGTGTTACTCTTCCACGGATCCAATAAGGACCCACCTCTATATGTATTCCCGATTAATTATTATTTCCCATCTTAGAGCCTTGACACTTAGTAATTTCTATATAATACCCATAGCAATTGCTAGAACCATCAGGTTCCCCACTATATCCACCCATACATCATACATATTTTTAACAATATATATCCATTCACACATACACTCATCTCCCATCACTAGATGATATAGTCCACATCATATAGTAAACCATGCCATAAGTTATACGCAGCCTTTAGACCATTCATATTTATCTATATCTTGACCAGGTCCATGATTTTATAATAGTGTGTTTACCATCATACTTCAAAATCATGGCCCTCGCCAGGTCACAAGTACCATTCAGCCTATAGACCATTCATAATTATCTATATCTCTACCAGGTCTATGATCCTACAATAGTATGTTGTCTATCATACTTCAATACCATAGCCTCCCCCATGCATTTATGCACTAATATGAGGCGCAAATTGGAAGCTTGTTTAGGCATAATTTGTTCTTTTTACCTATTTTTCAAATAATGCAAATTTTTTTTTTTTCTTTTTCTTTAATACCATAGAACCCATTATGTCCTCCATACTTAGTATGGGCATATAGAGACACCCAGTAGTATATCACCATATTGGAAGAGGGCACCAACATTGATTACACCATAGAACACATTATGTCCTCCATACTTAGTATGGGCATGTAGAGACACCCACACTGATTATACAGTGATGTCATCACCCGGCGCCGGAAGTAGTGCATCACACACTGCCAATTACAGGCAGAGCATGCTTTATAGCCTTAGCTTCTATCAGGATACATCCCTTAAGCTAAGGATAATCAGAACCTTCCATACTCCAGCAACAGGCCAGATTGAGCATCATTGCAGGAAGGTAAGCCCTAAGAGACGCTCGTCTCCACACCTAGCCACAGTAGAAGGACAAGAGACCTTAGGGCCCAATTCACTACATCTAGGCTTCTACATACAGGAATAAGAGGCCCATGGGCCAGATTCACTTCACCTTGGCCTCTACACACTGGAACTACCACACTCACAGGTACACACAGCTAACTCAACTTTCTTCCCTCCTAACCACATATGTATAGAGGGACACGCACGTGTGTATATATATATATATATATATATATATATATGTATGTGTATTTGTGTAGGTGTGTGTATGTATGTATATATATGTGTATAGATATGTGTATATATATATATATGTATGTGTATGTATACGTGTACCAGTAGGTATTCATGTATATAGGTGTGTGAATATATAAATTTGTATAGGTTTGTGTGTATATTTAGGTGTTGGTGCTCATATATATATGCATGTATGTGTATTGTACTAGCTTATCCCCAAAACATCTAGCATATTATTAAAATACTCTACGTGTGTGCTTAAACGGTCCCGGGTGTGTGTGTGTGTGTGTATATATGTGCATATGTGTGTATGTGTATGTGTGTGTATATATATGTGTATATATATATATATATATATATATATATATATATATATATATGTGTATTTATATGTGTGTGTATGTGTGTGTATATATGTATGTGCGGGCATGTTTGTGAGTACACACATTTGCATATTTATGTTATTTTACAAACATCAGGGCGGGTATTTTTACTCGCTTAACAATATGGGTGTTGCTTTTTGTATTTTTTTATATTTCATACCTTTATATTTTTATGCCTCAAAAGGGAATATTTTTCTATATCGGTTTTCCCACCCCTGTATATATTTTATGCATAGACATTTATACTTTTTACTTTATATGTATCTATAAATGCATTTTTTCCGTCAAATGTAGCCATAGTCGGATTACCGCAGTACAAAGCAATTATGCCCAATCACGTCAATATACCCCTGTAGGATGATTTCATACATCCTTCCTCTAGACATACTGAAGTACTTCACCATTCTTCAAGGGCCATATTTATTAGTACAAATGTATATAATCCTGTAACCACCACCGATCCATCCCTCCAATATATTGTACTGTTACAAATGTATTGTTTTTTTATAAATTTGTACACTAAGGACCATGTATACTTATGCATACTCCTATCAATCTCCTCCTGTAGGAATTTATTTGTCACTGAGGAAGCTGCAGATCACAGCAGCGAAACGCGTCTGACACTTGTTTTACTATTTATTGATTTTACGATTTTTATCACTGGGTTTCTATACCAGAATCAAACCGGAATTTTTACCAAATAAATATATTTTTATCCATGAAAATGGTCTGAAGTACTTATGCTTTGGGGAACCCCGACACGCACACTCGAAAAGTACACAGCATCAGACTAAATAATATCACCGCCCCACATGGACTCAAGTATCATGGAGTAACACCAACATATACGGCACATACTTAAACAGAGAACATCAGCCGGAAACTTTGTGTTAAATACACTTCTGATTGTGCGCTTTACAGACATTCCCACAACAAAACTCTTTTATGATTGTCGTAATAGTACCCTTATATTTTAGTTAGAGGCTTATATGGTGTGGGTGTGAAAAGAAAGTTTGTATTGTTCTTTGGTAGGTGTTAGTAGTATTTGTTGTAGTATCCTATTTTCTGTGTCTGTTTAGGTTTTGTGCTTAATATTGTACGTTAGGGTCCTGAACAGAGAATTTATAGTTGCATTTTGTATGTGTTTTTACTATTTCTTGTACTATGCTGTTTTATCTTGGGCACATTTTGTTTGATAGATTGAAGTTAGGGTTTACTGTTAAAGGTTGTTGTAGGTAAAAGCTAATTAGTAGATAATTGAGAAATGTGTCACTAATATTTGGTGAAAGATGGTGATTTGTGGGGCTTATTGTTGTTGGTGTGTTGTTGTTTTATTTTTTCTCTTGACATTGCTGCACAGCAAACATGTTCATTTTGTTTTCTCTTTTTTTACTTGTTATACTGTACCTTGTTGGTAGTGCTATTTCAATTTTAATATTCCTGGATCCTCTATTGGAAATCTTCGTGCAAGAGTCTTGACGCAGTATCTGTTGTAAAAGAAAAAGGTAAATGTTATTTGATTATAATTTATTTTTGATGAATAGCATGGTTTATTTTTTTGCCAAGCAATGTGTTCTGATATTTGGTTTGTTTCTTGTGTGTAAAATGTTATTATTTTGAGAGTGTGAGAGAACTTTTATTTTTTTATAGTTTATCTGTTATAATGATTTTGTATGCTATGCTCTTCTTTGTGCACCACTTTAAAATTGTTGGATTTTAGTTCTGGGTTACAGATATTGTTATTTGTAGAGTAATCATTAATGTTAGTTCCATTTTGTATATGTTAGCAATGTTTGTTGGACTATCCTGTTTTGTGTCAACCTGTTTTGGGATGCTGTATTTGGCTTGTGGCTGAGGGTTAAAGGTTGTTGTAGACTAAAGATGAATGTCAATTGTATTTTCTATATGTTGGAACTATTTGCAGTACTATCCTGTTTTGCGTCCGCCACTTTTGGGATGCTTCATTTGGCTTCTCTGTGAGGGTTAGAGGTTGTTGGAGAGTAAACAGGAAGAATACGTTTGTTTTGTCTATGTTGCTAATGTTTGGTGTACTATCCTGTTTTGTGTCCGCCACTTGTATTTTAGTAATGCGTTGTGTTAACAATTTTCTATGCAAGTGTGTTTATTTGTGAATTGTATATGTGTTAGCAAAGTTTCTTAAACTGTGGTGTTTTAGTTTTGCTGTAATTTGTATTGAGGCTTCTATTTTTTTGTTTTACTTCTTATATTGGCGGGCAGGAAAAATGGGATTTCTGTTATTTTTTTTACTTGTTATACTATACCTTGATTGAAGTCTTTTTGGTGTATGAATGACAGAGGGTCCCCTACTGCCAATGTTAATCCTCCAGTCTTCTTGAAGTGTCTGTTTGAAAGAGAAAGGTAAATGGTTAATTGTATATTCATTGTTTTGGTTTTGGAAAAGCATGGTCTTTTTCTACATTTAATGTATTTTTGTATCTTACCTCTTCTTCTTTCTTTCTGTTCTTTAAAAGTAATCCACTTTCACAGTCCACGCTGCAAATTCTTGAGTGACGCTGTTGATGCAGAGTCTGTTCGAATAGTGAAAAAAATGGGAAAGATTCAGCTGCAGGTTAAATATCTATGGGTGTAATTTTTTTTTGTGGCATTAGTTCCTGTGAATTAATGTCACTTGAATATACTTATTTGATTAGTTTGAGTTAAGATTAGGTTGTTGTAGGTCCTATACACATATGTGTGCATTTCACATGTCACATGAGGGACTTCTTGGTTGTGAATGTTTGAAATGTTTTTTTTTTTTGTTTTATGTTTATGTTTTCTTAATAATTTAAATATTTTATAGCTTACCTTAGTTTGAATTTGCAGATTGTGAAGTTGTAAATTGGTAAGCAATTCTCTTCTGAAGTAACGGCAGCAGTGAACTATCCAGTCACACTGTTCATCACCTGAGGAGAAATGTAGAATTTTCTGGAAAGTGGGCAGTATTTATAAACTTTTAGGTGCTTGAAACCGTTAGAACGCAATACGCATGCGCTTTTTGCGTTCCAGCATTACATTTGCGTTCCAGCCGCCATTTTGCGGCTAATAGCTGTGTGTTTCATGTAAAATGGTGGGTACTAGCAGTGTGGTAAGTGCCGCATAGTGTGTGTTACGTGCCCCGTGAACTGGTCTGGAGCGTTCATCCTAAGCCTCGTTTTCGTTTGTTTCGCTTAGGTGATTTTCGAGTGTCTAAACTCTTTTATTTCGAGTTTAATTGAGCTGTAACTTCACTTCGTTCACTTCGGTCCTCGGTGCCCCCCCTTGCTGTAGGTAAGCTTTTTATGTATTTGTTGTGTGTATTTATTGTGTTTTTAATGTTTTCAAGTTCGCGGGTTTCAAGCGGTAAGGTTGTATTTTTGCGAGGTCGTAAGTTTTTTTTTCTAAGTTTTGTGTCTTGTATTTTTTTCTCGTAAGTCTGTAAATTTTGTGAGGTCCGCAGTTGCTGGCAAGGATCGCTGCAAGGGTCGCAGGCTTGCTATGCGAGCCCGCAGCGTTAGCAACAACCCGCATGCTCACAAATTTATATGTGATAGATTAGTTGCAATCTGCATTAAGACCTTTTGATATTGGTGTTACCTCTAGAGATGGCTTCCAATTTTACAATAGAAAATATTGTATGGTCACCATTATGCACCTTATTAAGTAGTATGTACAATATGCATTTTATTTTTTAGATTTTGTTTATTTCCCAAATAGGATCTTTAGTTTTCTGGTGTTGTGACCCACATACTGGTATTTGCCTGGACATTACATGAGTAGAATAATAGTTGGTAAAAGATTTTAGATCATATTTAAAGCCCATATACTTTGCAATTATTTGCGTGTCCTTGTGTTTAACAATTTGATAGCAGGTACATCTGTATACTATTATATGTGTGTGATTATTTTATGTGAAATTGAATCCTGTATTATTGTTTTTATTAAATGTAATAAATTATTCTAATTACACTATATTATCTTTTCAAATAATAAGGATGTCATATATGTAGCATGGGTATGGCAACAGGATTGTCCCACATTTATGGGAAGGCCAGATGTTTAAGTATTTCCAATGGCCTAAGAAAAGATTGTCATAACTTGGAACAGACTTGATGCCCATAGCTGTAGCTTGAATCTGTAGGTTATTGGCAAATTCTTATTGGCAATACTTAGTGGCAAGTAAAAATAAAAAAAATTATGTTCCAAGATGGACATTTCATTGCATAAATAATAAACAGTGTTTTGTAAAAATGGGTTGGAGTCATCTTTAGAAAAAATATTCTGCATCTAATAACCAGCTCTATACTAACTAACCGTAAATTCTCTTCCCACCAATTTTCTATTAGTTTGTTTAAAACATGAGTATCTCTGGTGAAGTCATGCACATTATTATTATTAACATATTAAGTCAAATAACTTGACAAATATTTATTAAGGCTCTAGTTGCTGGCTTTAACTGATTGTCCAGGAGGACTTTTTAAAGTCTTCTGTATCTTAGAAATTGGCAAAAATATAAAATTCTTGTTTTTTTAAGTACATGTTTGAATTATGTCAATATAATAAATTCCAGTTCCAATACTTGAAGCAACTGAGATTCTACTTTCTATTAAATTAGACGATTTGTAGTTCCAGAAGCCTGTAAAGGAGCCAGCAAAAGTTACATCTACCCGCAAATGATCTTTGGGTTACAGGTTGAAAATCCCTAAGGGCTGTCAAAATCTGAACTCCGACTTTGATCTTTCAATTTCATAAATGTTACAATCATAAACTGCTATTAAATTTACTACAAGTCCTCAAGCCCGCAATTGTTTTCACATCCATAAATGGCAAATGTTGCCAAGAATCCTACTGGTACTAGAGAGGACCCGCAAGGGGGATAAACACCTCTCTGCAGCACTGTAAAAGCAAGTATAAACACACTACTGTATTTAAAATGACAGGGAAAGTGATGAAAGGTAATACAATTAATAGCACAACATTCTCAAGCTCGTAAATCTGCAATAAAAAAAAAGATTTTAGTTTCCATGTTATATTGATCAAGGCAATCAATGTGTTTATACATATAGTAGAACTCGCATTGTCTAGAATATTATATTTATAGATTTTTTTATATTGCATTATTTCTGGAATGTGGGCCCAATCACAACTCGGACTTCAAAACCGTAAGTGATTGAAATGTTACCTCCATGTTTTAGTGACATAATGATGATGGTCTCTTTTACTATTGGCTCCATCTAAACAAGTAACTACGGGTTTGAATAATTTATCATGTTCACGCTCGGACATGCTACGTGCCGAAGCATAGTTTACTGATTTGGATTTCGGCCATGTCGTTGCAGCCTTTTCTAATGCAACAAGTTTTTCAACTTTTTGTTTTGGGGGCAGAGAAGGGAGGTTATCAAAATAAAGGTTGGGAAGGGGGAAGGGAAAGTACAAGTAACAGGGTACATTGTAAAACCAATACTTGGGATGCTTATTGCATTTGGAATAAACATACACTCCAAACCCTCAAGGACTCTTCAAGTCAAGCTGCCTTTAATATTGAGAATTCACTCTATCATGTTTTATGGGGTTTTCTTCGTCCAAGCAATATTAGCTATTCATTTTTTCATCATATAATTGATTATAAGGCCTGTTTATGGTAAGCGATTGTGTTACAACCAAGATTTGATCATCTGCCTTTGGCTTACAGGGATTCCTCTAGGTCCTGGATTTGTTGATAATCGCAGTGATCAGCTTGCACAATCAGTCCATTAACAACCAGTCCTCATAAAACAGAAACAGGTCAATCGTTCCCAGAATGACATGTGCAACATGTTTTATGGGTATACAAAAACAAAGAACTTTATTGACACATCACTCTTATATACACCCCATTCCCTTTCATCTGAGGAGACCTGTCTGTCAAAATCATGTCATTAGTGTGACAACCACATTATTACCTGCCTCCTGGTGATGAGACTGCAAGTCTACTGTAGTCTAACCAGGTGTCATCCTCCTTCCATTGCCATTATTTGGCCTTCCCAGGAACACTGCACGGTAGGGTTACTAATAGAAATATCCCTCTTGTAGACATGGCGTCTCCTATTGTTGAAATACAGTTGCAATATGTTGTATTACTTACAAAATGCTGCTAACTCATTTATGAAATATATCCCTTCAACCAGTAATATTAAGCAAGCCACTACCAGGAAGCACATTCTAAACACACATAATTTCTGTAAACATAGCCCATACAAACAACTGGGCATCTTCCATAGCAATTCACATGTCCATTGAAATATTAGCAAGCACACTGGCTGGGATTGCGAATAACCATGATTCAGATACCAGGTTTCCCCAAAGGGCCCACACAGTCCATAGTCCACCAAAGGTTTAGGAGTGGGAGCCCTCGTGGGCATGACAGACTGATGTTTTTTTCAAGTGGCAGACGTGGTGCTGCTAAGAAATGCTTTAAACATTTTGTGCATGTTGTGGGCTATTGTCCATATGCAAAGAAGACATCAGGGTCTCCAGCATCTTTGAGATTTCATTGCTTGTTTTATATATATATATATATATATATATATATATATATATATATATATATATATATATATACACAGTATATATATATATATATATATATACACACATATATATATATATATATATATATATATATATATATATATATATATATATAACATTTCAGACCATAACTGTTGAAGTTTAGGGCAGGATCATCATATATGGGTATTTTGTGGAGTTGGATAACATCTTTTTTATATCCTGTAATCATATGATGGGAGGTTATCGTTTAATATCCAGGTCACTGTGCAGGCATTATCAGGAGGAAGAATTCCTTGGGACATGGCCTGGCCATGTAAAATGATGTATCTGTTGTTTAATTAAGGCCAAAAATGGGTGGCATCAAAGAGAGGATGCGAACAAGTTTGTAGTTTATGTTATGAGGTGAGAAGTGCCATCTTTGGCTTGTCCTTATAGTACTCATTACACAGAGACCGTAAATTGGTGGCTATAGGAGTTTGTGACTTATCAGGCTAGTTGGGCAGATAAGAGCAGTCAAGCGAAAGATCATGGACCAAGAATGACATTTTTGAATGTTGTGGAACAGAATTTTCAAGGATTCAGCTACGAACTTTGATTTGCTCTTGATTAGGAGTGTATCTATGTTTAGAAAGCAGTTGGAGTTGTCTTGGATGAACATTTGCAAGTCAAAAACTCCTCCCTCCTTGTCCCTTGTTTGGAATGATATAACATTTGTAAGATTTGTATTGCAATCCCTGTGATATTGGTTGAGTGAGAACTGTGATAGACATGAGCATAGTGGTTATTAGTGAAGTGGGAATTTAATGTCTCTGAAGATAACTATTTTTGCCTTGATACATCTTTTAGGATCCAGGCCCTTCTTTCTGGGTAGTTACATCCATTCGCATTTATTGTGATGAGCTTTATGGTTGTATCAGAGAATTAGAGCAATAGGGCACACAAGGGGTTTAATTAAGAGACTATTTGGTTCAGATAGCTGAAAAGGAGATAGAACCACAATAATATTATAATAATATATATATGTAGTATTGTTGCATGTATGTTTTGTGTGTGTATGTATATATATATATATATTTGATGTCAGCAGAGCGTAGCCAATGAAATACAGCTTGTGTTATGAGCAGGCTTGGTGGGTATATAAAGTGACATGTGGGAATTCTGCAAATGTATCATAGCCATCTCTGTCATTGGTAAAACGTGTGATTAATACAACTTTGAAAACAGGGTGGTCATTGGCTTTCAGGCCAAGGTTGGCAGTATTTCTGAAACAGTGCAGTTTGTGAACTGTGCTCATGCTGCTGTGTTTAAAGTAACTGAACAAACGCCACCATTGTGAATAAACAGTGTTGAAATTGCTGAGTATCACATGCCATTGATGTCAGAGGTGAACATCGGCTGCGAAGGTGTATGAGGGCTAACCGACATGCTATAGATGAGCAACTCACCATCCAAACAAACCAAGGGGCTACCAGAAGTGTCTAAAAAGAAAGTAAAGCAAACCATGCTGAAGAGGGTTCATTGTCAGAAACGGCTTCAATTTACACAGTACCAAAAATGGACCTATTCTGATTGGCAAAGGATTCCGTTCTCTGATGAGTCACATTTTCTGCTCCACTGACAGGACAAAACCTCAGAGAACAAAAACTCTGCAACCATTGTTAGAAGAACACAAGCTGATGGCAGCAGTGTTCTGTTCTAGGTGATATTTTTTTTGGCATTGTATGGGTCCACTCATACCTCTGAAAGGCACCCTCAACTGATTGGATTATCTATCCATTTACTTGATAAAGAAGATCAGAATCATGATCATCTATTCACCTTGTTCATGGAACCCTTTAAATTCTGATGGGCACATAAGGGTTGAACCTACTTACATTATTAACTTTACCATTACAAGTATCCTCCCATGGGCCTGCACCTTGCCTCTGAAGCAGTTATTGGCTAATTGTATTTTGCAGGTTCTTTCTGGAGTAGTTCCACATTATGATCTGATAACCTGATGTTTTTTTCCAGTTACTGTCTGGGACACAAGTTTTTGTCAGATTTTATCAGATACGAGATGGCCTTCTATAGACTTCTCTATTGTTTTTGATTTTTAGATGTTTGAAATCAAATCCTCATGAAAGAACAATAGGCCCTAAATATTGAGCAGTAAGTTGTCCACCACATAAATACATAGGCCCCTATTCAACTGAGTAATTGTTAGTTACTGGAGCCCGTTACTATTCAATTGGCCAGTTACTATTCAATTGGCGTCTTTTAGCTACCTACAAACAATTTGCGGGTTACAGGCTGAAAATCCCTGCGGTTGTTAAAATAGTAACTCGGACTCATCTAAGCCTTTGATCTTTCAAGCCCGCAAATATTACAATCGTTAAAACCGCATGTAATTTGGCATACAATTTAATCACAGCATATGATATCTATATTTCAGGGATCAGATAAGTGTCTTAAACACTGAGGGACCTATTAAATTCGAGCTGCGTAAATAATAGGTGAAAACGCAAGGCCTACGTCGTTAAAAAATGAGACCGTTTAGGACGCTATTAAATTCCAAGTGCTGCGAGATACGAGAGATGGATGCAATTTCGTACACGTTAGGATTTGCGCATGAGGGACGCTATCTCTGATAACTTTGATTTCCGTGGCCGCGCGTATCAATTAATCAATGAAGGTTTGCATAGGAAAAGAGCGCGAAATACGTGATACGTACCACTTAACCAGACGGCAGTATGCCTTTAAAGGGAGCCAAAACATAAAATAATTGACTGTGCTGGAGCTTTTGCAAGTAGACACACAGGTCTAGGCGTTGGTGGGTTTTTGGTGAGCAAGGAGAGTGAGCGAGAGAGAAGAGAGCATTGCAAGTTTTGATCTTTTGACCTATCAAATAATTTAACCCTTTGTTTACAACACACATAATTACTGATATCACATAATTCACACACATAGATTAATACGTACACATAGCTACACCTAGTGGTAGGCCATTGCACACCTACCCCCCCCCCCCAAGACCTACACCCCTCATGCAATAACTGAACTACACATAATACTTGCATCTTTTTTTACCTCCTAAACCTACACACATATTATATTTATTTATCGTTACTTTATTTTCAGAGGAGGGTAGAGGAGGGGAGGAGGTAAGGCAAGAGAGGCGCGGAGGAGAGTGAGGAGAACATCTGAGGAGAGGAGGAGGATGAGGAGGAGAGGAGTAGGAGGAGGGAGAGGAGTAGGAGGAGGGAGAGGAGGAGGGAGAGGAGGAGGGAGAGGAGGAGGGAGAGGAGGAGGGAGAGGAGGAGGGAGAGGAGGAGGGAGAGGAGGAGAGCAAGGAGGAGAGCAGGGGGGGAGGGAAGTGCCCCCAGAGGTAGGAATACCAGTTGAAGGGGCAGAGAGTCAGGGGCCTGATCCCTTGGTGGGAGGTAGTGGGGACGAGGGAGCGGCCCCAGGGATAGAAGAGGAAGAGCAGGCACCGTCTGTAAGGCAACGGGTTGTGGCAAGGCCCAGGGCCCCCAATTATAGCCCTGAGGAGATCCAGGTTCTCCTCAGGGAAATCTGTGCCCACCAGGGGATCATATGTGGTGGGAGAGACATCAATGCCAGCCAGAGGTAGGAGGCCTGGTCCCAAATTGGCAGAGCTGTGTGGGCAGTAGGGGTCACCGAGAGGGACCGGAGGACAGTGCGTCACAAGTTTGATGATCTAAAGATGGCTGTCAAAAGGAAGATGGCCAAGGAGGCAGCAGCAGCACATAGGACTGGTGGTGGGCCCGCGGTCCCTGTTGTATATAAGCAATGGGAGAGGACCGTGATGAGATTTATCCCTTCTGAATCTGTGGTGGGCATACCAGGCCAGATGGACACAGATCGCCCTAACACCCTGCAACGTGAGTATCATATCACACACATGGTTGTATGAGATTGTTGGGGGATGGGCTGTCCAAAAGTCTGCAGATAACATGCTGTATGTATGTATGTATGTATAAATAGGCTTGTGTTCTGGCTGTTGTATATCATGAGCTGTATCCCTCTAGAACAGGGGTGGGTAAGCAGGGCCACATACATGCCGGCCTTTCAAGATATCCTTTTTGGGCACAGGTGAGTCAATCAGGATGACTGAAAAGGCAATTGGCTCACCTGTGTGGCCCTCCAGGACCGAACATGCCCACCCTTGCTCAAGAATTATATGGCCTCCTACACCCCTGCCCACACACAGGGATAATTCACATACAATAGCACTGTAAGCCCTATGGTTGACTAAAGATATATGGGGCGACAATAACCATTTCAGTCCTGGTAGCAAACCTATCATGTTCATAATTTGTATCCCTGATATGTCAATTTCTAATTAGATCCAGATTGATTGCAATGGAGCAGGGTGTCCAAAGTCAAACTTGCTGGGCTGCGCACAGGCCTGGATATGTGGATTTCCTTTATGTGCACAGATGAGTCAATTAGACTTAATGACTTTGAGAATGATATTCTCAGCTGGGTGCAGCATGGCTATCCACAAATGCAGGCCTGACTTTGGCCTCCACTGTGATAGAGTAAAAATCTGGCTGTGCGGCATATGTGGATACAGACTCTGTAGCACTGCATGTGTGTCATATACTGTCCTAACCTGGCCCATGTCTCAGCTGCATATTAACAACCATTGCTGGAAACTTGTCAGATTGGTCAGTCTCACACACTGCACAGCAGATGCAGCAGAGCACATGTCTGAGGCACATGCAGTACACATTCATATGAGCCATGATCTACAATGCTCATTATGCAGCCCGTGGCTCATCTGTGTAACACAAGCACCACAGTCACTCACAGGTGACCATGATGTCAATGATATGTAAATGCATAGCTGTCAATTGTGTATGGCAACCAACTGAAATATATGTTTAATCCATTGCAGTATCCACAGATTCAGAAGAGGAGGAGGCAGGAGTGCCTGAAGTGGGCCAGGACATTCAGGAGTGCTCGGGACCATCTACATCACTGGCTCATGAGTAGCGGTAAGTGATGCCCAGGCCCTCATCCTATACTGCCCCCTGCCATTCGTCGTGGCCACCTCAGGGCCTGCACCAGCCACACCATGATGTACCTCCCTCAGCGGCTCCACCCTCAGCGGCTCCACCCTCATCCTGGGCACAACCCTCATCCTGGGCACCACCCTCAGCCTGGGCTCCACCCTCATCCTGGACTCCACCCTCATCCTGGGCACCACCCTCATCCTGGGCACCACCCTCAGCCTGTGCTCCACCCTCAGCCTGGGCTCCACCCTCATCCTGGGCTCCACCCTCATCCTGGGCTCCACCCTCAGCCTGGGCTCCACCCTCATCCTGGGCTCCACCCTCATCCTGGGCTCCACCCTCAGCCTGGGCTCCTCCCTGGGCATCGGGAGGAAGTGCTCCGGCCGGGGCGTCGGGAGGAAGTGCTCCGGCCGGGGCGTCGGGAGGAAGTGCTCAGGCCGCGGCATCGGGAGGAAGTGCCCTGGCCGCGGAGTCGGGACGAAGTGACCAGGCCGCGGATTCGGGAGGAAGTGCCCCGGCCGCGGAGTCGCCGGCTGCGGAGTAGCCGCCGCGGAGTCGCCGGCCGCAGCCGCTGAGTGGCCATCTGCAAGACAAACACCTCCTGGCCCTCTGCCACCGCTCTATGCCCAATTGTGCAATATAATGGAGCACGTTCGACAAGAGGACCAGGCACAACACCAGAGAGCAGAGAGAATGCATTGTAGATTTTTTCACAACTTTTTCACCATTTTTATACCTTTACTTTCCCTCTTTTTCCCCCATTCCCTTTTTGCTTTTCATTCCTTCCCTTTTTCTTTCTCTTTTTTCTTTTTTCTTTTTCTTTTCCTTTTTCACACTTCTTTTTTTACTCATTTACCCTCACCCACATTTATATATACTTCACCCACACCAAGACATAGTCATTCATGCACTTACTATCACTTTACTTACTCCACACATACTCATATCCTATTTTTGTAAATCACTATTCATCACCATTATCATTTTTATTTTTCAAGTTATCACCCATGTCTCTTCATTCCATTTTGAGTCATTGATGATTGACTCTTTCATACTCACCTGCACACTTATCACATAGTTATTTCCCATAATACTTTCCTTATACAGAGGAATTTCCTCAAAATTCACTAACACACAGCCCGTTCTGGCTGATTTACATCACACACCTGTGTCCCTATAGTATTATGGTCATCATTTCTCACTTCATCTCACTCTCACCACATCCCTTTATGGTTTCCATTTCAACTTTCACATCCCTCTTTTTTACACGCTTACATAATTTATGCATCCCTTTCACCTTTACAAGTACCTTTATCATTTATTTTTTACTTTATCATATTTAATAGTTTCATTTAATCAATATTAATCTAATAATTCTTCCATTTGCAAGCTTTGACACAACATTAAGTTGTGATAAAGCTTTGTTATTCAAATCAAAGATGGCCGGCGCATTGTGTTCAATGTGCCCATTAGAAACTTACACATAAAGTTTTCTATTACTCCATTTTTTGCCTTCCACATATTCTTCATATACACACAAGTGAGAACGCAATTACGTCATCACGTAATCGCTACGTTACGTAGCGCGACACAACCATTTTTTTGTAAAACGCAGAAGTTATTCAGGCCTTTAATAGGCCCAAGCCTGTACAATATTTACCCCAGAGGAAGCTCTTGTTTAGAGCAAAACGGACAGTCGGGACATGGAGAGAGAGATGTGCAGATTACCCAATGGTGGACATAATGTGTCAGGCACTGTGGTAGCAAAAACAGCAAGTATTGGGCAATTGTTTTTCTATTGTCTGTATGTATATATATATATATATATATATATATATATATATATATATATATATATATATATATATATGTATATCTTGCCATCCAGTAAAACCATAACTACAGGTTTATTGATGGAGAGTATATGGGCAATACACTATATATGATCATTATTTTTCAGTAACCAATCCTTGCCAAATATCAGCCCCCTGTTCGCATCATTTATTGTGAATCTTAGTATTCAGTATATTGCAAATCTCTGCACATCATCCCTCTCCTTTTTTTTTTTTTATTAAAAGTGTGATTTATCATGTTTTAAGTATTTACATCCCTGTACTACTCTATAAGAAATTTTGGAATAATCCAGTGATTAACAGTTTTACTGACATATGAGGATTACAAGTAAACATCAATATAATATTATATCTACTACTACTTTATGTACACATTTATGTACACATTATAAATCAATGACTTCTTTATCCTCTCATGTCAATTTTTATAGGCTGGTATGATTTTTTTGACTTATTGTCTCATGATCACACATTACGGCGCTTTTTTGATATTTTATAATTCAATTCCCTTATTAAAAATGATACCCTTATATGATATTAATATTAGTGTTACCCACTAGGGAAAAAAACATTGGGTCATATAACCTAATTACTAAATTGGGAAAAGAAATAGTGGCCAAATTACACTGCCACATGACATATATCAAGTACCAGGGTAATAAACACCACACTATCTACTCTAACCCATCAGGAAGGGACGCTAACATACATGGAGGCTGTGCAGAGGCACATGGTTTAACAGCCAAATCACTTGGTTAAATCTCATCAAGTGTTTTGCTATCAATCAATTCACATTATCACCTGTCAGGGGAATATTGATACTCCACAGTATCACAAATTGGACCTCTCACGTGTATTAACCCTATATTATAAAATTATTATTATTATTATATGTATTAATCTATTGCATAGTAACTAGGGCTCATCACAAATGTGATGCATTTGGATGTCCCAAACCCCCAACCACTGAAAACACATCGACACAGTGATAACATTATAACAAAGCTTTATTTCATAATCAGAGCACACTCAGAAATGTACAAGACTGCATTAATATCATGGGTGTGGTGTGGGCAGACCCTGGGAGGGCAAGAAGCTTTTTGTGCAACGGGGGTAATATCATAGTCTAGAATAATTATGATGCATAGCACCTACCAGGGTCACATGTGGTCACTACACCACTGCAACCAGAATATAATGAAAAAAGCAATCATCAGAAATCATTAAATGTAATCGAAGTAACCAGTAATGTGCATAGCACTTACTTTTGGTTATCATCTGCTCAATTAAACAAACTATGGATAATGTCATACAAATATATTCCACACACAGTGTGTTTTCATATATTCAGGAATAATCACAAATAGATGATTAGAATCTGGAAAATAGAAAGAGGAGGTTGAGGAACATGCCTTCATGGTCGTGAGATTGGGCTATTAAGACCTACAGAGAAGAGAACACTAGAACACAAGAACACTATTTGGATTAACTTCAACACCTCATCTCAGTTGCAATCCTATACCTCCTCTTCTTCCTTAGCACTGGGTCCCCAGGTGCATCCACCTGGGGTGACTGTGTAGCAGCTGGCGTTGGCGGTAAGGTGTGAGATGAGGACGCCACTGACTCTGGTTGCGATGGTGGTGGAGCCTGTGGAACCAAAGGCTGGAAAGATATGACCTGGCCTTCTGCCAATTCCAATAGCCGCTCAATGAGTGTTATCTGGGCTTGTCTGTCCCTATTTGTCTTTTGAAAAAAGAGAAAATGATGTAAAGAGATAATCTATAAACTTCAAGACATTTTATATTCTGAATTATCCATTAATACAATATCAGCAAATACTAATGATTAATTTGGATATATATCACACCATTATATTATTATAGAGGAAAAAAAGATGACGAGTGTAAATAATCATAGTTTACAAAGAAAGATATAGAAAAAAGACATATTAGCCATCTAACAATATCTCTGATAATTAAATAAAGCAATCTAATCTGGTGTCAGACAGATTAATTTAAAATATAACTTTTATTTAACAACATAAAATATGTTAAAACATATTTTAAATCCGGTACCAAAATAAGCTAAAAGTAGATTTTGACATCTATGTTATATTATGTGCTGTAGTAAAGATATTTTCATAATAAAATCTTACCTTATTTACCAGCACATATTTATTATATCTCTCTTTGAATAAAATAGGTTTATTCTAATTAATTATACAGTATATATATATATATATATTTTTTATCACTTTTGTTAGGAGGGTAGTGTATTCACATCCCCCATTTTTTGTTTGGTCAATGTCCCTAGGGGGTAAGTGGCAGATCCCCATTCACCACATTTAGTTAGTTTGGTTTAATAGGTATGGAAGTGTAGATCGTTCCCCTAGAAGCTTGTAGCAGGCTCCAGTACTGCTGCATTTATTTTTTGTAGGGATCTTAGATGTTAGATCATTATTATTAGTTGTGACAACTAAGTTGTCTATTATTATCATATTATTGGTGAATAAGCACTTTACTTGTATATGTACAACTTAACTTGATATATCTGTATTTATTTCTATTATCACTTTTATTATTGTCACTGTATCATATTTATTATGTAATTGTATTATATTTGTGTTACTGTATAACACTTATTATGCAATTATTTGCATTACCAGCCCATTTGTTTGTATTTTTCATTGATGTGCAATATTATATCCAGATATCATTTAATATTTAATTATCTGTAGATTCTCTCATTTGACTGTGACGACATATTTTATCTTATTTTGGTACCGGATTTTAAATATGTTTTAACATATTTTATGTTGTTAAATACAAGTTATATTTTAAATTAATCTGTCTCACTCCAGATTAGATTTCTTTATTTAATTATCAGGGATATTGTTAGATGGCTAATATGGGTGTCTTTTTTCTATCTCTTTCTTTATAAATTCCTATTTGTCTTTTGCTCATACCTCTCCATGCTTTGATTGTGCCTCCTCATCTCACCACATAGCCATCTGATGCTGTCAACAAGAGAGGTCGAAGTGTCATTCTGCCTTTCCATCTGGAGTGTTCCATTATGGTGGAATGGCTTCGTCCTCCTTCTGGATCTGGTGCAAGAGCTCCCTCAAAGTGGTTTGTGAGGGGCTTTGAGGTCTCTCACTGGACATACCGGGCCTTTTGATGGGCTGTGATGATGACAGGGGTGCCAGTGGATATGGTGATGCCAGAGGTGCCGGTGGTGATTCCAAAGGTGCCCGTGTTGATGGTGTCGGATTTGGCCATGGCGATGGTGTTGACCGCGGCGATGGTGTTGGTGTCAGCCATGTCGATGGTGTTGGCCGTGGTGATGGTGCAGCCCAGGTTGGGTGAGGCCAGGTTGGGAGTGGAGTATCAGTGGGATCCTGCCAAGGCATCTATGGTATCAGAGCAAGTGGCACTGGTGTGCAGGCTGAGAACGTGCCCATCATTTGTGTGAGGGCCCAGGAGGTGATTCCCACAGTGGTGATATGTGTAGCCATTTTGCTGCTGATGGGCAAGCTTCCCCAGAGGATCATTATCTCCTCTAGGGGAATATTTGGGCACCCTGTACTTTGTCAAAACCCTCTTGCCCTTCCTACTGTGCCTGGGGTTCCTAGCCTCCCTGTTCTCTCCCTTGGGCCCGTCCCTCATCCCCACTACCCCCCCCCCCCCCCCCCCCGGGATCAGGCCCTTGACCCTCTGCCCATCACTCTCCTCCTCCCCTCCTGGAAATGATGAAATTAGTATAAATCAATATGATATAGAGGTGTATGTGTATGAGGTAAAACAAGAATGTGTTGACGTTCTCAGCTACAGCACAGTGCACAGTCAAGGACTTACATTTTCAGCAGGCTTTTTAAATCATTTTCAGCAAAGTTTATTAGCTTTATCCGGTTCCTATTGGTTAATTGGCCTATGACAAGATCGCAAATTATGGCCTTACTTGAGTTTGGCACACTTCATCTGATCGGATGAAATACATATGAAACCAGGGTTTACGGGTTTGAGGTTTGGGCCCTTAAATTGCTGCCTTGTTCAATTAAATCACTCTGTAACTGGTGCAATTTTAACAGCACTCTTAAGTAATTAGGAGAGCATACTGTGACAACCTGTGTGTTGAATGGGGTATGATAAGGACCCTTTTGCCAAACCTCTCTTCACAGGTGTGCCCAGTTCATTTTACCTCTGTACAGTAGGAAGAACTTTCAGCCCTTGAATTAGCCCTTGAGAGATGTCTGTGTTTTTGTATAGCACAAAGATTTTTCTAAGTTCTGAAAAGAACTTACTCCAGCAATCAGTATTCCAGCTTCAATAATGAAATCCACACATTAATAATGTGACCCAGTTATAACATATTTATTACTGAAACAACAGACATATTTATACCGCACTCTTAGCAACAAAAGGCCAAGCAATTCAAATTGGCATCCATGGTTACCCAATCCCCTTCTAGCTCACGTTACCACCCATGTCTGAATGTCTAAGATAATAATTCATTGTTTTCCAAATCCACCACTGTATTCTTGGTAGGGGGTAATTGCACACAATAGGCATAGAGAGGCTAAGGGCTTGTGATAATAGAGAGAGAGAGACTTGTGTTATGTGACTCCTATGGGTCAGTTATCTCCCTAATCTAGTTAATAAGGACTAGTCCAGAACTAGGAAATATTAGCCATGTACAATATTTCCCTTGTAAGTGCTACCCCCCCCCAAAGCACAATATAGACATACATCCCATTACTCCTATCATGTTCTTACGCACACCCCAACTATAAACATGGGTACCATAGTATGGGCCTAGTGGTACCCAAGCAATTTCCAGTATCCTATGATTTAAACATATCTCAGTGGGCCCCTTTCCCCTGGCACAATACGAATAACCTATAAGGCTCAGGGCATCAGTCTGTAAGGTATTGCACAGCTTGTACCTTGGCATGCTACAGGTGTGACACATACATATTATCATGTTGTCAGTATGAGACCTTACACATTATTGTGGTTCATTGGGAAAGTGTATTGATCTGCAGACATATAATTTAAACACTGAGCTTTATTATTAGATACTTTCTGAACAACTGTCACATGTATACTATAATGTTCCGCTTCAGCAATGTTTTTATTCTAGAACATTCATAAATAAAATGTCATGTGGACCATGTTTACTTTAAAACCTTTAAATGTTGAAAAAGTATGTTTGTGTTCAGTTTTGATACAAAAATTAACAGAGTTGCAAGGATTATTAGAATATCATTTGCAAACAAGTATAAATGAAAGGCCTTACGGACAAACTTAATTGTTTTAACATTTGTTTTGCAAACAGTAATGGTAGCAATATTAATGTCTGATGTTCTTCTATTTCTAGCTCTTGTACCATTCAAACATTCTTTAGGCATGTCTTAATGTGTCATAAGGAATTGTAGTATAATATAATGACCTATATAATTTCCTAGTGGTCATAAGGAATAAGTTACAAAACAGAACAATGAATGCACAATTTACTACTAACTGAGTGGAATTCAAGAAAGCATTGAAGGGAATGTATTTATTAATATATACCTAATATCATGTATTTAACAGTTTAAAATCACTAAGTACTTTTTTTAGAAACTTAGTTTCTCTAGACATGTGATAAAGTGAAAGCAGAGACTCATATCTCATATTGCAACCATTGAGAAAAATCTACATATCACTTTATTTTCTATTAATAATCATTTATCCAAATGTCTTATTATATATCATGCTCTGGATATTCTAGCTAGGAAAGAAGGATTAGCCCATCCCTCATGGGATAGTACATATTACATACTAAAAGGCTCTTCAAAAGATCCATTTTAGTGGGCAAGTTATAACCAAACCAGACCAAAGCTCATCTTAGGGGCATTCAATACTTACACCAGAAATGGCAACACACCAAGAAGGTGGATAGAAAACTAAAGCACTTTTGCATAATCTGCCTTCAAAAAAAAAAGATCTACAAGCCCTACACACAAATAAAACAAGCTATACAAGAGGAATTTACTGAAGTAAAGGCAGATATCAGGGCCATAGTGGCCGAGTAATTTTTTTACAAAATGATCGAGGGACATGGTAAAATAAAAATCTTACATAGACATGTAGCAGCACAAGACAACCACTTTTATCCCTGCAACAATAAGATTTTGACAACCAGAGTTGTATGAACAACAGAAGAATAAGAGGGTTCTCAGAAAAAAAGACAGAAACACAATAAAATAATGAATTTCTACAATGTTTACATATGAAAGCAGACATGCTGTATATCTAGACACGATGGGCTTTAACCCAAGATTGTTGATTAATCAAATAACTCATTTTTCATACACAACTACTTTAGGCTATTTCTCTTTCTCTTTTTTTAATATACATAGAGATACTATGCTTCAAGACGATTGTGACTACACTATTGTAGCCTGTAACTAATGTTTTTTTATTTTTATTTTGCTACCCAGGAAAATGGCTCAAATTTTTAATTATTTACTTTTAAGCATCACATGAGATTCATGAGGTTACAATCCTTGCTATTCTCATCATCTGAGATTATATATATACTTTACCAAAATACCCTACCTTAACAAGAATAACTGATATTATATAAATGATGAAGTTCTAAATCATGCATAAAATAAAACATGGAACAGGCTGCCTCCCTTTAGAGTCTAGTAGTAGCTCTCTTTCTGGAACCCAGGCAAATATTACAATTACATTTGATTAATATAATTTGTTCTTCTAATTTGAACTGTGACTTAATATATGCCAGTAATTTCTTGTCATATATGTGGTGGAGAATAGGAGATATAATTCAATAACTTCATTGAGCACTCAAAATTTATGACTTTGCTCCCATGTACAATTGAAACAGAAAAACGTATTTCTTTGAAATTTCAGCTCTATTACAAAATGTGTTATACCATAAAAGAAGATCCGTGCAAGATGACCTATTGTATCTATGGTAACTTAAATGCATAATGATAATGGACATTTGCTTTGTTGCTAAATCTCAATATACATATTTGACCAGTTACAACTACACATATTGTATAGGAAACCTCATTATTATTTTTTTATGTATTGCTTCAAGGCTTGTTGCTTTGAGCCATGTATGCGTTATTTCTCTTTGTCTAAACAAATTAAAAACACAATAACAAATGTTCATACCAAATGCATATGAAAAAAATGTAGAAGCCAATATAAAACTATATGTGAGGCTATTTGAGTTGTGTACGTTGGACAAAAATATATAATATTATTTTCCATAATTCAGTTCATGTCTGTTAGGAAAATATATCAATTTATTATTCAAAGTTACTTGGAAATATTTTTATTTCCTTTGTTGTTTCTTTATTGTCTGAAAAAGAGTATGTGGTAATGTGTCAGAGTGTTTTCTTTTTTCAAATGAAGGTGTCTGAGCTCAAAAACTTATTAAGATGTTTAGATTCCTTTTGGAGCTTTCTTTTTTAGCTAATGATAGCAGTGAAGTGTGAAAGAAAGGGAAGGCGAACAGGAAAGACTTCTCTTGAATCCCATAGGAATGGGGCAAAGCAACTAGGAAATCTCCCTTTCCTCTTGGTCCTCAGTGGATGCCTGGCATATGGTCATGACTGTGAGATCCCAGTATTGGTACAGCATCAAAATATTGACATGGAGGGATCCCAGTATTGGTACAGCATCAACATATTGACATGTAGGGATTGTTGTACAATATGTTCCTCATTCAGCCCCACTATATACGTGGTGTCATTAATTTCCCTGATGATAATATTTGGTCCATGACACAAAGGCTTGTTTGGGGTTTGGGGACAAGTACTAGTGCTTGTTGGAATAGAATAAACTCCCTTGTACAGGTCTTTTGGTCTTACCAAACTTTCTGTTTGGTTTCATCAGCCAACAGATGCTCTATAACCAATTCAGTCAGGACTTTCAGTCAATCTCTGAAAGTCAGTAGGTATGGTACTAATGGTTTCTCGTCATCCTGATATTACATTTCACAAAACTCTTGTAGTAGGTCCAAATGGACCCCTCACCTGGCAACCATACAAGAGTTAGAAAAGGAAGAACCCCATTGATTCCTGCTGTCATGCAATTGAAAATGCATGACACTGCAGGACTTTCTCCCATTGCCTTTCCCTATTCACAAAAGCACTAATAATTGCCTTGGTTTTGTGGATGTTATGGCGTAGAGGATAGATGTTTAACCCAACAATGTTGCCATAGTTGGTGAATCAGTTCTGACATAAACAGTGTTCCCCGTTCAGATAGGATATCACTAGTTACCCAACCTGGGTAAAGTTGGTGACTTATGCTGTGGCCATGGCCTCAGCAGTGATCTTAGCCATAGTCTACAATGGAAGGCATGTATCACTTAACAGAAAGACTCCATTTAGCCAATGGGTCCACAATGCCTATGGCCACTCAATGAATCAAGTTTCTATTATCGGCAGGGAGTTTAAGGGTGACCAGTTCCTGTCAGCCCACTGAGAAGTTTTGCAAATTGTTCAGTTGTGGAAAACATATTTACCTGCACAGTAAAGGGCCTGAGTCAGATGCTGGAAGATTCTATGAGTGCCGAGGTGCCCATCTACATGGGCAATAGCCAGAAGCAAGTCCTACACTTCTCAGGGATAATCAGCTGTTTAAAAGCCTTCCTTGGTTGATCTTTCTGTTAGGGTGCAGTCACCAGGTACAGTAACCTATTCTCCCATGTATACCTATTAGGCCCCTTGTTCCGTTTCTCCTTCAGCTATTCTAGCTCTTTTGGCAGCTAAAGAGGCATCATGATCTAGCTTTCTTTCTAATTCATCTGGTTCTGCCCAGGCTTACATTTTCCCCCAGTAGGTAGACTACTTACTGTAGTCACAGATTGTACATTGGTAGAGGAGTTTGATGACTGCTTCTGCTCCAGATTGGTGGCAAATAGGATCTTGCTGTGAGTGACAATGGTTACACACTTGCACTCCATATAACCAAAATCATACTCTAACAGAATGTTAATTGGGATCCTGGTTATCACCACCACACATCTCATGCCTCTGTCCCAATAAATATATGAATGGGCTTGCTTGTTCAATAGGGAAGAGGGACTGATCATTGAGGGGTGAATCAGAGTTAGGTATGACTTGAGTCCCAAAACTGTTCTTCCATGCACAATGACTAGTTTAATATGCAATTGGTTATCATCCTATGCTGGCATCTACACAGTGTTTACCAAAGGATGTTTTCCTTGCAAGCCTTCCCATTCTTGGCAGTCATGATACTGCTCCCCTTTCTCTCCTTCGGTGTTATCGTCTACCCATTAACCCAGGTAATTAACTGAATGGGATTAAGCAGGGACCGGAAGGATCCGACTGGTGGAGTTCTCATTTAAATTTCCCAGATTCCATAGAAGCAAAAAATTTGAAATGTGTACATAAGGCTAGTTAGGAACACGTCTGTTGCATCTCTGTGATGTCATATAAAGATAATGAGGTAGATGCTAGAGTAAGCATGCTGTGCACTATTACGTATAATAGTAAGATAGACATTTCAGACTATCTAATTTTCTCCTCATGCTTATAGATATTTTTCAGAGTGGATCGATAGATTTCTCTAGCACTGGCCTAAAATCAATTATATTTAAACACCATACTGTAAATATGTTCAAAATGTATCACAGCTACAATTAGTAGAATGAACATAGTCTGCCATGCGCTTTTTGTAGCTATTATTAATTCACTACTCAATGCAAAATAAGTTTTGGAGAGTGCCTAAAGAAACCTATAAGACTGTATGAGTATTAAACTCATAGGCACATTATGCTTGTTAATTAGGCTTACATAAGTGGATATGGTACTTGCGCATATTGCTCAAGAATCAGAAAACCCTTTTAAAGTTGATTTAGTAGATTTAATAATAAACAGTTTCATCCTGTAATTTAAATGAGCATATTTATAATTCTGTGTAATTAAACACAGATAACTGCGCTTGTAAACTGTAATTTTTCCCAAATTTCCTACTTTAGAAAATTACTATATTTTATACAAGATTGAAGTATCGACATAATACATTAAGGAATAAGAGAAGAGCAGCTATGTATCTAGTAGAACCCAGCAAATATCATAATACTCATTACAATTGCAGTACGATCTAGAAATATTTGTGTGAGATATCAGGTAGAAAGGGCAGACCACCAATAAACAAAAATATATAAAAACACACAATCTTTATTAATTCACGTTAAAAACATGTCAATAAAACAAGAGACAAAAAAAAAAGCAAAATACATGTTACTAAGAATCCAAAAAGGGTACTTATTTATCAAAGATCTCCAAAACATATCCCTCGGTGTAATATGATATACATTATAAGTAAGATATGCAAAGAGAATAAAATATTTATCACAGTATATAGTAATTACTTAGTAGAGGAAAGTGTCTTATTTAGTTGAAAATTATTAAATCTATATGCATTTAAGGTACAATTATATACTGAAAAATATATCTTAAGGGAATATAACTAATTATGATCAGCTCCTGAAAACATTCAGTTACTTTATAGCAAATTTTGCTATAATTCTGTAGGATAACAGTATAATTTATCACTTTGAGACAATCTGTCTTCCTGGCAGAATTGTTCTCATACAAATATTGTATTAACAGAGCTTAACTCCTGCAAAAATCCCTGAAAAAAGTCTTCAATTTATATTTTGCTACAATCTAGTTGTAGCACTTAATAGAATGATGGTATACCTTGTTACTGTGAAGGGGCTTTTGTACTTTGATGAAGCTGTGAGCTATACCATAGGGGGTCAGCCAACATGGGCAGGTCATGGCAGAAAAGTCAGAAAAACTGTGATCCCCTGGAGAAGGAATTTGCAAAGTGAGGGCTGCAGTTGCTGGCAAGGAGCGCCAAAGGCACTCCTTGCACTGGTGGAGATGAGCACCGTAGGCGCTCATCCCTACGACCCTCTACAACTTTCTGACTGCAAGGCGAGGGGCCGCATTTGGGGAGGTGGAGGCTCTACTGCGCACAATCGGTTAAAAACAACCACACTATCGGGACTTGAAAAAAATATATAAACACGCAATGACTATGGACTTACACAAAAAAAATATGAGCCGCTGGACTCGCAAAAATACGACCTTAACGGACAAACCGCGCACAGCGGAAAATACTCAAAACACAAAAAATAAACACAAAAAGAAAAAAAACATTACCCACAGCAAGGGGGGACACCCAGGCTGTCTGGAAGTCAGGTTACACGTCGATTTCACTAACATTTCAAAAGTTTACACAAATAATATCCCTGAATATCCCCTAAGTGACAGAAAAAATAGCAGACGAAAAAAACAAAAACAAGGCTAAGGACGTAAAATTACAAAACATACTCGCAAAACTCAACCAACACTCAAGAACAGTTCATGCGGCACGTAACACACATTAGGCAGTACATACCACACAGAAAATCGCCACCATTTCACATGCAACAAATAACTACTATCCGCAAAATGGCGGCTGGAATGCAAATTGACGGCTGGAACGCAAATAGCGCATGCTATTGGCAGCAGGGAACCCTCTGTCATTGATACACAACCAATAATTCAACCAAGGTATAGTATAACAAGCAAAAAAAGAAACAACTATCCTGTTTGCTGTGTGCCAATGTCAAAATGAAAAACAAAAATAAATCATAAGCCCCTACTACCAATGATGGTGCACACAAAACATGATACTTCAACAAATATTGTTAACACATATAACATGGAACAATGAATCCGGTTTTGTCTGCACCAATCTCAAAGACTAACCCATAACCTAAACCTCTAATGACAACAGTGGTGTACAGGAAACAGGATAGTACAACAAATATTGTTAACACATACAAAATTTAAGAATCAATCCTGCTTTGTGTGCCATAACCAATAAGCTTAAACCCAGATCCTAAACCTCTAATGACAACAGTGGCATACACAAAACAGGATAGTACAACAAATATTGTTAACACATACAAAATTTACGAATAAATCCGGTTTTCTATGCCCTAAACTATAAGCCGAAACCCAGAACCTAAAACTCCAATGACAACAGGGGTGTACACAAAACAGGATAATACCAAATGATTTGCAGCGCTTCATGGTTTCACATGCACTGTGAAATATGCACAATTTTACACACGACAAAGAAAGAACAACAGGTAATATACAAAAATACATTTGATTCACAAAAATAAGATGCTGTTGTTAAAAAAAAAAAAACATTCAAATAAATAAACATTTCTCTTTCTCTTTTTCAACAGACACTGCCTGACCCTCTGTCATTGATACACAACTAATAATTCAACCAAGGTATAGTATAACAACTTAAAAAAACAAACACCTATCCTGTTTGCTGTGCGCCAATGTCAAAATGAAAAACAAAAATAAATCATAAGCCCCTACTACCAATGATGGTGCACACAAAACACGATACTTCAACAAATATTGTTAAAACATATAAAATGGAACAATAAATCTAGTTTTGTCTGCACCAACCTCTAAGACTAACTCATAACCTAAATCTTTAATCACAAAAGTGGCGTGCAGAAAACAGGATAGTATAACAAATATTGGTAACAAATACAAAATGTAAGAATAAATCCTATTTTGTGTACCCTAACCTATAAGCCTAAACCTAGAACCTAAATCTCTAATGACAACAGTGGTGTACAGAAAACAGGATAGTACAACAAATATTGGTAACACATACAAAATGTAACAATAAATCATGTTTTGTGTTCCATAACCTATAAGCCTAAACCCACAACCTAAACCTTTAATGACAACAGTGCTGCACACAAAACAGGATAGTAAAAAAAAAATATGCAGGTAAAAAAAAAATTACAATAAGAACCAAAAATAATCATATTTTATTTTTAGTTACAGATTAGTATGGCAGATACTGACAAGAAACAGGAAAAGAGCAAACGGGAAAAGTTGAGCAACGTATGCAGCTTCAAGAAAATAAAAAATGCTTACCCATTGTTTTTATAGAGCTTGATAAAATGATGGCTCAAAACCCACACTCTCAAGCCTATAAAAAATTGGCAAAAGTAGAAAAGGAACAACAAATTCATGCAGAAATACATCAATTGCCAATCCCAAAGGTCAATATGGTGCTTAAAAGAGATTGCCATACTGATAAACGCCGTTATAACTTCCAAACATCAAACGAGGTGGAAATGGTCTTTCAAAAGGATGAAGGAGAACCACCATTTCAGAGAGATATTCGAATATATCCCAGAAATGAGGAACAACCTTTCATTAATATAAGTATCTTAAGTAGCAATTTGGATCCAATGACATATCCCATATTTTTCCACATGGGGAAGCAGGTTGGCAACCCAAATTAACTCTTCAGAGTTACCCAAATTCAAAAGTACATGTAAGAAATAATATTTCCATGCTTGAATTTAAAGTGGCTCAAATTGCCATTCGAGATGGATTCAATCCCATTTTATGTGGTGGAAAACTGACACAACAATGGATATTTGATTCATATTTGCAAGTTGAGGCAAATAATTTAAACTTAATCAAATATCAACAAGATAAACTATGTGTAGAACAGTATTGTGGATTGATGGATTATGTCACTGAGGTTGCTACAAACAGAAAGCTGACAGCTGGCAAAGCCATCATTTTACCATCTTCTTTCCAGGGATCTCCTCGCAATATGCGAGAAATATACAATGATGCCATGGCTATTGTAACTAAATTTGGAAAACCAGATTTCTTTATTACATCTACATGTAATCCACAATGGCCAGAAATTACACACAATCTGCTAATTGGACAAACTGGTCCGATAGACCAGATTTAGAGGCATGAGTCTTTAAAATCAAATTTAATTAATTAATACGTGACATAACAATAACTCAGTTATTTGGCAAATGTCTAGCTTATGTTTATACCACCGAATTTCAAAAAAGAGGACTTCCACATGCACATATTCTTATAATCCTTCAAGAGAAAGATAAATTGGAGACTGGTGACAAAGTGGATTCAATAATTATTGCTGAACTACCAGATCCTGAAATACATGGTAGACTATATGAGATTGTAACTCATAGTATGATTCATGGACGGTGTGGAGATATTAATCCACAGTCACCATGTATGGAAAATTAGAAATGTACTAAAGAATGTTCAAAAGATTATAGAGACAAAACTTATGCTAATTGTAATGGCTATCCATTATATAGAAGAAGAGAAGGACAAACTGCCATTATTCGTGGCAAAAAGGTAGACAACAGATATGTGGTACCATACAATCCACATTTACTTATGAAGTATAATGCACACATTAATGTGGAAGCTTGCACTTCTATAAAATCCATTAAATATGTCTACAAATATATTTACAAAGGCTATGATGCAGCTACACAGTGAGTTAGTACATGATGATGCTCGCTATGTAAGTGCGCTAGAAGTAATGTGGCGTCTTCTAAAATTTGAAATGCACGATCGCTCACATGCAGTATATCGATTAGCTGTACATTTGCCACAAGGACATTTAGTGTATTTCCATGTTGGAAATTAAACAAATGCTTTGGCACAAAGTGAGAATCCCCAAACTAAACTAACTACATGGTTTCAATTAAATTCTACTGACTTAGAGGCAAGGGAATTGTTATATATTGACATTCCATACCATTATGTTTTCGTTAATGGATTATGGTGAAAACGAAAAAATTGTGGAAATAAAATAATCCCAAGAATTTACACTGTAAGTCCAAGAGACCTTGGATGTTTCTGCTTATGATTATTACTTCTAAATGTTCCTGGTGCACAAAGTTTTGAACAGTTAAGAACTGTTAATGACATAGTTTATGAATAATTTCATTTAGCTGTGCGGCACAGAAAATTACTAGCTGATGATACAGAATGGGAAAGATGTCTAGAAGAAGCAGCACTATGTCAAATGCCACGGCAGACGAGGGAACAATTTGCATTCATTTGTATCTTCTCAAATGCTTCAAAGGCATTAGCTTTGTGGGACAAATTTAAAACAAATATGGCTGAAGACTATTTGCAACAATACAATGAGCCTATTGCACAATTAAAAGCATTAATTGAAATCCAAGAGGTCTTTTTAACTCATGGATTAAGTTGTGCAAGTATTAATCTGCCAGATCCAGGTCTCATAGACGACATCAACTTTGAAGACTATGACACTCAACAACAAAGAGAAAGAACAGAAGAAAAACCTGCAACTTTAAATACATTACAATTTCAAGCATTTAATGCAATAAAAAATGCACTAGATGATGACATGCTCAAAGAGCGTTACTTCTTCTATCAGGATGGACCTGGCAGATCAGAAAAAATGTATCTATATTTTTATTGATGAGTTTTGTTCGAGCACAAGGTCAAATAGCGCCGGCATTTGCAACCACTGGAATTGCCGCACTTTTGTTAGAAGGTGGAAGAACTGTGCATAGTGGATTTAAACTGCCAGTTCCTATTTTGGAAACATCAGTGTTGGATATTCGAATGACATCATTACAAGCAAAAAAAAAAAAAAAAGTAAATTAATTATAATAGTTGAAGCTACAATGATGTCATGCCATGCCCTACAATGTATTGACTGTTTGCTTCGTGAAGTCATGGATAATATTTTGCCATTTGGTGGAAAGGTAATGTTGTTAGGCGGCGATTTTTAGACAAACATTACCTGTCGTTGTACATGGAAATCGAACCGACATTGTCGAAACATGTATAAAGTCAAGTACACTATGAAAACTATTTACCCATCTTCAATTACAACAAAATATGAGATAAGAAGGAGAAAATGAATTCAATGATTGGCTCCTTAAAATTGTAGAAGGAAAAACAGATCAAATACAAAATCTACCCGATGACACTGCGCACATCTCAGCTCATATGATTTGCAAACAGGATCTCATATCAGCCATATTCCAAAGTACAATAAATAACGAGGAATATGCAGAGCTTGCCAACAAAGTAATACTAACATGCACAAATAAGAATGCAGTACTCCTCAATAATTAAATATTTAAAAAAATAAATGCACCACATGCACCAATGCTGATTCTGTACTTGGTGATGACAAAGAAAGTCAGACAAACTTTTCAACTGAATTCATTAACTCATTAACTCCCTCTGGAATGCCACCACATATTTTGCAGCTAAATGAAGGTGCAATTGTCATGTTACTGCGAAACATGAACCCAAAAAAAGGCCTATGTAATAGGACCAGATTAATTGTTCAAGAATTAAAAGACCATTTCATACATGCTGAAATTCTAACTGGTACCCATATAGGAGAGAGAGTTTTCATACCAAGAATAGATTTGGCACCAAGTGAAAGTAGCCTCCCTTTTGTACTTCAAATAAGACAATTTGCCATGGCCATTAATAAATCACAAGGACAAACTTTCAAATCTGTGGGTATCTTTTTAGAAGAACCAGTATTTGGACATGGCCAGCTGTATGTTGCATTCTCAATATGCAAGAATCCAGAGGCTATTAAAGTTTACATTGAAAACAATGAAAGTCAAGGTGATTTATTAGATGATGGACTAATTTTGACAAAAAACATATTCTACTATGAAGTAATATAACTTTAATGACACAAAATTTAACAATACAAGACATGGCACAGACCCATCCAAAAAAAAAAAAAACTCAACAACAAAAAAAATAGAGTACAGTGGTTTAATTTCGAGGAACAACATTGAAGTCACTCAAGCTCTTTTTAGAGCACCACTATGCCAATAAGAAAGTCTATAAAATGGCAAAAAAACATAGGAAACAGTGGTTTTATTTCCAGGAAAAAATTAGATATTTCTGGGACTCTTTTACAAGGACCGCTATTTCTCATAGGAAAATCTATGTGCCATTTTCAAAAATAATGTAATTTCAAGAAGAAATGTACAACAACAAACAAAAAACAAATATAGAGAATAGTGTTTTAATTTCAAGAATGACATTTTTTTTGTCACTCAGACTCATTTTAGAGCACCACTATTTCCATAAGAAACTCTATAAAATGGCAAAAAACATAGAGAACAGTGGTTACTACCTGTGGACAAACTTTAATGTCTGGTGTTCTCTTTTTAGAGAACCACTATTTCACATAGGAAACTCTATGTGCCATTTTCACAAATTACAACAATAACAACAAAATGTCAACCATCAAAAATCAACAACAACAAAATAACATTACAATTTTATGGAAGTAGCCTTTTACCATGATTAGTTTAAATGTTACTTCATTATGTTACTGTTTATAATGTCACTATTTTTATAAAAAAAGTGCAAAGTTGTTTCATTGCATATATTTCAAAGTTCATGTTAAGAGGAGGAGGAGCTTTTGTTATACAATTTAAATGTATCATTAAATGCAAAATATTAATCCAGGGAGTAATCACCAGTTAATGGGGTCAGGAAGGAATTAATCCCCCCCCCCCCTTGATACAATTTTAAAGGGGGGGGTTACTGTTTGTCTTCCTCTGGACTCAATATGTGTTTAGTTTACAGTTGTTAATCTACAAGTTGAATGTTGAAAAACATTATGTCATGTTTACAATTCTCATTAATATAATGTTGACCTCTTCTTACATTAAAATGTTACTACTCTTAAAATAAAGATTAGTTAACAGCTGGTCAACTACAAGTTGCATGTTAAAAAAATAAACATGTCTTATATAATAATTGTACTTCTTTATAGATAAGAAAAATGATACAAGTCTCAACTATGCATATTACATGCAAAACAGAATTTAAAACATACATATTTAGTTGCCATAATCTTTTGACGGGCAAGATGCTAGTCACATATATAGTTGTGAGCAATACGGGTTGTTGCTAACGCGGGCAGGCTCGTGAAGCGATGGTCACAGTTGCTGACAAGGTGCGCCAAAGGCGCTCTTTGCGCTGGTGGAGATCATGCCTACGACCCCGTATGACTTAGGCAGTGACCACCGAAGGCAGTCATTGCACTGGTGGAGATTAGCGCTGTAGGAGCTCATCCCCACGACTCGTGGGACTACACATCAACAGAAATCTCAATTACACAATTCATAATGCATGACCAAAAAAAAAAAAAAAAAATTACGGCCCTAACACTTTGCAAAAAGGAAAGTGGGACTTAGAAAGAAAAAAATACGACCCGCAGCACTTAGAAAAAGAAATCTGAGGTCGAAAAAAGTTAACGGCACATCAAAAACACAAAAATAAAAAAATAAAACTAAGAACGGGGTGACAGCCAGGACATCTTGAAGTGAGGTTGCATGACAATTTAAACACAATTTGCTGAATTTTAACACTCCAAAACTGCCTAAGCGACAAAAAAATGGCAGACAAAAAAAACGAGGCTACACGACCCCTAACTACGCAAAACACAGCCAGGCACATAAGACTTTTACCCAGGAACGTACAAGGTAAAAAACACAGTATTAGGAAGTATGGAAAATGCTCCAGACCCACGTAACACATAGACAATCGCCGCCATTTTACAACAATAACTTGCAGCTAATAACATTACCATTCTAAAATGGCAATTTACACAACTAAACAAATGGTTTCCCCTCGCGCATGCAGTCTCTTTATACTGCACACTTGCCACATTGCTGACACTTACACCTCAGGTCAGCAACAGTTAAAATGTACATTGTATGCTGCAGGAAAATCAAAACAGATTGTTAGCTCTTCATGATATTGATTGCTGCATATATTATTTACAAATAGGTAAAGTATATTAATTTAATGAATTAATTATTATTAACAAATATATACATATAAAAAAAAAGAGCAGGGGAGAGGCTCGCAATGAGAGCCGAAGGCTCTCAGCGCAGGGCTCACAATAAGTGCAGTAAGTGTTCAAAGGAGCAAAAGTACACTAGGGGAGAGGCTCCCAATGAGTGCCAAAGGTATTCAGAGGACTAAAATACTTACATTGTATGGCAAACAGCAATTTGCTAGTTTATCATAAACATAAGGGTTTACTTCAGTTTACATCATTAAAAATGTTGACATTTATTTATACATCTATTTGTATAATACAAACATGACTGTTGACACCAAAAAAAGGAAAGCATCAAACTTATTGAGCTCCTTGTGTGTTGTAATTCTCTATAGATACTGAAAAGTATAAGATGAAAACAACAATTATAAATGTCAAGTGTAAAAGCTGCAGTGTGCATATATGTTTAAATCACCAAGTTAATATTTTGAGTGTAACATAGTTCAATATAGTGGTATCAATCATTGTGAAAGCAGTTGTGCTGACATTTGCAAGTGCTTCACCAGTTATGTAAATTACATCTTTAGGTTGCATCCTGCTGGCTGTGCTGGAAAGTTAGCAGGCTGATGGCATACTGTACATGCTGTGAAACTGAAATGTAATCTACAATTTAGCAGGATGTATCGTATGTGAAATATATAGAGTGGTATAATGCAATGCTAAGTTTACATAAAATATGATATAATGTGCAATTCATTTTTTTTCTGTAAGATAAAAAATAAAAGGATATAATTCATGTGACTCTGTATATGAAGCTGATATTGCAGAAGTTATATTTCATAGAGTGCTGATTTCCTAAGACTAGCAATAATGTTAATAATGTTCCAGTAGCTGCCATATGGAATTACTCCCTTCTGTGCTGTATATATCTTCAAATGAATTGTAAAGGCAGAATGGTTTTGTTTTGGGAAAACTATGGAACCATTTAAAGAAAAGCACATATTTTCAAAATATTAAATGTATTAAGAAAAGGTAAAATATTGTTGCTGTGCATAAATGGCATTTCTTATTTACTGGAAATTGTGGACAACCTCAGAACATAAAAGGCTATATGTCACAAGAAATGGATCCCAACAGTTAAGTCCTCTCCTGTATGTAATACTGTGTATTGATGCTCTTGATTCTCCTGGAAGGAGACTTTCTTCAGGATCTGTGGAGAGTGGGGATGCAACTCTAGAATGTAGATGCAGGATTCCTTGGTAGCTAGACTCGTAAAGTGATTAAAATGTTCTTCTACCACACCTTTTAAAAGTGTTAAGCATACATGGACTCTTATATAGAGGACAACAAAAGGGCACTGGCAAATAATTAATCTTGGTGCAGAGTAACAAAAGGTAACATAATTAATCTAGAAGGCCAGCTAACCTACTCACTGTCCCAAGCTAAACACCGCATTGTGTTAGTTTCACCTCATAGATCTGACCTTGCAAATAGGAATTGGATCACTGTATATGTATTACAAAACTACATCTAAAGAATATATACCAGTATCAATATATCAAGCGGTTAGCCACACAATACCCAAAACACAGAGACACAGGGGAGACCATGTTTTCCACATGTGTAGCTATGGCAGGAAACTTCAAAGCACAGAAGTCATGTCATCTTGTGCAGCCCAGGGAAGGGGTTCCCTTGGGGAAAAGTGGAATAGGCTAATATGGGGAAGAAAGAGCTGCAAGTACCACAGTACTTTATTACATAATTCTCCTCCATCAGGCTTGTCGTCACGCTATAATATCAAAAATTAGTGTTTTGAATGCTCTTTTAAAATCAGTTCAGACTACTTCTGAAACAAAGTCAGACACCCTTTCTGGCTATATAAATAAAATGCATAAATAAAATATCACATATATAGTTGTGAGCGTACGAGTCGTTGCTCACGCTTGCGGGCTCGCGTAGCGAGCCCGCGGCCCTCGCGAAGCGAGGGCCGTGGCTCGCAAAGCGAGCTGCGGCCCTCGCGTAGCGAGCCGCGGCCCTCGCGTAGCGAGGTCACTGGGCAAGGGCCTCAGTTGCTGGCATGGAGCGCCGAAGGCGCTCCATGCCAGCAACTGAGGCCCCTCGCGAAGCGAGGGCCTCAGTTGCTGGCGAGGTCACTGGGCACGGGCCTCAGTTGCTGGCATGGAGCGCCGAAGGCGCTCCATGTCAGCAACTGAGGCCCCTCGCGAAGCGAGGGCCTCAGTTGCTGGCGAGGTCACTGGGCAAGGGCCTCAGTTGCTGGCATGGAGCGCCGAAGGCGCTCCATGCCAGCTACTGAGGCCCCTCGCGAAGCGAGGGACTCAGTTGCTGGCGAGGTCACTGGGCAAGGGCCTCAAACCCTCGCAAAATTCACGTCGCTACTCAAAAAACACGACACACAAATTACGACACTCGCTAAATTTTACGAGGAATGCAAACAACGTACGAAACACGTTACCACACATTACGACCTCGCAAACATCGGACGCAACACGCCGACATACAAACATTTAAAACACAATACATACACACAGCACATACATAAAAAACTTACCTACACCAAGAGGGAGCACCCAGGACCTCAAAAATGCAACTTACACCTCGATTTTACTCGAAATAAAACAGTTTAGAGACTAAAAAAAAATCTAAGCGAGAGAAAAAATGGCCGCCGAACAAAACGAAAACGAGGCTACAGCACTCTAAACTTGCAAAACACCACAAAACACCTACGGATATTCCGATACAGACCTATACCACACATTACTCGCCATTTTACACCAATGCGGAAGTACACGACTAAGCTAACGGTTTGGTCTCGCGCACGCACAGTGTTACACTGCACACATTCAGCATGCTTATACAGCAGCTCCACACCACTAATGCTGCAGCAACATCAACACAGATTGCCAGCTCTTCATCACAATGCTTCAAAATAGGTACACTATATTCATTTACTAATTTAGCTACCTTACAATTTCATTGCCGTCATTTTTTGACGGGCAATTCGCTAGTACATATATAAATGTAATGCATAATTTAATATATATATATATATATATATATATATGTATATAGTAATTTAGTAATTATTAATCTATATATATGTGTATATATATATATATATATATATATATATATATATCACATATTATAATTGTCTAACTACGATTCGTCGTCACGCTGCGTTGCGTAGTGCGTACGACTTAGCGATGAGCGCCGACTTAGCAGCGAGGCGAGCCGTTACACCGTACCACTTTGCCGATCGTACGACTTTGCCATCGCTTGGCGAGCCTCGAGTAGCGAGGCGAGCCGTTAAATCATAGCACTTTGGCAATGAGCGCCGCAGGTGCTCATTGCAGGCGAGCCTTGTGTAGCGAGGTGAGCCGTTACATCGTAGCACTTTGGCAATGAGCGTCGCAGGCGCTCATTGCAGACGAGCCTCACGTAGCGAGGCAAGCCGTTACATCGTAGCACTTTGGCAATGAGCGCCACAGGCGCTCATTGAAGGCGAGCCTCGCGTAGCGAGGAGAGCCGTTAAACCGGAGCACTTAGAAAAAAAATTATGAGATAAGCGGCGGAACAAAAACAGTAAAAAAAACACTAAATACACACTAAAAAATAAAACAAAGGTCACTTACAGCATGGGGAACCAGGCAGGACGTCTGGAAGTGAGTTGGAACTGAAATTTAGATCGATTTAGCCGAGTTACAAAGATCGAAAATCGGCAAAGATCGAAAACTGCTTAAAACACAGCCACAGACGTATGTGTTTGAAAAACAACGAGATAAAGGATGCGGATTAATGAGTAAAAAGACAGTAGCGAGTACATTTTACGAAACGATATTACCGATTTACGCATTAACACAGATTTCCCGCCTTTGTCTCGCGCCACATAGGATTTCCCGCAGAAAACAACGCATTTGGCTCGCGCAACTGCGGATTTCTCGCCTAAAACTATGAATTTGTCTCGCGCACAAACCCTATATATAGGGCACATTTCACACATGACTCACACTTTCTCCTCAGGTGATGACAGTCTGACTGGATGTTTTTTGATGCCGGGAAATCGCAAGAGATTGTTAGCTCTTCAGTATACTGCTTCAGCATTATTACATTAAAAAAGGTAAATATATTATTTATAATTATTAAATAATAAATTGGTACTTAATTATTAATAAATAATAGATAAGAAATTTAATTAATAGAAAATTAATATTGTGCTTATTATTTATAATTATTAATTAATAAATTGGTACTTACTTAATAAATAATAGATACGAAATTTAATTAATAGAAAATTAATATTGTGCTTATTATTTATAATTATTAATTAATAAATTGGTACTTAATTAATAAATAAGAAATAAGAAATTTAAAAATATAAAATAAAATATTATATAAAATAATATTGTGCTTACCTGTGTGAAACAATTGTTAATAACATTCATAATGTACATTAATTAATTAATTATTAATATCAAAATTAAGAATGTGAATAAAAAAAACATATTTATTAATTAATTATTAATGTACATTAATTTAACAATTATTTTGTTATATGTCGTGATTACCTGTGTGAAACTATTGTTAATAGCATTCATAATGTACATTAATTAATTAGGAACACATTGATTCATTAATTATTAATGTACATTAATTTAAGAACTATTTTGGGATATGTCGTGATTACCTGTGGGTAAGAATTGTAAATAACATTCCTAATGCATCATTACTAATCATTAATATTAAAAAAGGTTAACGTTTAAGAATGTGCATAAAAAATGGAACACGTTGATTAATTAATTATTAATGTATGTACATTATTTAAATCATTCAGTTCTTATATATTTTGTATACCACTCTAAAAAAAATAAAGGGAACATGGTTATGTGTTGATGTTATATTTAGTCAGACATTAATTTAATATTAATACACATTCATTGATTCTTATTTAAAGACTAACAGTAATATTGAGTGTATGTTTATAATCTATGCTTTCATATGTGTGTTCATGTTGATTTATTGATATATTTATTTCATGTTTTTAATCTATGCAAAAATAGGTATGTTAAGACTCATTGATTAATACAGATGAAGTAACATATTATACATTAATTTTACTATTTTGTATAATTGCAGTGAATTCTACGTGAATGACCAGAGATAGTGACGTTTGCACATATTGAACACCATAAGGATAATTTGGACAGGTATAGAATTTTAATTAAATTACTATGGCAAAATATTTAAAAAAATGATGTTTTTAATGTAGACAAATATATGTCTGTTGATGTTCATTTAATAATATTGATGAAGCAAAAGTTTAAAAATATTATCTATTTGATTTTACAGTTTATTCGGATCTGCAAAGGAATAAACAGATAGTGTGACGTTTGCAGCCTTTGAACAACATCAACATCATCTTCACAGGTATAAAATGTTATTTTGTAGTGACGCATAGAAAAAGGCTATGTATTATATATTTGGTGAAAATTTACATTGATTGAAAATGGATAGTACTTATTTAGTCATTAATTTATGATATTTAGTTAAAACTTTAAAAAAGTTGAAAAGACAATACTAAGTAATAATAATATTTAAAGAAAAGAAGAAGCTTACAACACTTGAAAAAAAAGGGATGGTATGCTGTGAATTAAATCAAGAAGGAATGTCATTGAAAGATTAGTAATATAAAGATGGATATGTGCAGCTATTTCCGATTTCATATATGTCAATAAAATACTTAGAAAAATGGTTTCATTTCTTTCAGACTAAAGTGCAACATTCGAAAATGTTTTATTAGTTTATTCCTCTACTTTAATCTAAAAGTACAAATCAGAAAAAAAAGTATATAAAACAAAGAACAAACAATAATTACATCTCTAAAATTACAGATTAAAATGATGGACAATGGAGAAGACAAAATTGAACGCAAAAGAAGATTGGCAAGTGAAAGGAAGCAAAGGTGGAGAGATGCTCAGACACCGGAAACTTCACAATGCTTGCGAGAAGAAGATCGACAGAGACTTTTAAATAAAAGAAAGATGAGTAAGAAAGCCGCAAGTGAGTGTGTTGGGGCTTCCAAGACACGTAAAAGTAAACAAAAACATCTCTGTGAACCATTGTCCAATGACTCTATTTTGCAGAATGACTTAAATGTAGAAACTCAAGAAAAAAATGTACATATAGAAAGTGGGTCTGATATTTATGTTGAAGAAATGTATGATAATGTGTTTACTACTGCAGTAAAAGTAGATACTCATTATTGTGGGTTACTTAATGTGGTTTGTCAGTTTTGTGGGGCCTATCATTTTATAAAGGAAAGACCTACTGACGGAAATTTCATCAGTTGCTGTCAGAAAGGAAAGGTGAAACTTCCACTAAGACACCCATTTCCATATTATTTAGTATGCATTATGAGTGATCCAACATTTCCAAATGATAATAATTTCAAACACAACATAAGGTCTTATAACAGTGCAATTTCATTCGCTTCAATGGGTGCAACATTAGCAGAAAATGTACCAGGACATGGTCCTTATTGTTTCAGAGTTCAAGGTCAAATATACCACCGAACTTCACATTTACACCCATAAGGACGACAGCAAAGGAAATTTGCACAGTTATATGTCTTAGATACGATGGAAGCTGTGGAACAAAGAATGACACTTCCAGAAAATAGACAGTGTTTGCGCATAGTCTTTGAACAGCTTGAGAAAATTATGGAAAAAAAACCATATAGTAAAGCATACAAACAATTAGCACAGCTTGAAAAAGAACAACAGGAACATGCTCAAAGACATCAATTGCCTACAGCAAGAGTCAATATGGTGTTAAAAAGAGATCGCAACACTGATCAAAGAAGATATAATTTACCTACTGTAAACGAGGTTGCCATGGTGTTTAAAAATGAAGATGGTGAACCACCTTTTCAGCGGGATATTAGAATATATCCATGCAATGAAGAACAACCATTTATCAACATTAATATATTAAGCTGTAATTTAGATCCAATGACATATCCCATTTTCTTTCCAAATGGGGAATCAGGATGGGAACCAAAATTACAATTGGAAAGTTATCCCAATACTAAACTTCGTATTAGATCTAATATTTCCATGCTGGAATATAAAGTGGCACAAACTGCTATCCGTGATTGTTTTAATCCAATTTTACATGGAGGAAAACTCACTCAACAATGGATTGTTGATTCATATTTACAAGTTGAAGCCAATAATCTAAATTGTATTAAATATCAACAAAATAAATTACGAGTAGAACAGTATTGTGGATTCATGGATTATGTGGCAGATTTAGCTTCCAACAGAGACATTCCAGCTGGAAGAGCAATTATTTTGCCATCCTCTTTCCAAGGATCTCCTCGCAATATGCGAGAAAGGTATAATGATGCCATGGCTATTGTTACAAAATTTGGAAAACCAGATTTATTTATTACATTCACGTGTAATCCACAATGGCCAGAGATCAAGGAAAATTTGAATCTGGGACAAACTACTTCTGACCGACCAGATTTAGTGGCAAGAGTATTTAAAATCAAACTCAATTCATTCATTCATGATATCACTAAAGCACACTTATTTGGACAATGTGTGGCTTTTTTTTACACCATTGCATTTCAAAAAAGGTTATTGCCACATGCTCACATACTTTTAATACTGCAGGAAAAAAACAAGTTGAACACTGCAGAGAGAGTGGATTCAGTAATTTGTGCACAATTGCCAGACCAAGAAAAATATAAAAAACTTTGGGAGATTGTTACACATAGAATGATTCATGGCCCATGTGGAGAGATGAATCCTAATTAACCATGTATGGAAAATAAAAAATGTACTAAAGAATTTCCAAAACAATTTCAAATGGAAACTTATGCAAATTGTGATGGATATCCTTTGTATAAAAGAACACAAGGACAAACAGCTATTATTCGTGGCCAAAAGGTTGATAATAGATTTGTAGTTCCATACAATCCACGTTTGCTCATTAAGTACAATGCACACATCAATGTGGAAGCTTGCACTTCAATTAAATCAATTAAGTATGTGTATAAATATATATACAAAGGATATGATGCAGCTACTGTTGTTGTACAAGGTGTTGGAAATGAAAACGAAAATCCAATTTTACATGATGAACTATCAAAATATTTAGATGCTCGGTATGTGAGTGCTCCTGAAGCAATGTGGTGCCTTTTGAAATTTGAGATGCATGATCAGTCACATGCTATCTATCGTTTAGCTGTACATTTGCCTCAAAGTCAGTTGGTTTGCTTTACTCAAAAAAAAGAAAGATCTGCATTATATCAAAGTGAAGACAGAGATACTACGCTTACTGCGTGGTTTAAATTAAACTGTCAGGATATGGAGGCCAGACAATTTTTATACATAGAGATACCATATCACTATGTATTTGTAAATGGTCTATGGCGACAACGAAGAAGAGATACTCATAAAATGATACCACGCATTTATACCGTCAGTCCAAGGGATATTGAACGTTTCAGCTTAAGGTTACTTCTGCTACATGTTCCCGGTGCACAGAGTTTTGAGCATTTACATACAGTGAATGACATAGTTTATGATACATTCCTATTAGCTGCAAGACATCAAAATTTCATAGCTGATGATACAGAATGGGAGAGGTGTCTGGAAGAAGCAGCACTATGTCAAATGCCTAAGCAAATGAGACAACAATTTGCATTCATTTGTATATTTTGCAATGTACCTGATGCTTTCACTTTGTGGGAAACATTTAAATTAAACATGTCAGAAGATTTCTTGAAACGTTACAGAGAATCAATAGCTCTGTTAAAAACATTGATGGAAATCCAAGAAATATTGTTGGCTCATGGATTAAATTGTGCAAGTTTTAATTTACCTGATCCAGGACTTATAGATGACATCAATTTTGATGATTATGACACTGAGCTTCAAAAACAAAAAAAACAAGAAAAACTGGCAACTTTAAATACTTTACAGTTAGAAGCATTTCATGCCATCACAAATGCTACAGATGATGAAATGGTTAAAGACCGGTATTTCTATCTAGACGGACCAGGTGGATCAGGAAAAACTTATCCGTACAATTGTTTGATGAGTTATATTCGATCACAGGGTCAGATAGCTATGCCATTTGCAACAACTGGAATTGCTGCACTTTTGTTAGATGGTGGTAGAACTGTGCATAGTGGATTTAGGCTGTCAGTTCCCATTTTGGAAACATCAGTGTCAGATATTCGACTCAATTCCATACAAGCAAAAAAATTCAAACTAACTAAACTAATTATCATAGATGAGGCAACAATGATGTCATGTCATGCACTGCAATGTATTGACAGATTCTTAAAAGAAGTAATGGATAATAAGTTGCCATTTGGTGGAAAGGTGATGCTGTTAGGAGGCAATTTTAGGCAAACATTACCTGTTGTGCCACACGGAAATAGAACAGAGATCATTGAAACATGTATCAAGACCAGTAAACTGTGGCAAATATTTACACATCTCAAATTAGAATTAAATATGAGCTCTGAAGGCCAAAATGAATTCAATGATTGGCTCATTAAAATCGGAGATGGAAAACATCCAGAAATACAGCATGTACCAAATGATACCATTGAAATTCCATCAGAAATGGTTTGCAATGAATCACTCATATCAGCCATATTTCTAAACACTCTTAATAATGAGGATTACACAGACATTGCAAACAAAGTAATATTAACATCAAAAAATATCGATGCCTTGAATGTAAATAACAAAATTTTAAAATACATCAATGCACCACAAAAGAATTATTACAGTGCAGATTCTATTTTGTCAGATGATAAAGACAGTGAATCGAATTTTAGTATCGAATTTATTAATTCGTTAAAACCATCTGGAATGCCCCCACATATTTTACAATTGAAAAAAGGCGCAATTGTTATGTTATCGCGAAATATGAATCCAAAAAAAGGACTTTGTAATGGGACCCGATTAATTGTGCATGAGTTAAAAGATCATTTTATACATGCAGAAATTATAACTGGTACCCATAAAGGTGAACGAGTTTTTATACCAAGAATTGATTTAGCTCCAAGTGAGAGTGGTTTGCCCTTTGTCCTTCAACTGAGACAATTTCCAGTTCTAATGGCATTTGCTATGACCATCAATAAATCCCAAGGCAAACTTTTAAGTCAGTTGGGATTTTTTTAAAGGAACCAGTTTTTGCACATGGACAACTCTATGTGGCTTTTTCAAGGTGCACTAATCCAAAAGAAATTAAAGTGCATGTTGAAGAAAACGAAACTCAAGGTCATTTATTGGACAATGGATGTGTTTACACCAAAAACATTGTCTACTATGAGGTGTTGGAAAAATAGAGGACAATGGTTTCATTTTAATGCCAACATTTTATGGGACTCAATATGATTGCACAAAAAAAACTTTTTCGCATAAAACATCCAAAGAATCCAAAGAATGGACAAAAAAACGTAGAGAACAGTGGTTTGACTTCCATGACAAAATGTAAGTACTCTGGGACTCTTTAAATACGGTAACAGTATTTCACTTATGAAAATCTATGTGATATTTGCAGAATGGACAAACTGAAAAAACAAACAAAAAAAAAACAGTAAAATATCCTTAAACAGATTAGAATGGGTTCAAAGTTTTATATTTACATGATTGGCCCCACAAAACAATTAACTGACTTTTTCAAGTTTATAACAGTTAAATGTTATTGTTTGATGTTAAAATTTCAGATGTTAAATATGTGTTTTTGGAATTTTGAAAAAAGTTTGATCAATATATATGTGGTATAGTCAAATATGTATTGTTAGTATAAAGTTTAACTATTTTAAGAATAATTGGAAATGTATTATTTAAAGACAAAGTATTGACTCAGGGAGAAATCCGATCGCCAGTTAATGGGGTCAGGAAGGAATTAATTTTTTTCCCTCTTTGATACAATTGGACAAGTTTCAATAGAGGGTTTTTATTGTTTGCCTTCCTCTGGATTCAATGCTAATTTAGTTTAACAAGAGTTTAACAAATATGTTACAAATGATAAAAAGCATGTTATTGTTAAAACAATTTACTTACTCTAAGTTAATATAGTACGCAGTTACTCAGTGATAAATATGTATTGAAAAGTGTTAGTATTGTTAACAAAATGTTGAACGAATGTTTCATATACAAGTTGCATGTTACAAAGTTTAATGTTTGTGAAATATAAGTTGAAAGTTAAAAAAATAAAAAGTTAAAATAAATAATGTGTTTTTATTTTTAGAAAAAAAAAAGTGAACAAATGTAGGTGACTCATTTTGTGTTGCAAACAAATTTCACAACATTTAATTTTTATTGACCGTCATTTTTTGACGGGTAAGTCGCTAGTATATTAATAATGTGTATTGCAATATAATTTGATACCTTTTGTATTTGACAAACGTCTTATTTATAATGACGAACTTTCAAGAGGTTCAACCTCTCTTTATTAAGTCTCAAGCAATACTAACATGAGATGGAACCCTCAGTTTGAATAATAATAGCAGATACAGAGAGAGTGGAAACAGCATCTGACATCATCAGGTATGGGGAATAAATACAACATAGCAAAGGAAACATATATACACATATTATATACACATATACATCAATATATACATGAAAAAGCAGAGCACTGTAGTCAACAGCCATATCTTTCTTGTTGGACAAACACCCCACTAAGAGTGCTAAGTCTGTTATGGTATAAGAGGAAAAAAATCACATGAAATTCTGATAAGGTGTTAGATAACCCATGTCTACATTAAGTCCTGTATTTTTAGTGTTGAAGAATGTGATCATCTTTATTTCAAATGCTTTTCTCTCTTGGATGTTTTTAAATTTTCCTCTGAGTATTTTGACTTTTAAGTTTTGGATGGAGTGATCATTCTGGCTAAAATGGTGACCCACTGGGTTACAATAACTGTCTTCATTATGCATTCTTATTGAATGCCATGTAAATTCATCCTTAAATGCATTTTTTGGCCGGTTTCTCTAATGTAACAGCCTGTGTCACATAAAGTACATTGTATTATATAAACCACATTAGACGATGTACATGAATATGATCCTTTGATGTCATAGGTTGTTATGTGTTGCTGTGTCATCATTACAAATGTGTAGGCATAACTTACAGGGACATTTGTGACAAGGTTTACTTCCATTTTTTGTATTCAGTTGTTCATTGGCCAATTTTCTGCTGACAAGTTTTTGTTTCAGGTTTGGTGGTTGTTTAAATGCAAGGATGGGAGGTTTTGGGAATATATATTTTAATTCAGTATCTTCAATTAGTAATGGTTGTAAATCTTTGATTATTTTCCAAATTTTCTCTAAAATTGGATGGTATGTTGTCAATAGAGGTATATGTGAAATAGTTTATTTTATTTTGTACTTTAATGGGTGTTCACGGGGTATTTTGATGGCAGTGGTGATTTTTTGGTAATAATACAAGGTTTGTAACCATTTTGTTTGAAAGATTTAAATTTGTATCACGGTCTCCAGTGTTTGAGCAAATCCTATGGTATAGAATAGCTTGACTATGGATGATAGCTTGTTGGGTGTGGGAGGGATGAAAACTGGAGCTGTGTAGGTAATTACATCAGTCTGTGGGTTTCCTACATATAGATGAGTGGAGAGTGCCATTGGTGATGGATATAATAGTGTCTAGAAAGTTTACCTGTTCTGTCGAGAAATCCATTTGAAGTTTTATAGATGAATAGAAGGTGTTGAATGAATTATGAAAGTCTATGAGTTCGCTTTCTCCTTCTGTTCATATGATGAACAGATCATCTATGTAACAATAGTATTTGTATGGTTTGTAAATGGATACAGATAAGAATGTTTTTTCTAGCTTATCCATAAATCCATTTGAGTATTGTGGAGCCATTTTGGTATCCATGGCAGTCCCCATCCTCTGTAGGTAGGTATCTTGGTTAAAAGTAAAATAGTTGTGGGTAAGGATATATTCTATTAGTTTAACAATAATATCAGGGCCATATTTATTGTTTTGCATGTTTGTTGAAAGAAACTTAAAGCATGCCTCAGTGCCATCTTTGTGTGGGATGTTACTGTAAAGAGACTCTCCATGGTAACAAGTAGTGTGTTAGCAGGTAGGTCTTTAATCTGACTAAATTTGTTGAGAAAGTCAGTGGTGTCTTGTATATAGCTACTCATGTTACTAACACAGCCACACATAACAACAAAACCTATAACATCAAAGGATCATATTCATGTACATCGTCTAATGTGGTTTATATAATACATAGTTACATAGTAATTAAGGTTGAAAAAAGACTTTCAGTCCATCAAGTTCAACCTGTTAAGATCTCCTCTGATCTGCAATATGCGGATTAGTTATTAATTAAATTATTGATTAAATAATTATTAATAGTATAGTATTGGAGAATGAATAAAGAGTTAGTCCATCAAGTTCAACCTTTTTAGATCTCTATTGATCTTTTTAATTTGGACTATTTATTATTATTGTTAATTGTTAATTATTGTTAATTGATGTACAATGTACTTTATGTGACACAGGCTGTTACATTGGAGAAACCGGCCAAAAAATGCATTTAAGGATGAATTTACATAGCATTCAATAAGAATGCATAATGAAGACAGTTATTGTAGCCCAGTGGGTCACCATTTTAGCCAGAATGATCACTCCATTGAAAACTTAAAAGTCAAAATACTCAGAGGAAAATGTTAAAACATCCAAGAGAGAAAAGCATTTGAAATAAAGATGATCACATTCTTCAACACTAAAAATACAGGACTTAATATAGACATGGTTTTTCAAACACCGTTATTTTTTTCCTCTTATACCATAACAGACTTAGCACTCTTAGTGAAATGTTTGTCAATTAAGAAAGATATCACTGTTGACTAAGGTGCTCTGCTTTTACATGTATGTTTTGATGTACAGTATATGTGTGTATATAATATGTGTATATATGTTTCCTTTGCTATGTTGTATTTATTCCCCATACCTGATGATGTCAGATGCTGTTTCCACTTTCTCTGTATCTGCTGTTATTATTCAAAATGAGGGTTCCATCTTATGTTAGTGTTTCTTGAGAAATGAAAAAGAGAGGTTAAACCTCTTGAAAGCTCATCATTATAAATGATAAAGATAAGATGTTTGTCCAATACAAAAGGTATCAAATTATATTGCAATACTCATTATTAATATATATATATATATATATATATATATATATATATATATATATATATATATATATAGATTAATGATTACTAATTTACTAGATTACTGGACATTCATGGCTGCTTCACTCATCAATATATATATATATATATATATATATATATATATATATATATATATATATATATATATATACATATAGGCAGGCATAGATTAAATCTCAAATATCTGAAATTCTGTAGAGTCTGTAGAGTCCTGTGGATTGACAGAAGCCAAGAAATTAAGTCCACAGTCTGAAAGCCAGGAAATCAATTCTAAAATTGAGAATTTCTTAATTATTATAATTACCTGCATATCCAGTCATGGGAGAAGTTGTCCATAGGGCTAGGTTCATTTGTACATATTTGATGGGCTTTCCCAAATTCTCAGAAATTCTGAAATGATGTGATGTGTCTTGCCTCTGAGATGTTTGGTCTGAAGCTAGACCTAGATATGGGTACCTGTGTTCTAGGCATAGAGGTCAAGTGCCTATCTAATGTCCATAATAAATTATTATAATTTTTGATGTTAGCCACTAAGACCACATTAATAAGCAGTGGAAATACTTAGCATTCAGCTGGTCAAAAATATGTTGAATTTTATTCTAATCAATGATAGACTTTCACAACCAATTGGATGACACACTGTCACCATTTTTAAAAACATAGGGACCATTGCTGGCTACCTGGAAAGTGATACATTTTGCTGGTGGTAATGAAGGAATTAGAGGGAGAGAGAGGACATGAGGGCATTTAACCTTGCCCTCATCGGGAGAAGTGGGGTGTTTTGAGATCTTGGTGTTGGCTGCACATGGAAGAAGGAAGAGGTAAGAACTTTACATACAGTACAAATGTGAGAGAGAGGAGCTGGAAGCATGAATCCAATATAAATCCAGCAAAAAACAAAATAGAGGTGATCATCAGAGAACGAACTAACCTTAATAGGTTAGTTCTGTGGACATGATAACCCACTCTGAGAGCAACTTCTTTTAGCTCACTTGTGCCATTCACAGGGAGAGATATCCTGTAGTATATCAGTCTGGTCCCACTCACTAGAGTGGTCCAGCCCATAATACCAGGCAATTCTACCCTGAACAGGAGAAACAGCAAACCCCAGATCTACGTTTTGGCCTTCATTGGGCCTTGTCAGTGAGGTGTAGCTGATAACTCCCTAAGGCACAGTGAGCAAGGGGTCCATGTCTGGATTCCCCTATCACCTTTAGGGAGACTAATCCATAAGGGTCATTTGAATAAACAAAAAATTAAAATAGAGGTGCTGGATCAGAGAACAAACTAACCTTAATAGGTTTGTTCTGTGGACATGATAACCCACTCTGAGAGCAACCTCTTTTAGCTCACTGTGCCTTAGGAAGTTCAGCTACACCTCACTGACGAGGCCCAATGAAAGCCGAAACATATTATTCTGCCCAAAAGCATAGATAACTGACAAACAATAGCACTGTATGACTGAAGATATATGAGGCATCAATAACCATGTAAATCCTGGTAGCAACAATATTATTTTTATAATTTGTATCAATTAAATGTCTGGCCAATACCTGCAGTTCAAACTAAGTACTATGAGTACAATTTGCTATTATATCTAGATTGATTTGACATTCAAAAGAGAGTACATGTCTGCGCACTGCGCCATATGTTTATACATACTCTGTAGGACTGCATGTGCTTGTCATATACTGTCCCAATCTGGACCATTACAAAGCTGCATGTTAACAAGCATTGCTGGGAACATGTCACAGATTGGTCAGTCTCACACACTGCACAGCAGATCTAGCAGAGCACATGCAGATGGCACACTCTTTATGCAGATCGTGGCTCATCTGTGTAACACAAGCACCACAGTCAATCACAGGTGATCATGATGTCAAGGATATGGCAACACATAGCTGTCAATTGTATATGGAATTTAACTCAAATAATTATATATTATATTTCAATACCCAGGAGGACAAGGCCAACCACAGTGGAACAGGGGAGGCACCACTGGAGGTAGGAGTGGTTGAGAAAGAAGGCCAGGACATTCCAGAGGGCCCGGGACCAACCACATGAGCCGGCCAGCCCTATTCACTGGCATATCAGGAGTGGGAGTCACTGCCTGGGCCCTCATAAGCATCAACCAGCTGGTCCAGTCCCTTCCCTTGGCTATGTCCTGACCCCAGCCATCATCACAGCTGCCACCTGCTCCAGCAACATTGTGGCCATGACAGCCCACAACCACTCCCATACAATGTGGTACCCCAACATGGCCTCAGATGCAATGGGGTCCCTCAACATGGCCTCACATGCAATGGGGTCCCCCAACATGGCCTAACATGCAATGGGGTCCCCCACTCCTCCCGACACCTCAAGGCCTGCTGCCAACACCTTAGGTCCTTCTGCTGACACCTCAGGCCCTGCTACCGTCACCTCAGGTTTGCTGCCGACACCTCCGGCTCCAATGCCATTAACATCTGCCACAAAGCCATCAACACCACCACCCTTGACATTGAGGGAAATCATGGCCCATTTCACAAGGGAGGACATGTCACGTAAGAAGCAACAAAATTAGAGGCCCCGGTTGCTCAGAAGGCAGTGTAGGCTCACACACAGGAGGCACAACCGAATGATGGAGAGATATGAGGAACGGGCGATTTGGAACAGGCAGCAACTCAATCCAATTAGCTGAACGCCAGCCTCCTCATCTTAGACCTCAACACCATCTCAACCTGATCCACAGCTACCCAACAAAGTGGCACCCCTTGCTCCTACACCACCATGACATGGACGAGTGAGATGGGGAGTGGGCACGGAAGGTGGGGGCCCTGTGCTGCGGAAGAGGAGGTCTTAGGACAATCTAGGATGTGGTCCTCCTCTTGATCACTCCTCAGTGAATACTGATTGTTATAGATGATGACATACTAATTTTCCGCTACAGAGTTTGTACATGTTTGGTTCTGTTTAACATTTCAACAACTGATCTTCAATGTGGATTGACCTAGAGCTGAGGTGTTGTAGTTAAACAGAATATTGCTATGATTGATATCTTGTTCTTGTCTCTGTAGATATTAATAGCCAAATCTCACAAAAATTAAGGTTCCTCATCTTCGAGCAGTACAATACCATGTGAGTGAACACGCAACCCAGTTCGCAAAAGGCATTCGATCAGTGTCATTCACCACTGCAGATGGATCTGAAATGCATTATATGGCTACATATCTCTTCACTAATGGACATGACTGATGTGAGTTGAATCCAAATCAGTAGTTATAAATGCGTTTTTGTTGCATTTCATCCCGTTAATAGTATGCAAAATAAACATGATACTTTCATTGATTAATGGATCAATTAAATACAAACATTAACAATGCTTTTCATGTCATTTTACAGTTTGCTCATTTCTGTGAACACTGTACCTGAATGGACACAGACCCTGAGCTCAGCAGCATTTCATCTGCAATTACATCACCATTACAGGTATATGATTTAATGATACCCTTTTTTTTATCAAACATGATTAATTATTTTGCTTTTCCATTGATGTAAGTTATTGATTAATGAATTCATGTATGTACAATAAAAATACATTATACTGTATATCTTACAGATTTGAAGACAGAAAAGAATACAACTTCAACACCATCAGAAAGTGGAAAGGAAGTTAATCCTTTAATACTTCAGGTAACTAAGAACAAATGTTTAGAATGTGCTGATTCGTGTTGTTTGCTATAAAAGAAAAATTTACAATTGAAACTAAAACGCCTGTATTTACAATTCCAGATTAAAATGGAGGACAAAGCAGAAACAAAGAAAGAACAGAAAAGAAGAGCGGCAAGGAAACAGAAGCAAAGATGGAAGATGCACAGTTGCCCGAGACTTCCCAAAGACTAAGAGAAGAAGACCGACAGAGACTTGCCAATAAAAGAAAAATGAGTGCAAAAGGACAAACTGAGTGTGCTGGACCTTCAAAGAAAAGAAAAAGTAAACAAAAAACTGTCTGTGAAACAATGTCTAATGACCCAATATTGCCTCATGACACCAATTTTGATGCACATGACACCAATGTTGATATACACACTGCTACTGATAGCTATGTTCAGGAAGCTCAGGATAGTCCTTTATTTACATCACTAAAAGTAGACACTCATTATTGTGGATTAATGGATGTGGGTTGTCAGTTTTGTGGGGCCTATCATTTTCTGAAGGAAAGACCAACTGAAGGGGAGTTTATTAGTTGCTGTCAGAAAGGAAAGGTAAGACTTCCACAAAGACACACATTTCCTGAATATTTAGAAAGTATAATGAGCGATCCAACATTTCCAAGTTATACTAATTAAAAAAGAAAACTCAGGTCTTATAACAGTGCAATTTATTTTGCTTCAATTGGTGCTACATTAGCAGAAAATGTCCCAGGACATGGTCCATACTGTTTTAGACTTCAAGGACAGATGTACTACCGCACTTCACACTTACACCCACAAGAAGGAGAGCAAAGGAAATTTGCACAGTTATATGTCCTAGATGCAATGAAAGATGTGGAACAATGGTTGATGCTTTCTGAAAACAAACAGTGTTTGAGCATAGTCTTTGAACAGCTGGATAAAATAATGGCCAACAACCCATAAAGTCAAGCATACAAAAATTTAGCAGAGGTTGAAAAATAACAACAGGAACATGCTCAAATACATCAATTTTCAAAGCTAAGAGTAAATACGGTTTTGGAAAGACATCGCAATACTGATCAAAGACGGTATAATTTACCAACAGTAAATGAGGTTGCCATGGTCTTTAAAAATAAGGATGGTGAACCCCCTTTTCAGAGGTATATTAGAATATATCCACGTAATAAAGACCAACCTTTTAAAAACATCGATATATTAAGTTGTAATTTGGATCCAATGACATATCCCATGTTCTTTCCAAATGGTGAGCCAGGATGGAAACCACAATTACAATTGCAAAGTTATCCCAATACTAAAGTTTGTGTTAGAAACAATATTTCTATGCTGGAATATAAAGTGGCACACACTGCTATTCGTGATCATTTTAATCTTATTTTATGTGGGGGGAAAACTCACACAACAATGGATTATTGTTTAATATCTACAAGTCGAAGCAAATAATCTAAATGTTATCACATTTCAACAAAACAAGCTTCACATAGAACAATATTGTGGATTGATGGATTATGTCTCTGAATTCGCTACCAACAGAGAACTTCCAGCTGGAAGAGCAATCATTTTGCCATCCACTTTCTAAGGATCTCCACGCAATATACAAGAAAGGTACAATGATGTCATGGCTATTGTGAAAACATTTAGAAAACCTGATTTATTCGTTACATTTGCGTGTAATAGACAATGGCCAGAGATCAACGAAAATGTAAAACTTGTCCAAAATACTTCTGACCCACCAGATTTAGTTGTGAGAGTATTCAAAATAAAACTCAATTCATTAATACATGATATAACTAAAGTACAGTTATTCGGAAAATGTGTGGCTTTTGTTTATACCATTGAATTTAAAAAAAGAGGCCTGCCACATGCTCACATACTTTTAATCTTGCAAGAAAAAAATAAATTGAATACTGCAGAGAGAGTGGTTTCAGTAATTACTTCTGAACTGCCACATCCAGAAAAATATTCAAAACTTTATGGCATTGTAACACACAGAATGATTCATGGTCCATGTGGAGATATCAATCTAAATTCACCATGTATGGAAAATAAAAAATGCACAAAAGAATTGGCAAAACAATTTCAAATGCAGACTTATGCAAATTGTGATGGATACCCTTTGTATAAAAGAAGAGAAGGGCAAACTGCTATTATTCGTGGACAGAAGGTTGATAATAGATATGTAGTTCCATAGAATTCACATTTCCTGATGAAGTACAATGAACACATAAATGTGGAAGCTTACACTTCTATCAAATCCATAAAATATGTGTGTAAATATATATATATACAAAGGATATGATGCAGCAACTGTTGTTGTGCAAGGTGCACAAAATGAACAAGACAATCACATTTTACATGATGAACTTTCATCTTATTTAGATGCTTGCTATGTCAGTGCTCCAGAAGCAATGTGGCGACTTCTCAAATTTGAGATACATGATCGATCTCATGCTGTGTATTGGTTAGCTGTACATTTGCCACAAGGTCAATTTGTTTGCTTTACTGCAGGGAATGAAATAAATGCTCTAGCAGAAAATGAACATAGAGCAACAACACTAACTGCTTGACTTCAATTAAATTGTCAGGACGCTGAGGCGAGACAATTTTTATACATTGAGATTCCATATCACTATGTATTTGTAAATGGCCAATGGCAAAAAAAAAAAAAAAAACTACTCATAAAATGATCCCAAGAATTTATACCGTCAGGCCAAGAGACATTGAATGTTTCAGTTTAAGATTAATTATTGTACATGTTCCTGGTGCACAAAGTTATGAACATTTACACACAGTGAATGACATAGTTAATGATACTTTCTAATTAGCCTCAAGACATCAAAACTTCATAGCAGATGATACCAAATGTGAGAGGTGTTTGGAAGAAGCAGCACTAAGTCAAATGCCAAAGCAAATGAGAGAACAATTTGCATTCATTTGCATCTTTTGCAATGTACCTGATGCATTAACTTTGTGGCAAACATTTAAATTAAATATGTGTGAAGACTATTTGAAACGTTACAATGAGCCCATTGCATTATTAAGAGTATTAATTAAATTCAAGACATATTTCATGGATTAAATTGTGCATGTTTTAATTTGCCTGATCCTGGACTTATAGATGAAATTAATTTTGATGGCTATGACATTGGGCTTCAACAACAAAAAACACAAGAAAAACGTGCAACTTTAAATACATTACAATTGCAAGCATTTAATCCTGTCACAAATGCAACAGATGATGAAATGGTTGAAGACCGTTATTTCTATCTAGATGGCCCTCGTTGATCAGGAAAAATGTATCTGTATATTTGTTTGATGAGTTACATTCGAGCACAGGGTAACTGGAATTGCCGCATTTTGTTAGAAGGTGGCAGAACTGTGCATAGTGGATTTAAACTGACGGTTCCAATTTTAGAAACATTAGTGTCGGATATTCGAATTAATTAATTACAAGCCAATTTTTTTATTTATTTAATAGATGAGGCTACAATGATGTCATGTCATGCCCTGCAATGTATTGATAGATTATAAAATAAGTTATGGATAATGATTTGCCACTTGGTGGAAATGTTGTGTTGTTAGGAGGAGATTTAATGCAAACATTACCTGTTGTGCCTCATGGAAATAGGACTCACATCGGTGAAACATGTATAAAGACAAGTAAAGTGTGTAAAATATTTACTCACCTAAAATTAGAAACACATATAAGATCTGAAGGCCAAAATGAATTCAATAATTGCCTAATTCAAATTGGAGAAGAAAAACATCCACAAATATCTAATCTACCTGATGACACTGTAGAAATTCCACCACAAATGATTTGCAAAGAATCACTAATATCAGCAATCTTTCTGAATACAATCAATAACGCTGATTACTCAGACATTGCAAACAAAGTGATATTAACATCAAAAGAGAAGATTTCACATTATCATGGCATTTGTCATGACCATTAATACATCACAAGGACAAACTTTAAAGTCTGTGGGTATTTTTTTACAGGAACCTGCATTGGCCCATGGACAACTCTAAGTTGCTTTTTCCAGATGCAACAATCCAGAGGAAATTAAAGTTCATGTTGAAGAAAACCAAGGTCAGGGTGATTTATTAGAGGATGGACGCATTTTTACAAAAAACATTGTGTACTATGAGGTTCTGTAAACATAGTGGTTTTATTTTGGGGAGGAAAGCTAATGTCACTCGGGATTTTACTTCAAGGACAAACTAGAATGTCACTTGGACTCTTTTTAGAGGACCACTATTTTACTTAAGAAACTCTATCTGCCATTTTCCAGAACTACAAGAATAACAAAAAAAACAAAAAAAATACTAAAATAAGAATAAAAAGTGGTTATATCTCAAAGACAAACTTACAAGTCTCAAGGGCTCTTTTAAAGGGAACCACTTGGACATACAAACAAATAAATAAATTGCAATGTCTTGGAAGTGGCCTTTTCACATGATTGGCCCCACAAAACAGTTATGTTTCATTTTCTTAAAATTCAAGGTTACTTGTTACTGCATTAAGTTACTGTTTGTAATGTTAAAATTGTATTTAAACGGTTGAGAAAGTTGTTTCATTGTATATAATTAAGAGTTCATGTTAGTACAATGATGACCATTTCTTCTTAAATTTACAAGTTTAACTACATAGATAGTATTGATCCAGGGAGCAATCCGATCACCAGTTAATGTGGTCAGGAAGGAATTCATTATTTTCACCACATTGAAACAATTGACCAAGTTTTACTGAGGTTTTGGTTTGCCTTCCTCTGGATTCAATATTCAAGATCCCTGTATTTTTTGAGAATTGTCCTTTAAATGTTATTAGATTACGTTAATGTTTGCATTGTTAACATTGTATTTTACAAGGTTTCAAAAGTTGTTTTATTGGATCTTATTAAGCTTTATGTCAGTAGAAGCATAATCATTTTTTATTTGTTTTGTTTTTTCTTTACAAAAATACAAAATACATTACACAGTTATACAAACAACAAAGGGACAAATATATAAAAAAGAAACAAAAACAAATTAAGAGTACAGGTAACATATGTAAATATACAGGTTTACATATTTACATAGCATTGCCCTTGAAAAGGTTGTATACATTTAAGTTGATGAATGATGATAGTTATCCCAAACCGCCCAGCTATTGCATTTAGACAAAACAATGCCTAAAGCAAATATATCTCTTTCCAATTCTCTGTTATTTTCAAGAGTTGAAATTACTTCGTTCAATGTTGGAATTAGCTCAGTTTTCCAACGTTTAGCTATCAACCATTTAACCACTAGAAATACTTGAATAAAAAAGGCCTTTTCTTCTGATTTAAACCCATCATCAATAATATGTAACAACGCCATTTCACATGAAGGATTGATGGTCTTATCACAACATTTAGAAATGTAATCAAAAACAGAGTTCCATAAGTTCCTAATATGTTCACAATCCCACCAAATATGTTTATGGAAGCCTTGTTGGTTACAAAATCTCCAGCATACCCCCAGATCTGGGTCTTTGTAAATTAATGCTATTTTTAGAGGAACAAAGTACCATCTCTGCACCACTTAAAAACACATTTCTCTATAAGATTGGTATTTCATAATTCTCTGAGAAAAGTTACATGCATTAGACCAGCTTTCTAGTGTAATAGAATTACTACATTCTTTCTCCCATCTCTGCATAGCTGGAGTTTTTTCCTTAGTAATCTGTTTTTTTATCGTAGCACTTCGAAATTATATATTTCCCATCATTGAATAGTGCAAATTTTTCAAATTTGGTTAAATCTCTAGTATGAGTAATTGGAAATTTTTATTGCATAATTGTCATCTTGGCACATTTTGACACAGGGAAATGTAATTTTATATATAACTCAGCAAAAGATGTAATCTTTCCTGAGTCAAACAGGTCACTTAACGAGTAAATATTCCAGATGTTCCAATCCTGAAGAAATGGGAGGTTAAGAACCTTGCTCAGCCATAACAATGTCGTACCAGGTGAGGGGGATAAGGAAAAGTTAAATTTATTGTTCCACTTAAACCAAAAATCCAGTCCCGATTTCACTATAATGGGCATTAGTTTATTAATTTTACATGATGATTTATCATACCAGAGCCATTCTGATAATACCAAATTACTGGTCAAATTGTGTTCTATATTTACCCAGCTGTTTTAATTTATTTTAGATGACCAATTTACACAGTGTGAGAGTCTTACAGCGTTGTAATAATCTTCAATACATGGAGATGCAATGCCACCTTTTATAAAACTTTTTCTGACAGTCTTCAGTTTAATTCTGGGGTTTTTCCCATTATAAATAAATGAGTCAATTAGAGTTGGATGTTTTCTGATTATATAAATAGGGACGTTCAGAGATAAACATCTAAAAAGATAATTTATTTGAGGTAAAATTGACATTTTTATGGCTGCAATTCTACCTAACCAAGATAGCATATTTGATATCCAGTTATCTAACTGGGTTTTTATTTTGTTGTATAGTTTGCTGAAATTTGTATGAATTATTTCTTCCACCTTACTAGTAAATTCTATACCTAAATACGATATTTTATTTATTCCCGAATTAATATCCCAAATTGATTTCAACATTTTTTTTCTTTTCCATCTATGTAGATGGGTAATACTTTTATTACCAATTTATTTTATAATAGGAGATATTCCCAAACGTCTTTATTAGCTCTTGTATGTAAATTAGAGATTCACTGGGTTTGGTAAGAATTAATATCACATCATCTGCATATAGCATAGTTTTGTATTCTGTTTCACTGATTACATGAATTTTATTATTTCCTTTAATCGACTTTGCGAGGGGTTCCATCATTAGAATAAAAATAAATGGAGATAGAGGACATCCCTGTCGGAACCCATTGTTAATGGGCATGGAGGATGATCCTGAACCAATTCCAGAGATGAAGGCACTTGGGCAGGAGTATAAGGCTCCAATTGACTTTACTCCAAAATCTTCAAACCCAAATTTTGATAAGACTTGGTAATCCCAGTTTAACCTATCAAAGGCTTTTTCTGCATCTTGAGTAATAATTGCACAAGGTTTGTGATTATCTTTACTATAAGTTATTAAGTCAATCAATCTTCTAGTATTGTCTGCCCCATGACGATTTTGGAGAAAACCAGATTGATCCAAATTTATCAGTTTGGGGAGGCATCTGTTCAATCTATTAGCGAGTACTTTTGCATATAGTTTTATGTCAGTGTTCATTAAAGATATTGGTCTGTAATTCTTACAGTATCTAGTATCTTTCTTTTGCTTTGGAATGTTTATCATAGCTGCTTCCAACATTTATTTTGGAGCTTTAACCTTTGTTTTAATTTTGTTAAATGTTTTAACTAGTTAATTTATTAACAATGATTTAAAAGATTTATATTTAAAATGTATAAATCCATCTGGACCTGGCGCTGAGTCTAATTTTAAATTATTAATTGCCTCCTCTATTTCTGAAGCATTTATATCACTATTTAGAAGCTCTAAATCTTATTTATTAATTCTAGGAAGTGTCAATTGATTTTATTTCCTCTTTTTCAGGTTTTATAACTTCTTGATTAATTTCCAGATTGTATTCATTCTTATAATAATTAAAGAGGGCCTTTTCCATGTGGCAAGGGTTCGTCAGTGTAGATGAGCCCTTATTATGAATCGATGATCAATTCTTCAATTCTGTTATATAATTTTATTTTATTTTTGTTCTCTCGCTAGTAGTTTATCTGCTTTATTACCTAGGAAATATTTTCTTTGTTGGAGCTTCCAAAGAGAATTATCAATATTTTTCTGTACTAATTTCTTTATATTCATTTGAACCTGTAATATATCCATGATATTAGGTGCCAGACTGAGTTTATTCTGTCTTTCCAATTTAGCTAGCTGAACATGTAAATCTCGGGATGAGGTGCCCTGTTGTGACCTTCTAAAGGCACCCCTTGAGGACAAAACCCCTCTTATATATGCTTTATGAGTATTCCATATCGTTGTGAATTCGTTAACCGAATTTTCATTCATATGAAAAAATGTTTCTATCTCTTTCTTTAATATGGTTTGTTTATCTGGTTTATTAAATAAGGAAATGTCCAACCTCTTTATAGGATTTTTGATTTTGATTTTTTTTTAACCATCTGGTTGTTGAGTTGTAATTTGATCATAGCATGATCCGACCAATTAGTTATATTAATCTTGGATGATATAACATCCAAAAGAATGTTTGCATCTATCAGAAAATAATCAATTCTAGAGTATGATGCGTGGCGGTGTGAATAAAAAGTATAGTCTCTCTCATTACCATGCCACAACCGCCAGACATCACATAGTTTAAAACCTAGGATAGATTCTTGAAACAGTTTAGCTTTCCTTGTTGTGTAATTATCAAGGCCTTTAATTTTAAAACCTTTTTTATCCAGAGAGGTGTCGAGGACCATATTAAAGTCGCCACAGATGATTACTTTACCTATCCTAAGGTTTTTAACCATTTTAAGTAGCCTTTTTAAGAAGCAATTTTGTCTCTCTTTAGGAGAGTATATGTTTACTATAGTATAATTTTGCTGGTTAATTTTACCTCCCCAAATGATAAATCTTCCTTCCAAGTCTACATCTCTGAAATGTTCTTGAATATTTACATTTTTACTAAACAAAATAGATACTCCTCGAGATTTCTTAATATAGGTGGAATCTATTTTAGATGTAAAAAAGGAGTTATGTAGATAAGGGATTTTATCATTTTGCCAATGTGTTTGCTGAATACATACAATATCTGCCTGAACCTTCTGGAATTGGTCCAGGATCACCCTTCTTTTAAACAGAGAATTCCAACGTTGAACATTCTGCAAAACTATCTTTATCCCCATTTAGCAAAGTAAATAAATTGGACGGAATACCATCTTTCCTTAAAAACAACCTTTCCAATTACAGTAAAATTTATATGCAACCCATACATGTTAAACCTATCCAATAGACAGACTTAAAAAAAATCTATTAGAGAAAAAAAAAGCTAGATCTAACTAAGTCTAGCCGCCCCAAGCAGAACAAACCCGCATAAAGAACGCTGCCCGCTCAGTATTGGAGTTGAGTCACCCTTTAATGAGCATCATTGAAAATTCGCAAAGGGGGGGAAGGGGAAAAGAGGGGGTCAGAGGAAAAAGGAAGGGGAGAAGAGGAAAAATAGTTGCTATTTTGTGAATCTTTTATTACTCAATAGTGTGCTTTAATTTTCTCTTATTTTCTATGTTTCACTTTTTTTTTTTTTTATTACTACTTCGTGCAAAATATTCCACTACTTGCTTACTACTTATGATAATCACATTATAAAGAGATTAATAATATCATAGTGATCCAGTTTTAAGACCTATTCTAAACAGTGTGTAAGATTGTCTCTTGGCAAATAACCATATTTTATACATTTTGTCTTAAGTATACTCAACTAAATTTCCCTCACTATACAAACTTCCAATTTCTTTCATTTCCTCTTCTCTCATCCCCATATTTGAAAGTATCTTACCCCTTTTCATCTCCGTCCACTCCTCTATCCTCTCCTTACCTAATCCAAATCGGATTACATTTTGACTGTCCTACAATTACTTCTTTTTCCATTCTATAAATTTAAATTTTTGTAGGTCAGCTTCTGAGATTTTATCCTTGATTTTATCCTTGACTGACTCCTTTAATAACATTTCCCCTTCTAGTACTGAGCCTACTATTATCTTCCGGTTGTCTTTTGAGATAATTACTTTGGTAGGAAATCCCCATGAATATATTATTTTCTCCCTTCTTAAAGCTTTGGTAATTTCAATAAATCTTCTAAATTTTGCTAAAGTATCCCCTGAAAGATCTGTAAATATGGTTAGTTTTTCAAAAGGGGGGTCAAATTTAGATTTCTGCCATGATGCTTTTAGAACTGCTTCTTTATATTCGTAAAAGTGTATTTTAACAATTACATCTCTAACGTTCTCCCCTTTAAAAACTTTTGGTAACGGGATCCTATGGATCCAATCCAACATATTGATCCATGGTTTACTAGGAGGTACTATGTGTGAAAAAAAGGCAGTTACAAAGGCTACTAAATCTTCAGCATACAAAGATTCCGAAATTCCTCTAAATCTCAAATTGTTTAGTCTGGAAAAATACTCTTGTTGAATCCTTTTAATTTCAATAAATTCTAATTTATGTTCCAAATCAAGGGAATGTTTAACTACTTTTTGATATTCTTTAATCAAAATCTCTTGATTGGATTCTAACTCTTCTACTCTTTCTAAAAGGCTGGAAATAGCTAATTTATTTAGTTGAATTTCTTGTGCAAAGTCTGTTTTTAAAGTAATTTGGAACTCGTTAAAAAGCCTTTTTATTACAGAGATCGTTAGTACTTCTTCCTCTTGTACACTAATTGTGTCTAAGGACTCCTCATTTGCAGATAATTAAATTTTTTCTACTGAGGGAGGGGACTGATCATTTGTTAACAATTTAAATGTATAATTAAATAGACAGAATTCATCCAGGGGTCAGGAAGGAATTAATTATTTCCCCCTTTGATACAATTAGCTAAGTTTCAATGGGGGGTTTTACTGTTTGCCTTCCTCTGGATTCATTACCAATGTGCTTACCAGTGGCTCAACTATAAGTTGCATGTTAAGAAGCATTATGTAATGGTTTAAAATACTCATTCATACAAGATTGACCTATTGTTATGTTACTCATGCATAGCTCAGAATTAAAAATGTTAATATTGTTAAAGATAATTGGTTGACCACTGTTTCCAATATAAGTTGCATGTTACAAAGCTTTATGTAATGGTTCACAATACATATTCATTCAAATTTCATCCACTGTTATATTATTACTGCATACATGACAATTAAAACGTTTAATATATTTTAACAGTTGTTGAAATACAAGTTGAATGTTAAAAAAATAAAAATAAATTATTATAATTGTTATACTTCTTTGTAGATAACAAAAAGGTTAAGAGTGTCAGAGACTCACATTGTGTCGCAAACAGCATTCCCAGCCTTAACATTTTTATTGCTGTCATTTTTGAAGGGCAAGTCGCTAGTATATATATAATCCAGAAAAATGTTGGAAAAAGACATCAAGAATGTAAAGTAGCTTCAAAGAAAATTGTAGATTCATTTCTAATCTATTTTTTTTTGTAAATAAGTGTCAATAATTTATAAATATACTTTTTATGTGTAAATAATATGTCAATTTAAAGACCTTAACATAATGGATAACTACTCCACTGATCCTGTGAAGATGGAGGAATTAAAGTGGAAAATCTGAAGGAGCGATCCCCAGATAGTGGAGGCAGCAAAATAGAAACTAAAAGACCCACCATCAATTTAATAGCACTTCCAGATATGCACAAAAAATTACCTATGCATAGAAAACATCACATGTATAAAAAAACTACGTATGCATAAAAAAGATCACATCCATGAAAAACTACTTATGCATAAAAAACATCACATGCACATGAAAATCACACACAAAAAATGGCATATGTGAATACTTTGAAATCTATGATATAATCATAATAACTATTAAATCTTATTTAAAGAAGGATAAAGACTTTTTCAAAGAAGAATTATATATAAACATAAAAAAAGAAGTAATACATATGAAGAGGTTGACACATTAAAGACAAACTCAAAGAGGGCTAAAGTAAATTGTCATAAATAATGTGTCATATAAAAGTTACATATAAATTAATTATGACATGGGTATTCCAATATATATATTTAATAATAAAAGTCAAGTAACTCTTCTGATTACACATTATTTACTAATATCAAGTATGAGTGTGTACACCTTATAAAAAATAAAACTCACACTTGTTTTACATATATATTCCTTTTTACCCTGTGTCTCGCTTCCTCTCCTCCTCTCCCTCATTGCTTGCGACCCAAAATTACAGGCCGCGGGAAATAGAAAAGAAAATACCCTAGGTCGAAAAACAACGCCTAACCGCCCGAACTACGCAAACACAAAAACTTGAAAAACACAATGATAAACACAATAATAAAAATAAAAAACACTCACCCACAGCACGGGGGGACAGCCAGGACGTCTGGAAGTGAGGTTACGCACGAATTTAACCTGAAATTCCCCAGTTTCGGCACTCGAAAAACGGCTAAGCGAGAAAAAAAATGGCAGCCGAAAAACATTAAAAAGAGACTCCACGTCACCAGACCGCGCAAAACACTGCCAACCATGTACAACTTTGCCAAAACCCCACATTAAGAGATCTGAGATAAGCTTGGAACACCACATTAACCCCTTGGTGGAGGGGTCCGATTGGACCCCCCGATGTGTGCCCACATTAAGCTCATGCTGGGGGTCCCCGATTTTCCGACATTAACCCTTGCAGTTGGGGGTCACGATCGTGTCCCCAAATGCATTTAAATGGGGAAAATTCCCTGCTGCGGATCCTTAAAGTTCCCTCGGCACACTAACATTTAAAGCCAGCAGCGGGGGTACTGCAAGTACCCCCACAGGGACCTAAAATGAACCCATTAACCCTCACAGTGGGGGTCCCCGATCTCGCTTGATAGGGGACCCCCACCGCAATCAAAATTCTAATTTCAAGCCTTGCGGGTCCTTAAAGAACCATAAAGGTCCTTAAAGGACCTGCAATAAAGAAAAAATAACCCTATCACTCATGGGGCTCTATACAGAGCCCCTAAATAAGCCTGTCACTCATGGGTACAATACAGACCCCATAATCCCTTAATTAACCCTGGAACTCATGGGAGTCAATACAGACCTCCATAATCCCTTCATTAACCCTGTGATTCATGGGGGTCAAAACAGCCCCTCATAATCCCTTAATTAACACTGACACTCATGAGGGTCAATACAGACCCCCATCAGCCCTTAATTAACCCTGTCACTCATGAGGGTCAATACAGACCCCCATAATCCATTAATTAACCCTGTCACTCATGAGGGTCAATACAGACCCCCATAATCCCTTAATTAACCCTGTCATCTATGGGGTTCAATACAGACCCCATAATCCCTTAATTAACTCTGTCATTTATGGAGGTCAATACAGACCCCCATAAGCCCATAATTTACCCTGTCACTCATGGGGGTCAATACAGACCCCCATAAGCCTATAATTAAGCTTGTCACTCATGGAAGTCAATGAAGAACTCCATAACCCCTTAATTAACCCTGTCACTCATGGGGGTCAATACACCCCCCAAAAAAGCTTAATTAACCTGGTAACTCATGGGGGTTAATACAGACCCCATTAACCCTTAATTAACCCTGTCACGCACGGGGGTCAATACAGACCCCCATAATCCCTTAATTTACTCTTTCACTCATGGGGGTCAATACAGGCCCCATAAACCCTTAATTAACCCTGTCTCTAATGGGGGTCAATGCAGACCACCATAACCTCTAATTAACCCCATCGGTCCAATAGGGGTCTATATAGACCCCTATAGGACACTAACTAAACCCATGTAATAACACTATAAGTGTCATGAGGGTCATTCAGGACCCTCACGACACAAAGTGTAAGCAATACACTATTAACCCTAACTAAACCCCCTTAACCCAACCCCGGCCCTATTTAATGCTCACGCTACACATTTAACCCTAACGGTACCTATCTAACCCTGAGTGGCCCTATTTAACCCCATCTAAGCCTATTTAACCCAGTCTCTCATAGCGGTCTATACAGACCCTCATAAGCCTCTATGTAACCCCATCAGTCCCATAAGGGTATATAAAGACCATGATGGGGCATTAACCCCTTAAGTGCCATGACGCTAAGTACAAACACTACACTGGACTATACCCCCCAATAAACCATTAAATCTAAAATAACCACCCTCTACACTAACCTATTAACACCTACACTACCTACCTACACTACCTACCTACCCCCAATCAACCCCATCACCCCACTAATTACAGAAAATAGTAAAACCTAACTCACAAATAATAATAAAACCTGTCACAGAAAATAAAATTGTTACATTACAGAAAAAAAAGTTACATTACTAAAAAATAAAAAAGCTACATAACAAAAAAATTCTACATTACAACCCCCCCACTACAGAAAAAAAATTACACACCTGAAAAGGAAATACCTACTAAATATATATATTACAATACAATACCCAAAAAACAATACCCCTATCTAAAATACATACATACCCCTCTATCTAAAATACATACATACCCCCTATCTAACATACATTAAATCCTATCTACATACACAAACCCTAAACCTAACCTAAAATAGAATAATTAAGACCATCTACCTTTGCAGATGTCCCTTCAGATCGCCACCCTAGGAAAAAAATGAGTACAACACACTACAATCCAAAAATAAACATTCTAAAAATTCTAAATATTCAACTCACCTTTCCAGCATGTCCCCGTCCTTCTTATTTTCCTCTCCGGCACAGCCCCTGTTAAAAATAAATATTAGATTAGTACAGCATATACACACAAAATCATACATAATAAACATAATATACATTCAACTTACCTTGGCTCGATGTCCGAGTGCTCCTCCTCTTCTGCCCCAGCTGAGCCTGTGCTCTAAAATCAAATAAATTAAATAACGGAGCTCCACACTTGCGGACCTTAATTATTCTATTTTAGGTTAGATTTAGGGTTTGTATATGTAGATATGATCTAATGAGGGGGGATGTATGTATTTTAGATAGAGGGGTATTGTATTTTAGCTAGAGGGGTATGTATTTATTTCAGATAGGGGGTATGTATGTATTTTAGATTGGTGTATGTATGTATTTTAGATAGGGGGTATTGTATTTTTTTGTATTGTATTGTAAAGTATGTATTTTGTATTTATTTCCTTTTCAGGTGTGTATTTTTTTTTTCTGTAGTGGGGGGGGGGTGTAATGTAGCTTTTTTAAATTTTTTGTAATGTTGCTTTTTTTATTTTTTGTAATGTAGCTTTTTTCTGTAATGTAGTTTTTTTTTATTTTCTGTGACTTAGGCTTTATTATGTTTGTGAGTTAGGTTTTATTTTCTGTAATTAGTGGGGTGGGGGTTATTAGGGGGTAGGTAGGTAGTGTAGATAGGTAGTGTAGGTGTTTATAGGTTCGTGTAGAGGGTGGTTATTTTAGATTTAATGGTTTATTAGGGGGGTATAGTGCAGTGTAGTGTTTGTACTTAGTGTCATGAGGGTTTTTTGAGGAGCCTCATGGATCTTAGGTGGTTAATGTTAGGGTTCTAACTGCCCCATGAGGGTCTTTATATACCCTTATGGGACTGATGCGGTTAAATAGACGCTTATCAGGGTCTCTATAGACCCCCATAAGAGACAGGGTTAAATAGGCTTAGATGGGGTTAAATAGGGCCAGTTAGGGTTAAATAGGCACAGTTAATGTTAGATAGGTAGTTACATAGTTACATAGTAATTAAGGTTGAAAAAATACTTTCAGTCCATCAAGTTCAACCTGTTAAGATCTCCTCTGATCTGCAATATGCGGATTAGTTATTAATTAATTTGTTGATTAAATAATTATTAATAGTATAGTTTTGGTGGATGAATAAAGAGTTAGTCCATCAAATTAAACCTTTTCAGATCTCTATTAGTGTTAGGGTTAAATGTGTAGTGTTAGCAGTAATTGGGCCAGGATTAGGTTAATGGGGTATAGTTAGGGTTAATAGTGTAGTGCTTACACTTTGTGTAATGAGGGTCCTGGGTGACCATCATGACACTTATAGTATTATTACATGGGTTAATTAGTGTGCTATAGGGGTATATATAGTTGAGGCACCCAATAAACTCACATTGTGTGACAAACAGCATTTCAATTTCTTTTTTATTGCATCCTCATTTTTAACGGGCAAGTCGCTAGTGGCAATGCTGTTTGCCACATAATGCAACATGAGGGCCTTGCGATGAGCACCTTTGAAACTCATTGCGAGCCTCTTCCACCGTATACTTTACGGGCCTTGCGATTAGAGCCTTTGGCGCTCATCACGAGCCCCGCAACATCATCAGGTAAATGCATGTAGGGGGAATCAACACAACAAATTATAGAAAACATATATACACATATAGACATTGCCAGCCTTCAAATTTTATTGCCGTAATTTTTGACAGGCAAGTTGCTAGTCATATATATATTCCAAAGATCACATTAGAGCCTTTTTGAGTGAGGAAGGGCTAATATGGCATAATTTTCATGTTTCTGTATTGCTGTTTAATCAGGTAATGTGTCTTTGAATGCTTTCTGCATGTTGCAGCATGTCTTTTCATATTGACATGTAAATGACCATTCCAAACATGACAAAATAAAATATTTTTTATATGCCTATTTTTTATTTGGGGATTATTGTGCAAGTAATTGCAATGTCTTTCCATGCTTTCCTCATATTTTAAAGTCCACTGGTGTGTTTATATTGTCTTTTACAGCATTGTGAAATTGTCTGTAAACCCTTTGCAGGATGTAATGTTTTATCCTCTATTTGCGGGATACGAGCTTAAATGCCAGGGCATCTTTGGAAATTTGTTGCAATTTAATAGCGTGATTAAAACGTAACAGACACAGGCTTGACAGAACAAAGGATTTTGGGCCGTGGAGTTCAATTTTCGGCATCCTGTAGAGTTTTTTTGCCCTTATCCCGCAATTCGTTGGCAGGTTGCTTTACGTGGCCAATTTAATAGCCGTAAGTCTTGCAGGCTATGTTACGGGCTACGGTTTTACATGTTCAGGGAATTTAATAGGGCTGCTGGACCCTTCGAGTTGGATGGTAGAGATTCAAGATTAAAATAATAATCGATGGGAAATATTTCAGGGCAACCATGGCTATATATTCCACCCCTCCCACCACTCCTACCCCAGGCACGCAGGTCTTTGATAAAAAAAGCAAATGAAAGATTCAGCAGACACACAGGGAAGGGACAGGGGGGAGATGCTGGAAAGAGACATACGGCATTCCCAAGCACAAAACTTGCAGGTTAATGAACCTTCAAAGAGAGTCCCGAACAGTAGGCAGGAGGAAAGGTTCGCAATGAGCGCCGAAAGTCAAAAGACTAACATTGTGTGGCAAACAGCATTGCCAGGCTTCAAATTGTATTGCTGTCATTTTTGACGGGCAAGTCGCTAGTATATATATAATCCAGAAAAATGTTGGAAAAATATATCAGGAATGTAAAGTAGTTTTAAAGAAAATTGTAGATTCCTTTCTAATCTCATTTTTTTTTGTAAATAAGTGTCAATAATTTATAAATATACTTTTTATGTGTAAATAATATGTAAATTTAAAGACCTTAACATAATGGATCACTACTCCACTGATCCTGTGAAGATGGAGGAATTAAAGTGGAAAATCTGAAGGAGAGATCCCCAGATAGTGGAGGCAGCAAACTAGAAACTAAAAGACCCACCATCAATTTAATAGCACTTCCAGATATGCACAAAAAATTACCTATGCATAGAAAACATCACATGCATAAAAAAGATCACATCCATGAAAAACTACTTATGCATAAAAAACATCATATGCACATCATCACGCACAAAAAAATGTCATATGTGAATACTTTGAAATCTACAACATAATAATTATAACTATTAAATCTTTTTTAAAGGATAAGGACTTTTCCAAAGAAGAATTATATATAATATGCATAATCTACTTAAAACAAGAAGTAATGCATATGAAGAAGTTGATATACAAAGTGACACATTAAAGACAAATTTGAAGAGGGATAAAGTAAATTGTCATAAGTTACATATAAATGAATTATGACATACATATATATATCCAATACATATATCACATATAACAGTTGTCAAAGTACGAATCGTCGTCACGATTAAATGAGGTGAGCCGTTGAAGCACAGAAGTATTCCGAGCTCGGAGCTCTTAGCCAATAACGTAGCTAGGCGAGCATAGGTACATAGTTACATAGTTACATAGGCATGAGGCATTGAAACTCGGAGCACTTAGGCGATGAGCGCCTTTGGTGCTCATCGCCTGCGAGCCTCGTGAAGCGAGGCGAGCAGTTGAGGCATAGTCAGAAATGAGCTCCGAAGGCACTCCTGCCAGCCATGGAAAAACTTAGAATTAGCCTCCAAGCAGTTAGGAAATGCGGGACTTAGGGACTTAACACCTTAGGCTGCAAGCAGTTGAGGAACAAAATACACTAATACAAAGGATGGAAAATGCTCACGAATTTCAGACTTGCAAGTAGGCGTAACCTATATGGGATAAAATGTTGGATTACCATGAATAGGTAACAATGAGCCCTATTCTCTGCGAGCAGTGTAGCTTGAGATATACCTTAAAATCGTCAGTGGGAACTTTTTTCACCTATATTACGTCTATTCAAAGAATTTCATAGTGCAGATAACTGACTTTGCATGTTTGTCATTTAAGTAGGAAGGAACCTTGAAATTCATGAAATTAGCCACCAGTGGAGAGAAGCCGAATACAGCTGCTTGAGTTAACTCCCCGCTCCGGCCTCCAAACTCTCATGTTGAAGAGCAACATATTGGTACAGGAAGGGTGTGACACATAGAAGTTGGAGAGATGTAAGAAGAAGGCAGCAATAGTTTCAATGCTGCTCTGGAGAATTGCATATATTTTAATGTATATGAAGTAAATAGAGTAATCTTAAGCAATCACACAGATGTTTACATGAACATCAAGAACATTAAATAAAGTATACAATGTTTTGCGGTACATTCATCTCATGCTTCAGGGTAATTTATTTTTAACCCTCTAGTGCTTGACAGCATTTGTTCATTGGAACATATTTAAGAGCAGTGCTCTACATCAACCAAATATTGTGTCATTGGTTAATCAAAAGATTTGCTGTTTCATATCATTGTTAGGCAATTATTCCAAAAAATTATTTTAGTAAATTTGAAACTAACTTGGCAACATTTGTGCTTCACATTTTGTTTCAAATACTGAGCAAGAAATGTAATCTTATTCAGTGAATCAGCAACAAATATTGGGCCCCATTCAATTGGCAAAATCGCAATTATTTGAACTTAAAAAGCAGCTTTTGGATATTCAAATGGCTACATTTAGCTACTCGCATTCCAATTGCGAGTTACCTGCCCCAATCACTACCGGTCAGCCAAAGTAGTAACTCATATCTCCTCCATTGATTTTCAAGCCTGCAAAAGTTAACAGTGCGAAAGACGCAAAATCAGTATTCAGTTACAAAAATTAAAGTAGCTCACAAATGAAATCTGAAACTCGAAAATGTATAAAAAATAATTACTAATACTAGATAGAAATCGCAAGGGGGTTACACAATAGTTCTGACATCTGCAGCAGCCATTAAGCACAGTCTCAAGCTTGCAAGTCTGAAAAAAAAGGATTATATTTAACTTTTATTGCTGTGTTATATCGATCCCGGGAATCAAGAGGTTAATACATATCATGGAACCCGCATGGGCTAGAACAGTTGCTTTAATGATTTTTATTGATTTCTACATTGCTGGATTGTGAGTCAGATTACAAATTTACTTCTAAACAATAATTAATTGTAGTATAAGCTCCATATTTTCCTGATGCCATGATGACATTTACCATTGGCAGTGTCTAAAATGTGAATTACGTTACGTTGCTTAAATATTGTCAGATCATATGATCACGCCCCCTGCAAGCCTACTTACGAGTGCATGGTTTCAGTGCGCAGGCTGTGAGAGGGCAGTTGCAAGTTATGGACAATTAAATGAGTTTAAATGTTTTTTAAAAAAGGAACCCGCAGCCAAAATTTCAGGTTACAGGCAATTAAGGGCTTGCAATGGAATGGGTCAGTTTGTGTTTATATGAACCAAGTGAATTCTGGTAAGAGTTATATGTTTTTACAATTGATATTTACTTGTACTACTTTTAAATTAATACCAATATTGTTAACTATTATGACAGTTTCTGAAAGACAGCATTTTTGCATTTGCTTTCTACTATTTTAAAAATCTGCATAGGCAAAGATTAATTAAGATTCAGTTTTATGTTACACTGTTCCAACATTAACCAAAAAAGGAAATCTAAATGTTTAAGCAAACTAAATTTAACATTCTACAAAGTCAAACTGAGACAAACTGATCACACAATAGACTGTAATTTAAAACGCTTTTAAATGCGTCTTTTTCCAACATAGCTGTATCTTTCTCATGAGAAATGAAAGATGAAAAGATTGCTATAAAAAGAAGCAGCTGGTCAGCAATCCAAAGCAGACTATAAATATAACTAATAAATATCACATCTATTAGAAGAAATTGTCAGGTGAAATTCTATTATTGTTCAGGACTGACGTGAAACTGACATCAGTGCCTCTGCAGTGTACAAAATAAAGACTGACACATATGTGACTCAAACAAAGCAATGATGCTATCTCCATACACTGCTCACTGTGTGGGTGGATATGTAAAAATAAGTACATACACATTCAGAAAGAGAAACAGAGAGAGGGAGAAAGAGAAAGGCATCAACTACTCAAAGCAGTAAAAAGATAGCATTAAAAAGGTTAATATAATGGTTATTTAGTAATTGAATTTCCTGCAATTAACCTCCAGAAGAATGCTCATGATTGTAATATTTTACCTTAAAATTGGATATTTCAAAATGTTAGTTATATACAATTATTTGGAAAGCATGATATATTTGTATTAACTTGGTTGTCTTATGTATGTATAAGAGTAGCATATTTGTTACTTAATAACTATATATTTCTAATATACTCCTTTGAATAACAACACTTGAAAACATGAAAACTGTTTTAAAATGGGAAAGAATAATATCATTATACAGTATAATACCTTTACATTGTATAATTGTCATGAACTACATGTGCCTGTAAGGGCTGTGTGGAGAACTCTATGTGCACTGGGCCTCTAAGCTAAGGAATTCACTGAACTGATGATACCATATTTAGCTCTGGGTTATTTCACTGTACTACAGGGGTGGTTTGTTTACTGTACTGTAATACCAGCTGCATTATAATTGTGGTTAACAACTTGCTATAGCGATTATATTCCTCTTAAACATGTCTGTCACATCGCTAGCCTCTCCCCCTGTGTACTTTACAGGACTTGTGATTGAGCACCTTTGGCGCTCATTGCGAGCCTCTCCCCCCTCTCCCACCATGTACTAATGCTGTTTGCCCCATAATGTGAGGCTCTGCCCCCTCTGAGCACCTTCGGCGCTCATCGCGAGCCTCTCCTTTTACCTACTTTACGGGCATTGGCGCTCATTGCAGGCGTCGTCCAACCCGCAACTTTGGTGCTTTGCAATGATCACCTTCCGCCGTCATGGCGAGCCCTGCGATGAGCGCCTTTGGTGCTCATTGCGAGCCTCTCCCTTCCCCTGTGTAGTTTAGGGGCCTTGTGATGAGTTTTACTGACTTGGGTTAAGTGTTAGTGGCTTGGGTTAAGTGTTACTGGCTTGCATTAAGTGTTACTGCCTTTGGCCTTGTTTTCATCCTTTACATTTTTTCGGCTACCATTTTTTTAACATTGCGTGACCAACTTCGCAAACGTGACCCACATTTGTAAGATGCACAACTATATACTGTATGTGATATAAGTTGTGCTCAAAAGTTTGCGTACTCTTGGGGAATTGGTAATATATGTACCATTTGTAATGAAAACATGAGTGAGCAGGCACATTTCTTTTATTTCTTATGGGATTCATATTCAACTGTAGGTAATACCAAAAAGGCACAATCATAAAACACAATATGGCAACAAAGAAAAAAATGAAATTACCCTGTTCAAAAGTTTGCATACCCTTAGTTCTTAATACTGTATATTGCCCCCTTTAGCATCCATGACAGCGTGCAATCTTTTGTAATAGTTGTCTATGAAGCCCCTAATTCTTGCAGGAGGTATAGCTGCCCATTCATCTTCGCAAAATGCCTCCAGGTCATGCAAAGTCTTTGGTCGTCTTGCATGAACCACACATTTGAGATCTCCCCAGTGTGGCTCAATGATATTAAGGTCCAGAGAGTGTGATGGCCACTCCACAACCAATTTCTGCTGTAACCACTGAAGGGTCAACTTGGCCTTGTGCTTAGGGTCACTGACATGCTGGAAAGTCCAAGAGTGTCTCATGAGCATCCTTCATGCAGAAGAATGCAAAGTGTCTGTCAGTATTTTCTGTTAACATGCTGCATTCATCTTGCCATCAAATTTAAACAGGATTCCACTTGCCTTTAGAGCTCACACCCCCCCAAAACATCAGTGAGCCACCACCATCCACCTCTCCAAACATAGCGCTTATGGTTGAGCCCATAAAGCTCTATTTTGGTCTATTCACTCCAAATTACAGTGTGCCAGAAGCTGTGAGGCGTGTCAAGGTGCTGTCGGCATATTGTAACCAGGCGTTTTTGTGGCATTGGCACAGTAAAGGCTTCTTTCGGGGCAACTCGACCATGCAGCTAATTTTTGTTCAAGTATTGTCATATTGTGCTACTTAAAACACAATTGTTTATATATATATATATATATATATATATATATATATATACATATATACTGTATATATTATGTATTTTGTGGTAATTCAATGTGTATTGAATGAAGTTGCCCATGGATGTGGAATTAAGTTATTTTTTGCAAAGGCAGATCTAAGATGCCCTTTTTGGAGCAATGCTTCAGTTCATCACTGACAGCCTCCTGTGGAAAAATGCAAACAACCACAAACCCCAGTGAATAGTTTAACTTAGTTACTAGAGATGTCCTGAATAGTTCGCCGGCGGACTGTTCCCGGCGAACATAGCATGTTCGCAATTGCTGCGAACTGCGAACATATGCGATATTCGACCCGCCCCCTAAACTTTATCATTGAGCAAACTTTGACCCTGTATGTCACAGTCAGCAGACACATTCCAGCCAATCAGCAGCATACACTCCCTTCCAGAGCCTTCTAACTCATGGACAGCAGCCATTTTGGAATCATAACTAACTTGCAGTCTTACTGAGAGGAGGCTGAGTGTAGGTGATACGGCATCAATAAGGAAAACCATAGCTAGGCTACTGTACACAGTGTGCAATACAGTCCTGAAGGAATATTTTGATCTCTGCTGAAAGGACAAACCTGTGTCTCTCCCCCCCCCTTATCATCATTCTCCCCTCACCTTAGCACCCAACCCTAACACCCCTCACACTTATCCATAACACCCATCAACCTAACACCTAACCCTAACACCCCTCACACTTATCCGTAACACCCCTCACCCTAACCCTAACACCCCTTACACTTATCCCTAACACCCCTCACCCTAACCCTAACACCCCTCACACTTATCCCTAACACCCATCACCCTAACCCTAACACCACTCACAATTATCCCTAAAACCCCTTACCCTAACCCTAACACCCCTCACACTTATCCCTAACACCTAACCCTAACACCTAACCCTAACACTCCTCACACTTATCCCTAACACCCCTCACCCTAACACCTAACCCCCTCACCCTTATCCCTAACACCTCTTACCCTAACAACCCTCACACTTATCCCTAACACCCCTCACCCTAACCCTAACACCCCTCACACTTATCCCTAACACCCCTCACCCTAACCCTAACACCCCTCACACTTATCCCTAACACCCCTCACCTTAACCCTAACACCCCTCACACTTATCCCTAACACCCCTAACCATAACACCCCTCACACTTATCCCTAACACCCCTCACCCTAACACCTATCCCTAACACCCCTCACCCTAACCCTAACACCCCTCACACTTATCCCTAACACCTAACCCTATCACCTAACCCTAACACCCCTCACACTTATCCCTAACACCCCTCACCCTAACACCCATCCCTAAAACCCCTTGCCCTAACCCTAACACCCCTCACACTTATCCCTAACACCCCTAACCCTAACACCCCTCACACTTATCCCTAAAACCCCTAACCCTAACACCCCTCACACTTATCCCTAACACCCCTTACCATAACCCTAACACCCCTCACACTTATCCCTAACACCTAACCCTAACACTCCTCACACTTATCCCTAACACCCCTCACCCTAACACCTATCCCTAACACCCCTCACCCTAACCCTAACACCCCTCACACTTATCCCTAACACCACTCACCCTAACCCTAACACCCCTGACACTTATCCCTAACACCACTTACCCTAACCCTAACACCCCTCACACTTATCCCTAACACCCCTCACCCTAACCCTAACACCACTCACAATTATCCCTAAAACCCCTTACCCTAACCCTAACACCCCTCACACTTATCCCTAACACCTAACCCTAACACTCCTCACACTTATCCCTAACACCCCTCACCTTAACACCTAACACCCTCACCCTTATCCCTAACACCCCTTACCCTAACACCCCTCACACTTATCCCTAACACCCCTCACCCTAACCCTAACACCCCTCACACTTATCCCTAACACCCCTCACCCTAACACCTATCCCTAACACCCCTCACCCTAACCCTAACACCCCTCACACTGATCCCTAACACCTAATCCTATCACCTAACCCTAACACCCCTCACACTTATCCCTAACACCCCTCACCCTAACACCTATCCCTAACACCCCTCACCCTAACCCTAACACCCCTCACACTTATCCCTAACACCCCTAACCCTAACACCCCTCACACTTATCCCTAACACCCCTCACCCTAACCCTAACACCCCTCACACTTATCCCTTACACCCCTCACCCTAACCCTTACACCCCTTACACTTGTCCCTAACACCTAACCCTAACACCTAACCCTAACACTCCTCACACTTATCCCTAACACCCCTCACCCTAACACCTATCCCTAACACCCCTCAACCTAACCCTAACACCCCTCACACTTATCCCTAACACCCCTTACCCTAACCCTAACACCCCTCACACTTATCCCTAACACCTAACCCTAACACCTAACCCTAACACTCCTCACACTTATCCCTAACACCCCTCACCCTAACACCTATCCCTAACACCCCTCACCCTAACCCTAACACCCCTCACACTTATCCCTAACACCACTCACCCTAACCCTAACACCCCTGACACTTATCCCTAACACCCCTTACCCTAACCCTAACACCCCTCACACTTATCCCTAACAACCCTCACCCTAACACCTATCCCTAACACCCCTCACCCTAACCCTAACACCCCTCACACTTATCCCTAACACCACTCACCCTAACCCTAACACCCCTGACACTTATCCCTAACACCCCTTACCCTAACCCTAACACCCCTCACACTTATCCCTAACACCCCTCACCCTAACACCTATCCCTAACACCCCTCACCCTAACCCAAACACCCCTCACACTTATCCCGAACACCACTCACCTGAACCCTAACACCCCTCACACTTATCCCTAACACCCCTCACCCTAACCCTAACACCCCTCACACTTATGCCTAACACCCCTTACCCTAACCCTAACACCCCTCACACTTATCCCTAACTCTTAACCATAACACCTAACCCTAACATCCCTCACACTTATCCCTAACACCCCTCACCCTAACACCCATCCCTAGCACCCCTCACCCTAACCCTAACACCCCTCACAATTATCCCTGTGTCTCTTCCCCCCCTTATCATCAAGGGAGGGGGAGGATGATGAGGGAGGGGGGAAGAGACACAGGGGAGGATGATGAGGGAGGGGTGGAAACAGACACAGGGGAGAATGATGAGGGAGGGGGTAAAGAGATACAGGGGAGGATGATGAGGGAGGTGGGAGGATGATAAGGGAGGGGGGAGGAGACACAGGGGAGGATGATGAGGAAGGGGGCAAAGAGACACAGGGGAGGATGATGAGGGAGGGTGGAAGAGACAAAGGGGAAGATGATGAGGGAGGGGGAAAAGAGACACAGGGGAGGATGATGAGGGAGGGGGGAATAGACACAGGGGAGGATGTTGAGGGAGGGGGTAAAGAGATACAGGGGAGGATGATGAGGATGATATAACTTCTGGAAGTGCACAGTGCCACTCATATCTGTTGTCACAGTAGATTGCACGCATAGTACCAATCTGTCAAAACCTGTAATGATGAATGAGGTCTAGAGTAGCCTGGTTCCCTTATCCTCTACAGGTTGAGACATAATGTTTGGGTGACTCCAGACCAACACATGAGTACAAGCAGCACACAAACTCAAAGCCGCCATCCTCCTCCTGGTCCAGCATCATCAGCCACATCAACCACTGCTGTCCTCCTTGCCCCCCCTCAACCATCCGCCACTCCGTCTCTCACCTTGAGCAGTCCCTGCTCATCTGCCCATTGTCAGGTGCCTGTAAAGGACATGTTTGAGCGTAAGAAGCTAATGTCACAAAGTGCCCCAAATTTGAAGTGATACGAACAACCAAGCATCTTTTTCCATCTCCCGGTCCCAAAAATCCAGGCCTTATACACGTGCCCTGATAGGTGACGTAACAAGTATTAAACTGATAAGAGTAGTACTTACAAACACGCCACTCCTATCTGGTGACACCTTTGATTGCACGTGCCGTGCCCCAAAATTGAAGTGATACGACCAAAAAGCATCTTTTTCCATCTCCTGGTTCTAAAAATCCAGGCCTTATACACGCCCCCTGATAGGTGATGTAACAAGTATTAAACTGATAAGAGTACTACTTACAAACATGCCACTCCTATCTGGTGGCACCTTTGATTGCACGTGCCTTTCCCCCAAAATTGATGTGATAAGACCAACAAAGCATCTTTTTCCATCTCCTGGTTCTAAAAATCCAGGCCTTATACACGCCCCCTGATAGGTGACGAAACAAGTATTAAACTGATAAGAGTAGTACTTACAAACATGCCACTCCTATCTGGTGGCACCTTTGATTGCACGTGCCGTGCCCCAAAATTGAAGTGATAAGACCAACAAAGCATATTTTTCCATCTCCTGGTTCTAAAAATCCAGGCCTTATACACGCCCCCTGAAAGGTGACGTAACAAGTATTAAACTGATAAGAGTCGTCAGGGGTTTTACCTATTAAATATATAAATGAGTATACTCCTATATATATATACCATTTCATTATATATTTCTGATTAAATATATCCTCTTAATATTTTAATTAATACACATATAGAAACTCCTCAAACTTAACAGTGTTTGATATCATCGGATAGGAAATATCTTAAACTTTTCATATCTATGTGTTATGTTGTACCTATATTGCACATCATCATTTTATTTTGAGTTTTTAATTGTATACACATATTCCATCTTTTCTGAGCTTCACTAACTGTCTACATTGTAATGAGAATGTAAACAGTGAAACCACCAAAAGGCTAGTCATTAGTATTCATACTAGATTCTTTTGATCCTCAAATGCCTTGAAATAGTAACACTATCAAATTGGAGACGAGAAATCCACCATTTGGCTCTTGTACTGACAACGTTTGTTTGACTATGCATTTGATATTCATGTATCCCCACTTAACACAATAGTGAGAAATAATTCCAGGATGTGATCAACGTGAAGATCTAGATAAGAATGGGTATTTAAAATAGGCCTAGGACAAAGAAAGAAAAAAAAAAAACCTTCTAACTGTGTGGCCAATATGCAAAATCACGAAGTATCTCATATGTAATCTTTTCACCTCTGTGGCCTGATGTTGGTGCATCATGAGCATGTTGTAGCATTAGACCTCGATAAGCAGTAGGAACTACCCATTGATGTATACCATTCTTAGATGTGCGGATAAGTAAACCATCTAAGATGTTAAAATGGGATTTTGACTTAATTAGAATCCTGAATTCTTCCTTATCTGACACATCTATTTTGTCCAGAGGATACTGTATTGGATCCTGTATATGGTTATAAAATGGACCTATAATAGGATCTTCTTTTTGACTATTGATCAAGTCCAAATTAGGAGTATCATGGGACCACTGTACTGTGGAGAGTTCTGTATCTTTCTGCGATTGCTGTCTAGCCTGAATTTGCAATGGACCCATAAGGTGGCCCATTTCAATTGATTCCCCCTCTAGGGCACCTTGCTTTGCTAGTTTATCAGCAAGATCATTTCCGTCTTTATCCTGACCCTTTACTTTGGAATGTCCTTTTGTTTTCTTCCAGTATATAGTCAGTTCATGAGAATTTACCATTTCATCAATGGCATGTATTAACTTACCATGTTTTATCAGTTTCTTTCGGACATTAGTCATATTATTTCGTTTCCATACTGGTAAATATTCAACAAAACTATTTCGGGCATATTCTGAATTAGTAATGATTACAAAGTCCTTAATGTTATGCTCTATTGCGGTGTAAACAGCATAATATATAGCCATCAATTCTGCTATCTGACTACTCTTGGGTCCTATTTTACACCCTTTTGGAGGAGCAGGAAAATTATCTATCCATACATTACCAATTCCCGCAACTAGCTTATTATCTGTATCTACTTTTACGTGATAGGCACATCCATCTACATAAACTGTGGGTAAGGATTTACAAAATACCTCTTCATATATTTTATGAGGTGACAATTTATATTCCTCCAGAAGGTCTATATGAGGATCATCCTCCTTAAAGGGGTCTGGGGCAGTACAATCATGTAAATCCGCTAATCCTTGGGCAACTAGATTCTTTTTATTTTGGGCATATCTTATCTCTAAAGGCCATCCTTGTAAGGATAAGGTCCACGCAGTTATGCGGCTATTTGATAGATTACCAGACCTAATTTTATTGCTCTGAATATATTGTAATGGTTGGTGTGCCGTTTCCACTATTATCTTGTCACCTTGTATGAAATTTCGAAAATGTTGTAGTGCCCATACTGTAGCAAATAGAGCCTTCTCACAATCATTAAATTTTACCTCTACAGGTGATAGTGTTTTACTCGCACAAGAGATAATCTTGTTATGTTGGTCATATTTCTGATATAACACAGCACTTAAACAATTATCAGTATAACCGGTTTCTAAGAAGAAGGGCTTACCTCATTCTGGATAAGCTAGGCAAGGAGCCTGACTTAGCTTCTGTTTTAACTCATTTACAGCTTGGTTCTGAATCTCACCCCATTTCCATGGCTCACCTTTCTTTAACAATCGTATGAGGGGTCTTGTTATTTCGGCATAATTCTCAATAAATTTACGAGAATAATTGGTGATACCCAGGAATGATCTCAATTCTTTTGTAGTTGTAGGCATTTTAGTTTTAAGTAGGGCCTCTACCTTCTTTTTCTGTGGATTTACACCTTCAGGAGTTATCTCATGACCTAAAAAGTTAACTTTAGTGCGGCACCACTGAGCCTTTTGGAGAGATATTGTAACTCCTGCGTGCTTTAATTGGTCCAAAACATGTTACATTTCAGCGATATGTTTATCAAATTCTCAACTTTTAATCAAGATGTCATCTACATAGGTTAATGTCTCTCGCTCTTGAGCATCAGGCATTGCCTTGTGCAAGAAAATAGCAAACTCATTCCCTGAATTTATAAATCCAAATGGAGTTCTAATCCATGTAAATTGTTGATTACCAAATGTAAATGCTAATTTATGTTGGTCCTCCTCATTGACTTTAATAGTCCAATAACCTTGGGCACAATCAAGTGTCGTAAATAATTTAGACCCTTGGACTTGTGCTAAACACTGGTCTATATATGTGACAGGCCAAGCCGACATTATTAAACTGATAAGAGTAGTCCTTACAAACACGCCACTCCTATCTGGTGACACCTTTGATTGCACGTGCCGTGCCCCAAAATTGAAGTGATACGACCAAAAAGCATCTTTTTCCATCTCCTGGTTCTAAAAATCCAGGCCTTATACACGCCCCCTGATAGGTGACGTAACAAGTATTAAACTGATAAGAGTAGTACTTACAAACATGCCACTCCTATCTGGTGGCACCTTTGATTGCACGTGCCGTGCCCCAAAATTGAAGTGATAAGACCAACAAAGCATCTTTTTCCATCTCCTGGTTCTAAAAATCCAGGCCTTATACACGCCCCCTGATAGGTGACGAAACAAGTATTAAACTGATAAGAGTAGTACTTACAAACATGCCACTCCTATCTGGTGGCACCTTTGATTGCACGTGCCGTGCCCCAAAATTGAAGTGATAAGACCAACAAAGCATATTTTTCCATCTCCTGGTTTTAAAAATCCAGGCCTTATACACGCCCCCTGAAAGGTGACGTAGCAAGTATTAAACTGATAAGAGTAGTACTTACAAACACGCCACTCCAATCTGGTGGCACCTTTGATTGCACGTGCCGTGCCCCAAAATTGAAGTGATAAGACCAACAAAGCATCTTTTTCCATCTCCCGGTCCCAAAAATCCAGGCCTTATACACGTGCCCTGATAGGTGACATAACAAGTATTAAACTGATAAGAGTAGTACTTACAAACACGCCACTCCTATCTGGAGGCACCTTGGATTGCACGTGCCGTGCCCCAAAAATGAAGTGATAAGACCAACAAAGCATCTTTTTCCATCTCATGGTTCTAAAAATCCAGGCCTTATACACGCCCCCTGATATGTGCTGTTGCAGGTATTAAACTGATAAGAGTAGTACTTACAAACACGCCACTCCTATCTGGTGGCACCTTTGCTTGCACGTGCCGTGCCCCAAAATTAAAGAGATACGACCAACAAAGCATCTTTTTCCATCTCCCGGTTCTAAAAATCCAGGCCTTATACATGCCCCTTGACAGGTGACGTAACAAGTATTAAACTGATAAGAGTAGTACTTAAAAACACGCCACTCCTATCTGGTGGCACCTTTTATTGCACGTGCCGTGCCCCAAAATTGAAGTGATAAGACCAACAAAGCATCTTTTTCCATCTCCTGGTTCTAAAAATCCAGGCCTTATACACACCCCCTGTTATGTGCTGTAACAGGTATTAAACTGATAAGAGTAGTACTTACAAACACGCCACTCCTATCTGGTGGCACGTTTGATTGCACGTGCCGTGCCCAAAAATTTAAGTGATAAGACCAACAAAGCATCTTTTCCATCTCCTGGTTCTAAAAATCCAGGCCTTATACACGCCCCCTGATATGTGCTGTAACAGGTATTAAACTGATAAGAGTAGTACTTACAAACACGCCACTTCTATCTGGTGGCACCTTTTATTGCACGTGCCGTGCCCCAAAATTGAAGTGATACGACCAACAAAGCATCTTTTTCCATCTCCCGGTTTTAAAAATCCAGGCCTTATACACGCCCCCTGATAGGTGACGTAACAAGTATTACACTGATAAGAGTAGTACTTACAAACACGCCACTCCTATCTGGTGGCACCTTTGATTGCACATGCCGTGCCCCAAAATTGAAGTGATAAGACCAACAAAGCATCTTTTTCCATCTCCTGGTTCTAAAAATCCAGGCCTTATACACGCCCCCTGATAGGTGACGTAACAAGTATTAAACTGATAAGAGTAGTACTTACAAACATGCCACTCCTATCTGGTGGCACCTTTGACTGCACGTGCCGTGCCCCAAAATTGAAGTGATACGACCAACAAAGCATCTTTTTCCATCTCCTGGTTCTAAAAATCCAGGCCTTATACACGCCCCCTGATATGTGCTGCAACAGGTATTAAACTGATAAGAGTAGTACTTACAAACACGCCACTCCTATCTGGTGGCACCTTTGATTGCACGTGCCGTGCCCCAAAATTGAAGTGATACGACCAACAAAGCCCTTTATGGCTTAAAACCAGACTCTGCATCAACTATGTAATTTTCCCTGGGAGTTTTGCCATGGATCCCCCTCCGGCATGCCACAGTCCAGGTGTTAGTCCCGTTGAAACAACTTTCCCATCACTATTGTGGCCAGAAAGTGTCCCTGTGGGTTTTAAAATTCGCCTGCCCATTGAAGTCTATGGCGGTTCGCCGGGTTCGCCGGTTCGCGAACATTTGCAGCGGTTTGCGTTTGCGGTTCGTGAACCGAAAATTTTATTTTCGCGACATCACTATTAGTTACTGATCTAGTGATCTTTATTTAAGATTATGTTACTGATTATGTTACCATGTAATGGTCTTTATTGGCACCACTGTTTAGTAATCTCTTGCTGGATTGCGAGTCCGATCACAAATTTTAGCTCTAAACACTAATTTATTGTAGTATAAACTCCATTTCGTCATGAGGACGGTCTCATTTACTATTGGCTGTGTCTAAGAAGTATTGCTGGTGTTTAAGAAGTAAATTACAGGCTTTCTTAAATATTGGCAGACCATTTGATCATGTCCCCTGAAATCCTACTTATGAGTGCATGGTGTGTGTGTGGAGCCTGTGAGAGGGCAGTTAGAGACCATTGAATAAATCTACATGTTTTAAAAAAAAAAATTGACCCACAGCCAAATTCAGTTTGAAGGCAATTGCAAGCTTTCATTTGAATCAGGCTCTCGGTTTATGGTTGTTTGATCTGCAGAAAGGCTAACAAAATGCTGCTGGAAAGGGTTCCTATGCACAGATGGAGAGTTCCCCCCATTCAATCAAAATTATCAATTATGCTGTAGTGTAATCTACCATTTTGTTTTCTTTGGATAAACTTCCTGAGCTAGGAGGAGACCACTATCAGCCTGGTGGGATTGTGGTAGCTACAAATGCCAGTGCTTTTGGAAAGCTTATTAGTATACAAAGACATACCCTTCTGATAAAGTAAAATACACAGTCAAACAGAAAAGACATTGAATCCTTTACTAAATGTTTTAATACATATGTTTATGTCAGAGGTATCTAGGTGGAATTATTCAGGTGCTAAGTACCAGAGGATGGCAAGTTCAAAGTAACAAGTCCAAGAGCACAAGCAAAAAATGGTCAGACAATCCAAAGATCCCTGGCAGGCAACATCCAATGAGGTCAGTAAAAATCTGGGCCAGGATCAAAAGATCAGTCCAATAAGGAACAGGAATGGGGCAGGAACTATAGCCAAATAGAGCAGGACGACACGAGAGCAAGCAGACTTGTTTGCCTTTATCTAAACCTACAACATACAAGAAAAAAGGGCTGGAGCAGCAATAAATTGTCTGAGAGGAGTGATTGGCTGGTAAAAAGATTGGGACTTAACAGTAATCAATCAGGAGAGACATTAGCAAAAGCTAAGAGATGTACTTCTGACTGATCTGTACCTAGAACTCCTGCTGTGGCGTTAAATTAGACTTAATTTTGTCTCCAAGTGCTTCACACTGATTTATAGATACCAAGAGAAATACTATAATATAATAATCTTTATTGAATATCTTTAAATAGCATAGACTGACACATTTAAAAACATTATAAAAGCAAACAGTAGCAATGCCCTGACTGGCTAAAGAATCTAATTTGTGCAAAAAAAATCCATAATATAACCCATTCTAGTAGGACATGCAGGTAATACAATTGTACAACTTGCAATCTGATTAGCTGATGGGTCTACTTTCTCATGAATGATGCACAGGCAGTTGGGCCATCAGAGTAGCATCATGAAGTGGGTTGTGAGCTGCGGTGGGAGATTTATAGGCAATTGTGATGCTGCCATTTGCACCAGAGCTGGATGAGGCAAATGGGCCGCAGGTGACTCCAATCGAGCAGAGAATGTGATGAGGGCCACAGCTATTTGATCACGCTTAGAGTACAGATTTTTTAAGCAGTTTTGATGGCGTGTAGCTAATGACCAATACCAGAGAAACAAGAGTCCTGCAAGCAGGGGCGGAGCTACCTATTGGGCAGTGCTGTGTATATATATTTTTTAAATTGTATGCATTTATTTCTGTAGTTTAGCAGTTCCCAAGGGCTCCACCACCCATTAAAACCTTCCAACGGTCCCCTGGGTCCCTCTGCCCCCCGGGCCTTCTTGGTGTCACTCACCATGGGCCAGAAATAGGTTCAAGCCTGTTTAAAAAAATGCATTTCTACTGAAACTTCTAGAGGTGGAAATGTGAAGCAGTTCAGCAGTTGGTAATGTGTATCAGAGAAGAGATGAAAGAGAGCAAGGGGCTCGATGACAGAAGGGATGGGTTCTGTGATAAGGAGAAACAGAGAAAGGGATGGGGGCTATGCTAAAAGGGGTGGGTGCTTAATGTGGGTGAATGTTGAGAGGGACTGGGTGCTATGTGAAGATGGCTGCTGAGAGGGACAGGCTGCTATGTAGTGATAGTATATGTGTATTTCTGTAGGGTAGTGTAGGTGCCCCCCATCCTTTAGAGGATGTAATCAGAAAGTGGAGTGCACCCACCATGGAGGAGAGCAGAGGAGCTTTGTGGAAGTTAGAAGGGGATAGGGGAAGGAGAGTTACTATGGGAAGGAAAGCAGCTATGGAAAGGAATCGTGGGGAGAACAGCTATGGGAAAAGGGGTTAGGGGAAGGGTGCTGGTATGGGAAGGGGCCTTAGGGAGGGCAGGTGTTATGGGAAGGGGTATTGTGGGGAGGACACTAAATGTGTTGATACTGGGGGGAGCCCAAAGTTTTTTTTTTTGCAAAAGGGCCATCCACTTTCTAGCTTCACCACTGCCTGCAAGCCTTGTGTTTGATCAAGCTGAAGCAGTTGGGCTTTATGGTCTGTTGTAATGTCAGGTCTGTCTGGTTGAAACCCTTCAGGGGACTAGTACTAGTTGATGGCAAGTCCGAAGCAACAAGTCCCAGGGCACAGGCAAAAGAATGGTCAGACAAACCAAAGATCATTCCATAGGGTCACAGAGAGTCGGACACGACTGAGGGACTGAACAACCATATGTGACATGTTTCCCTCAGCAGCAAAAGATCAGTCCATTAGAGAACATAAATGGGGCAGGAACAGTAGCCAAACAAAGCACGAAGACATAGACATAACCAGAAGTCACTGTGACAAGGCCGGTACAGCTATAAATAGTCCCAGATGAGAAGTTATTGGCTGGTAGAAAAAAAACAGCTAGGAGAGGTACTTCTGGATGATCTGTGTGAAAAACATACCTGTAGCTGCTGTGGACGAAACTATTGTAAATCTATTATACATGTAATACTCAAGCTACACCATGAGATTGAATCCAAGCTTGGACAGTAACAGTTTTTTTTTATATGTATTTATTCTTTAGAGAGACACGGGGGGAGAGTGACTCGAGTATGAGCCGAGGGGGCCCTTTTTTGCCTTAAAAAAAGGGCTGAAAAACTCGGCTTATACTCGAGTATAAACGGTATATATATATTAAAGTTAGAGAAAGTGCCACAACATCCAATGATTATAGTTGTTCCCTTCTCTGATTCTTACCTTCAGTTAAACTGCCCTGTACAGTTTGCACTGTTCTAATGTGCACACTAATGGCATTATAAAAACAAAAATATACAAATACATATGGGATGTTTTACAAATAGGTATGTAAATTATAGTTAATTGCTATTTTGCACTGCTATCCCATAACCAGTTTCCTCATTTGAAAAAAAGGGAATCAATAAAAGCCCTCATGGTTAGTTTAAAGGAGTCCCATTGTTCCAATAGTCTAGTGATGATGTTGGGTGATTGTTGTTGCCATAGTTATTAGCTGAGGAGAAGGAACGCACTTATTGCTTGTTTATTCTGTTATTAAGTTGTCACACCCAGATTGAAGGCAAAATTATAAAAAAAAATTGTCATGCCTACTGTTTTTTTTTCTCTCTGCTACAAGAAGTCTAGATGTTATCCTGGAGTGTAGAAGAACTTTAATTACATAACCAAAAATAGCAAACAAAAAAACAAAAACTCAGCTAGGGGAAGCAGATCATCAAGTCAGTGACCTTGTTGCATAGGATCTTAGTTACTGCTCTAAATCTTGGGTGGTTTGCTCATTAAAACTATTGGACTGGACATTGCTGAGGAAACCCCCATTTAAATTCCAAATTGCTTGAGCAATGCTCATCAAAACCTATCCTAAACTAAACCATCCAGAAGACAAAACCTATTAAGTCATCAATGAAGACAAATTAGCACCTAATTCAAAAGCTCAGACCTGCTTTTTCAGAGGCAGAATGAATGCTTTATGAGAAAATGTATGCACAGCTATCATGATGGTAAAAATGCCTTCAGAAGTAAGTAGATCTACAACAAAGTAAATGGAATTATAAATTCAAGGGTTGCGTAGATCGTTAATGGCATAAGCAATGCACTGTGTAACTTTCAGGAACACTAGAATAGGGGCCTCATTCAATTGCGTTTTGGCCAATTGAATAGGGCTTTATATAAGCACAGAGTATATTTTTTTACATTATTTTTTTGGGATAGAAGTTCACTAGCTAAAAACTTCTGTAAAAAAAATATGCTCCTTGCTTATATAGAGCCCTATTCAACTGGCCAAATCACAATTGAATGAGGCCCTAGGTGTGCATGTGACGAGTATGGTTAAATACAAAAATCAGCATGCTGCTCTGCCCACAGAACCAACATGAAAATTTTTTTTTCAATTATCTTGCAAATTTTAGGCTCTACTACAACTGATACAGTATCTTTGGTTCTATCCACTGTACTGACTAAAATATATATATTTTTATTTATTTATTTGATCATTCTTCTAAAATGCTAATGAGTATTCAATACACTACTTTTTGTTATGACTATTTACTTGCCTACTGTCGTAAACTAACGGGCATGAAATTGTAAGCCAGGGAATGCTGTTTTAGACATAATGTAAAAGTTTTGTACCGTGAGGGCCTTTGGCGCTCATTGTGAGGCTGTTGGATGTTTTTGTTTTGTTATTACAGGGACTTTTGCTGTCATTGTAAGGTCGGGCTGATGTGTTTTTTGTGCTTATTGCAAGGTTGTCCCCTGGGACATTTTGTGTGGTATGAGCAGCGTTGGTATTCCTTGTGAGGTGCGCAGTGAATGTCGTTTTGTGTATATTGCAATATTTTTATTTATTTTTTTGTGTATATGAAATAATTAATAAATTAATAAATTAATATACTTTACCTATTTGTAAGAAATATATGCCGGAAACATTGTGCTGACAATCTGTTTCGATGTTCCTGCAGCATACAATGTAGGTTTGCACTGTTCTGGAGCTGAGGTGTAAGTGCCAGCAATGTGTGCAGTGTGTAGTGTAAATATGCTGCGTGAGCGAGGTAAAGCCATTGGTGTAGCTGTGTACTTCCACATTGTGTAAGTTAGTTTTGTAAAATGGCGGCGAATGTGTATGTGGTTCGCAGGTGTAGATGATTTAGCGTCCTTTCTAAAAGTGTATCTTCAACTCACACGGCTTTTTTGAAAAGCCGTATGTGCTTGGTGGTGTTTTGCGGCTTTAGGGTCATGTAGCCTCGTTTTAGTTTTTTTTCGGCGGCCATTTTTTCTCTCGCTTAGGGGATTTTCGTCTGTCGGGAATTTGGACTTAAATTGAGGTGTAACTTCCCTTGCAGAGGTCCTGGGTGCCCCCAGCCCTCTTGCTGTGGGTAAGTTGTTTATGTATTTTTTGTGTGTATTTATTGTGTTTTTAATGTTTTCCGGTGCGCACGGTTAAGATCGTATTTTTGCGAGGGTGTAATATTTTTTTTCAAAGTCCAGAGTCTCGTATTTTTTAATGCTAAGTCCGTAAATTTTCCATTCTAAGACCTGTGGTTTGTATTTTTTTGGTAAAGTGCCACTTGAGTGGGTGTTTGTAACCACGTGTGAGGCGCCGTAGAGCCTCCACCTCCGCAAATGCGGCCCCTCGCTTTGCGAGGGTCTGCATTTGCGGCCTGCAGTGAGCCTTTGGCTCATTGCAGCCGACGTTGGAGCCTCCACCTCAGCAAATGCGCCCCCTCGCTTTGCGAGGGTCTGCATTTGCGGACCAAACTGCGTCCCTCGCTTTGCGAGGGACGCAGTTCACGTGAGCTCGCAAAGCGTGTCGATGATTCGTAGTTTGACAACTATTATATGTGATATATATAAATATATATATAGGGCCTCATTAAATTAACCTTCGTAGTTCCCTCAGTCCTCGCAAAAGGCAGTTTCTTGCTGTTTGCGAAGCCAAAACCCAAATGAAGCCCCCCCACATTAACCCCTTCCAGCGGGGGTCCCCGATCAGCATCGATCAGGCTCCCGCTGCATTTAAAACTTTGAAATTCCCTGCCGCGGCTCCTTAAAGGGCCCGCAGCACACTATTAGCAATCGCGGCCTCGGCAAAATAAAAAAAATAACTTCCAGAAGGGTCCCCACATTAACCCCTTGCTGCAAAGGTCCATAGGGACCCCCGCAGCCCCCCCACATTAACCCCTTGCAGCAGGGGTTCCCAATCGGCACTGATCGGGACCCTGCTGCATTTAAAATTTAAAATGTCCCGCCTTGCAGGTCCTTAAAGGACCGTAAAGGTCCTGAAAGGATTCACGCTAAAATTTTTTAACCCCAGGCAACTAATATTAACCCCATAACTCATGGGGGTCAATACAGACCCCCATAAGCCATAATTAACCCTATAACTCATGGGGGTCAATAAAGACCCCCATAAGCCTTAATTAACCCTATAACTCATGGGTTTCAATACAGACCCCCATAAGCCTTAATTAACCCTATAACTCATGGGGATTAATACAGACCCCCAAAAGCCTTAATTAACCCTATAACTCAGGGGTTTCAATACAGACCCCCATAAGCCTTAATTAACCCTATAACTCATGTAAGTCAATACAGACCCCCCATAAGCCTTAATTAACCCTAGAACTTATGGGGGTCAATACAGACCCCCATAAGCCTTAATTTCCCTTATGGTGCAGTTACAACCCTAACATTAACCACATAAGTGCCATGACGGTCCTCAAGGTCCCTCATGACACTAAGTACAAAGACTACACTGCACTATACCCACCAATAAACCATTAAATCTAAACTAACCCCCCACTACACTAACCGATTAATACCTACACTACCTACCTACACTACCTACCTACCCCCTAATAACCCCCCACCACTCTAATTACAGAAAAAAAAATCTTTATTTAAACCAATCATAAGGCGCAGATGCCTTCAGCCAATCACAATGGGATACACCCCCACAGGGTTATTGGCTGGAGGCATCTGTGCATTCTGATTGGTTGCAGTGACAACAGCCAATCACAATGGGATACACCCCCGCGGAGTGATTGGCTGAAGCCTTCTGATTGGCTGTTGTAAATGTCAATCAGTATTACAGCCAATTTGAAGGAGCAGATGTCTTCAGCCAATCACCTCATGGGAGTGTATCCCATTGTGATTGACTGATGGCAAAAAGCCTTCCGATTGGTTTAAATAAAGATTGACAGGTGCATTAGCCAATAAGAGTGGGATTGGGGTGTATCCTATTCTGATTAGCTCACACATTGGTGCCTTCTGATCGGCTGAGTTTGATATACAGCGTTTTTAGCCAATCACAATCCGCCAATGACAATTTTCTACTGGAAATCTCTGTAGGAGGCTCGTTAGCGTCAGGGAGGTCCGCTAGTGTTTTTTTTTAGAGAGCGGAGTGTTCCAGGGCCCAGCCGGGGCAGAAGAGGAGGAGGCCGGGGACATCGCGGGGAGGTAAGTACAATGTAGATTATGTTTATTTTATTTTGTTTTATGTTTATATGTATGTTGTACTACTGTAATGATTTTTTTTTAACAGCGGCCTCACCGGAGAAGAAAAGAAGGACAGAGACATGCTGGAAAGGTGAGTAGAATATTTAGAATGTTTATAATGTTTATTTGTTGTATGTAAATGTGTTGTACTAATTGTTTTTTTCCCCCCTAGGTTGATGATCTGAAGGGACATCTGCAAAGATAAGTGGTCTTAATTATTTTATTTTAGGTTAGAATTAGGGTTTGTGTATGTAGATAGCATTTATTGTATGTTAGATAGGGGTATGTATTTTAGATAGTTAGGATTTATTGTATATTATATAGTATTTATTGTATGTTAGATAGGGGTATGTATTTTAGATATATAGTATTTTTTGTATGTTAGACAGGGGTATGTATTTTAGATAGTTAGGTTATATTGTATATTAGATAGGATTGATTGTATGTTAGATAGATAGGGGGTATTTTATTTTATTTTATTTGTATTGTATGTATTCTGTTTGTATTTCCTTTTCAGGTCTGTAATTATTATTTTTTCTGTAGTGGGGGGGGGGGGGGGTGGCGTTGTAATGTATTTTTTTTATTTTCTGCAAATGTTCCTGCTGCGTAGCTCACACGTTGCTCACAGCAGGGCTAATTTAATAGCATTGTAACTTTTGTAAATATGCAGCATGTAGGGTTTAAGTAGAAGCCTCTTATCTACGAGGCTGGAATTTAATAAGACTGATAGTGTTTAGGGAGGTTCTAATGGTAGGGACATTACCGCAAATGGGAATACATTATCTTTGCAGAATGATCTGCTAACTCATTAAGGAAAATGAAAGAAGCTTTGGAAAAATAAATGTTATATCCAATTCAAGATTTCTAATTTTTCAATACTCAATCTCTCACCTCTGTACTAAAGGATTGGTTAAAAGTAGATGTGGTTTCTTTAGTTTAGAGGGAACTTGAGCGGATCTACAGAATTATAGACCAAGAAGTATCACCTCAATAGTGGGGAAGCTCTTAGAAAGGTTGCTAATGTATTGTCTCTATATGACCAGGAAAATAAGTAGAAGTCATCATAGATTTATGAGTTGTAGGGCAAATCTATTAACTTCTAATTTATTTGAACAGGTAAGCAGGGACTTATACCAAGGATACTCAGTCTATTTACACATAGCAAGGCATTTGACACTGCACCTTATTCCTACACAACAAAGTCCATTTAGTTATAACTATATAGATTAATATAAGGGAGCCTAGCTCTGCCTTACCTAGCACAGAAATACAGTGCTTCTCTGCTACAAATGTAAGTATGTATTATATTTTACAGTTAAAATTATCATTGCTTACCACTGTACCACTGTAAAAAAGACTTTCTGGTATTAAATGTAACTGTGATCTGCCTTCGGTTTACTAGTTTCTGTAATAACATTCAGTGCTCATAGAAAATTTTAAAATAATAGTGATATTTTAAATAAATTTATTAAAATTTTACAATATTGCTGTATATCCCTGTCCATTGAAAATCAAAATCTACATATTGCTCATGTCAGTTACTTCATCAAAAAGTAGAATCTCTAACCTATATTTTTTCTCAGTTCACAAAAATGCTGCTTCAGTAATTGTTTGAACAAAAATAAAGGCAGCATAGATGTATCCTGAGAAATGCTCTGAACAATGACATTGCCTCATTCATTGGGGAACAAGCTGTGTGCTCACTTGATTCTCAAATTGAAAATTCTTCACCAAGACAAGTAATTGTGCATGACTCCTGAAGCATTTTTAAACAGTTTAATCCAAACTGTGTCTGCAATGGTAGTAGAACAAAAACACAATTGGCAATGTATTACAGATATATACAATCATACTGTTTCAGGGGAAAGAGACATTCAAATTGAGAAAACTGTAATTTTATTTAGTCATCTTGCTTATTATCGTAATTGGAATCTTCTTGGATCCAGAGATCTGTGATACTTAAAATAATCCATTCTCATAAATATAATTGGTCAGTTCATAAAAAATGTAATGACCATATCCATATAGTTAATACATACAAACTCCTGCTCCCTTCATGAGCCAAAGTTTTAAGCCCATACATTTTAAAACTGCCCCTGCTCTGGCTACAAAGAGAGGGCAATGACAGTGACCCCATAATTAACACATACTTTGTTAGGGTAACGTTCTAACCATAGGCAATATATAAATGTAAAATAAAACATACATTTTTAAAATATCTATATTTACTAAATAAATGAGATGCCCATGGGGAACTAGTACAGTGAACTGGAGGGAGTAGAAAGGAAGGAAGAAATTCACTTGTTTCTTCTGGTGCTGCTCCTTTCCTTCAGAACCCTTCCCCATGTTCACTTAAAAAAAAAATGCAGCTTGCTAAGGAGGGCAGACCTCTACACTACAGAACATAATACAAAAAAAAATCTACTGAAGCTTCTTCAGTGTCCTCAATACCTTCAGGCATGGGGGATATGACGCAGGGGTTCCAGCAGCAGAGAAAGACAGGGTCAAAGCAAAGATGGGAACTACAAAGAGTAACTTTTGCATTACACACAGTTACACCAATAACGGTTGATGAAGAAACTGCACTTTTAGTACAAATGGTTTAATTAGGAAATTAATATTTACATTTTTTTACAACTTAGAGAAAATTAATAATAATAAATGTATATGTTTTCTTTAAAATATTTATTTTTTACACATCAATTGTCTTTAACTTGGAATTTTAAAACACTGTCTTTGATTAGCTATGTCTGTGTTTCCTGTATTAAATCTAACAAATATAACCCATATTTCTGGGAACATTATTGTATATGAACGTTTGAATGGATATTGCAGAGATGTTTAGTTTAGTGTACCAATTGCATCTGTATATCAAATTGCAAAGAATATATAGTGTGGTTTATTTATTTAAATTATTTGCAAGTAAATTCTTAAAATACATATTCAGATTGTGGAAATGTAACAGGATGTTTGTGTTATTTTATAGCTTGGCACACATTAGAAGAGGGTTATGAAATGTATATTTTTATTATAGATACATATTAAGGACTGTTATGTTTTGTTTTCAGTTTACCTAGCAAAAACTTGCATAAAAGGGATATCCACTATTAAACCAACAACTCTTAAAAAATAGCTTAGCTTTTGTAAAATGTTTTAATTTTCCTGACTTAGAGAGTTAACATCTGAACGGAGAGAAGGCTTACCAGTCTTGTAACCTGCTCCATTCTGCACGTTTTGTGGTTAGTGTAAACTTTTGTTCTTTATAATACTGGGGAAAAAAAAGCTGTTTTGGATAATTATAATATGGGATCACTGAAGTTTAATAATTACAAGATCATCATTTCAAGATCTGCAATTGACAATGGACAAAATGTTTCAAGAAGCTAAGATATAAAAACAGCTTTCAATTTTTTCAATCACATAAAGGGAGGGGGGAAAGAGACACAGGGGAGGATGATGATGGAGGGGGGTAGAGACACAGGGGAGGATGATGAGGAAAGTAAATGCCCCAATCAATAAATAAAAAAGTTAAAATAACTTACTAAAATATTTTTCACATCATCAAGTGTGTAAAATAAATATAGGGCTATGTTTTCACTGGATTAGGTCTGGCTAGTTATAAACATTAGAGATGTCGCGCGGACTGTTCCCGGCGAACATAGCATGTTCGCGTTCGGGGCGAACTGCGAACATATGCGATATTCGACCCACCCCCTATACTTTATCATTGAGCAAACTTTGACCCTGCAACTCACAGTCAGCAGACACATTCCAGCCAATAAGCATCAGGCAGGGTAGCCTTCCAGACACTCCTAACTCATGGACAGCAGCCATTTTGGAATCATAACTAACTTGCAGTCTTACCGAGAGGAGGCTGAGTGTAGGTGATACTGCATCAATAGGGAAAGCCATAGCTAGGCTACTGTACACAGTGTGCAATACAGTCCTGAAGGACTCTTTTGATCTCTGCTGCAAGGACACCCCTGTGTCTCTTCCCCCCCTTATCCTCCCCTCACCTTAGCACCCAACCCTAACACCCCTCACACTTATCCATAACACCAATCAACCGAACACCTAACCCTAACACCCCTCACACTTATCCCTAAGACCTAACACCCCTCACACGTATTCCTAACATGCCTCACCCTAACACCCCTTACACTTATCCTTAACACCCCTCACCCTAACACCTAAACCTAACACCCATCACACTTATCCCTAACACCCCTTACCCTAACCCTAACACCCCTCACACTTATCCCTAACACCTAACTCTAACATCCCTCACCCTAACACCTAACCCTAATACCCCTCACACTTATCCATAACACCCCTTACCCTAACCCTAACACCCCTCACACTTATCCCTAACACCTAACCCTAACATCCCTCACCCTAACACCTAACCCTAACACCCCTTACACTTATCCCTAACACCCCTCACCCTAACACCTAACCCTAACACCCCTCACACTTATCCCTAACACCCCTCACCCTAACACCACTCACACTTATCCCTAACACACCTCACCCTAACCCTAACACCCCTCACACTTATCCCTAACACCTAACCCTAACATCCCTCACCCTAACACCTAACACCCCTTACACTTATCCCTAACACCCCTCACCCTAACACCTAACCCTAACACCCATCACACTTATCCCTAACACCACTTACCCTAACCCTAACACCCCTCACACTTATCCCTAACATCCCTCACCCTAACACCTAACCCTAACACCACTTACACTTATCCCTAACACCCCTCACCCTAACACCTAACCCTAACACCCCTCACACTTATCCCTAACACCCCTCACCCTAACCCTAACACCCCTCACACTTATCCCTAACACCCCTCACCCTAACACCCCTCACACTTATCCCTAACACCCCTCACCCTAACCCTAAGACCCCTCACACTAACATCCCTAACACCTAACCCTAACATCCCTCACCCTAACACCTAACCCTAACACCCCTTACACTTATCCCTAAGACCCCTCACCCTAACACCTAACCCTAACACCCCTCACACTTATCCCTAACACCCCTTACCCTAACCCTAACACCCTTCACACTTATCCCTAACACCTAACCCTAACATCCCTCACCCTAACACCTAACTCTAACACCCCTTACACTTATCCCTAACAGCCCTTACCCTAACACCTAACTCTAACATCCCTTACCCTAACACCCATCACACTTATCCCTAACACCCCTTACCCTAACCCTAACACTCCTCACACTTATCCCTAACACCCCTCACCCTAACCCTAACACCCCTCACACTAACATCCCTAACACCTAACCCTAACATCCCTCACACTAACACCTAACCCTAACACCCCTTACACTTATCCCTAAGACCCCTCACCCTAACACCTAACCCTAACACCCCTCACACTTATCCCTAACACCCCTTACCCTAACCCTAACACCCTTCACACTTATCCCTAACACCTAACCCTAACATCCCTCACCCTAACACCTAACTCTAACACCCCTTACACTTATCCCTAACAGCCCTTACCCTAACACCTAACTCTAACATCCCTTACCCTAACACCCATCACACTTATCCCTAACACCCCTTTCCCTAATCCTAACACTCCTCACACTTATCCCTAACACCCCTCACCCTAACCCTAACACCCCTCACACTAACATCCCTAACACCTAACCCTAACATCCCTCACACTCACATTTAACCCTAACACCCCTTACACTTATCCCTAAGACAC
>CM050165.1:190780832-190825832 GCA_027410445.1 Discoglossus pictus
AAAAATTGAAGTGATACGACCAACAAAGCATCTTTTTCCATCTCCTGGTTCTAAAAATCCAGGCCTTATACACGCCCCCTGATAGGTGACGTAGAAGTATTAAACTGATAAGAGTAGTACTTACAAACACGTCACTCCTATCTGGTGGCACCTTTGACTGCACGTGCCGTGCCCCAAAATTGAAGTGATATGACCAACAAAGCAACTTTTTCCATCTCCTGGTTCTAAAAATCCAGGCCTTATACACGCCCCCTGATAGGTAACGTAACAAGTATTAAACTGATAAGAGTAGTACTTACAAACACGTCACTCCTATCTGGTGGCACCTTTGACTGCACATGCCGTGCCCCAAAATTGAAGTGATACGACCAACAAAGCATCTTTTTCCATCTCCTGGTTCTAAAAATCCAGGCCTTATACACGCCCCCTGATAGGTGACGTAACAAGTATTAAACTGATAAGAGTAGTACTTACAAACACGTCACTCCTATCTCGTGGCACCTTTGACTGCACGTGCCGTGCCCCAAAATTGAAGTGATACGACCAACAAAGCATCTTTTTCCATCTCCTGGTTCTAAAAATCCAGGCCTTATACACGCCCCCTGATAGGTGACGTAACAAGTATTAAACTGATAAGAGTAGTACTTACAAACACGTCACTCCTATCTGGTGGCACCTTTGACTGCACATGCCGTGCCCCAAAATTGAAGTGATACGACCAACAAAGCATCTTTTTCCATCTCCTGGTTCTAAAAATCCAGGCCTTATACACGCCCCCTGATAGGTGACGTAACAAGTATTAAACTGATAAGAGTAGTACTTACAAACACGTCACTCCTATCTGGTGGCATCTTTGACTGCACGTGCCGTGCCCCAAAATTGAAGTGATACGACCAACAAAGCATCTTTTTCCATCTCCTGGTTCTAAAAATCCAGGCCTTATACACGCCCCCTGATAGGTGACGTAACAAGTATTAAACTGATAAGAGTAGTACTTACAAACACGTCACTCCTATCTGTTGGCACCTTTGACTGCACGTGCCGTGCCCCAAAATTGAAGTGATACGACCAACAAAGCATCTTTTTCCATCTCCTGGTTCTAAAAATCCAGGCCTTATACATGACCCCTGATAGGTAACGTAACAAGTATTAAACTGATAAGAGTAGTACTTACAAACACGTCACTCCTATCTGGTGGCACCTTTGACTGCACGTGCCGTGCCCCAAAATTGAAGTAATACGACCAACAAAGCATCTTTTTCCATCTCCTGGTTCTAAAAATCCAGGCCTTATACACGCCCCCTGATAGGTGACGTAACAAGTATTAAACTGATAAGAGTAGTACTTACAAACATGTCACTCCTATCTGGTGGCACCTTTGACTGCACGTGCCGTGCCCCAAAATTAAAGTGATACGACCAACAAAGCATCTTTTTCCATCTCCTGGTTCTAAAAATCCAGGCCTTATACACGCCCCCTGATAGGTGACGTAACAAGTATTAAACTGATAAGAGTAGTACTTACAAACATGTCACTCCTATCTGGTGGCACCTTTGACTGCACGTGCCGTGCCCCAAAATTGAAGTGATATGACCAACAAAGCATCTTTTTCCATCTCCTGGTTCTAAAAATCCAGGCCTTATACACGCCCCCTGATAGGTGACGTAACAAGTATTAAACTGATAAGAGTAGTACTTACAAACATGTCACTCCTATCTGGTGGCACCTTTGACTGCACGTGCCGTGCCCCAAAATTGAAGTGATACGACCAACAAAGCATCTTTTTCCATCTCCTGGTTCTAAAAATCCAGGCCTTATACACGCCCCCTGATAGGTGACGTAACAAGTATTAAACTGATAAGAGTAGTACTTACAAACACGTCACTCCTATCTCGTGGCACCTTTGACTGCACGTGCCGTGCCCCAAAATTGAAGTGATACGACCAACAAAGCATCTTTTTCCATCTCCTGGTTCTAAAAATCCAGGCCTTATACACGCCCCCTGATAGGTGACGTAACAAGTATTAAACTGATAAGAGTAGTACTTACAAACACGTCACTCCTATCTGGTGGCACCTTTGACTGCACGTGCCGTGCCCCAAAATTGAAGTGATACGACCAACAAAGCATCTTTTTCCATCTCCTGGTTCTAAAAATCCAGGCCTTATACACGACCCCTGATAGGTGACGTAACAAGTTTTAAACTGATAAGAGTAGTACTTACAAACACGTCACTCCTATCTGGTGGCACCTTTGACTGCACGTGCCGTGCCCCAAAATTGAAGTGATACGACCAACAAAGCATCTTTTTCCATCTCCTGGTTCTAAAAATCCAGGCCTTATACACGCCCCCTGATAGGTGACGTAACAAGTATTAAACTGATAAGAGTAGTACTTACAAACACGTCACTCCTATCTGGTGGCACCTTTGACTGCACGTGCCGTGCCCCAAAATTGAAGTGATACGACCAACAAAGCATCTTTTTCCATCTCCTGGTTCTAAAAATCCAGGCATTATACACGCCCCCTGATAGGTGACGTACCAAGTATTAAACTGATAAGAGTAGTACTTACAAACACGTCACTCCTATCTGGTGGCACCTTTGACTGCACGTGCCGTGCCCCAAAATTGAAGTGATATGACCAACAAAGCATCTTTTTCCATCTCCTGGTTCTAAAAATCCAGGCCTTATACACGCCCCCTGATAGGTAACGTAACAAGTATTAAACTGATAAGAGTAGTACTTACAAACACGTCACTCCTATCTGGTGGCACCTTTGACTGCACGTGCCGTGCCCCAAAATTGAAGTGATACGACCAACAAAGCATCTTTTTCCATCTCCTGGTTCTAAAAATCCAGGCCTTATACACGACCCCTGATAGGTAACGTAAGAAGTATTAAACTGATAAGAGTAGTACTTACAAACACGTCACTCCTATCTGGTGGCACCTTTGACTGCACGTGCCGTGCCCCAAAATTGAAGTGATACGACCAACAAAGCATCTTTTTCCATCCCCTGGTTCTAAAAATCCAGGCCTTATACACGCCCCCTGATAGGTGTTGTAACAAGTATTAAACTGATAAGAGTAGTACTTACAAACACATCACTCCTATCTGGTGGCACCTTTGACTACACGTGCCGTGCCCCAAAATTGAAGTGATACGACCAACAAAGCATCTTTTTCCATCTCCTGGTTCAAAAAATCCAGGCCTTATACACGCCCTCTGATAGGTAACGTAACAAGTATTAAACTTATAAGAGTAGTACTTACAAACACGTCACTCCTATCTGGTGGCACCTTTGACTGCACATGCCGTGCCCCAAAATTGAAGTGATACGACCAACAAAGCATCTTTTTCCATCTCCTGGTTCTAAAAATCCAGGCCTTATACACGCCCCCTGATAGGTGACGTAACAAGTATTAAACTGATAAGAGTAGTACTTACAAACATGTCACTCCTATCTGGTGGCACCTTTGACTGCACGTGCCGTGCCCCAAAACTGAAGTGATACGACCAACAAAGCATCTTTTTCCATCTCCTGGTTCTAAAAATCCAGGCCTTATACACGCCCCCTGATAGGTGACGTAACAAGTATTAAACTGATAAGAGTAGTACTTACAAACACGTCACTCTAATCTGGTGGCACCTTTGACTGCACGTGCCGTGCCCCAAAATTGAAGTGATACGACCAACAAAGCATCTTTTTCCATCTCCTGGTTCTAAAAATCCAGGCCTTATACACGACCCCTGATAGGTAACGTAACAAGTATTAAACTGATAAGAGTAGTACTTACAAACACGTCACTCCTATCTGGTGGCACCTTTGACTGCACGTGCCGTGCCCCAAAATTGAAGTGATACGACCAACAAAGCATCTTTTTCCATCTCCTGGTTCTAAAAATCCAGGCCTTATACATGCCCCCTGATAGGTGACGTAACAAGTATTTAACTGATAAGAGTAGTACTTACAAACACATCGCTCCTATCTGGTGGCACCTTTGACTGCACGTGCCGTGCCCCAAAATTGAAGTGATACGACCAACAAAGCATCTTTTTCCATCTCCTGGTTCTAAAAATCCAGGCCTTATACACGCCCCCTGATAGGTGACGTAACAAGTATTAAACTGATAAGAGTAGTATTTACAAACACGTCACTCCTATCTGGTGGCACCTTTGACTGCACGTGCCGTGCCCCAAAATTGAAGTGATACGACCAACAAAGCATCTTTTTCCATCTCCTGGTTCTAAAAATCCAGGCCTTATACACGACCCCTGATAGGTGACGTAACAAGTTTTAAACTGATAAGAGTAGTACTTACAAACACGTCACTCCTATCTGGTGGCACCTTTGACTGCACGTGCCGTGCCCCAAAATTGAAGTAATACGACCAACAAAGCATCTTTTTCCATCTCCTGGTTCTAAAAATCCAGGCCTTATACACGCCCCCTGATAGGTGACGTAACAAGTATTAAACTGATAAGAGTAGTACTTACAAACACGTCACTCCTATCTGGTGGCACCTTTGACTGCACGTGCCGTGCCCCAAAATTGAAGTGATATGACCAACAAAGCATCTTTTTCCATCTCCTGGTTCTAAAAATCCAGGGCTTATACACGCCCCCTGATAGGTGACGTAACAAGTATTAAACTGATAAGAGTAGTACTTACAAACATGTCACTCCTATCTGGTGGCACCTTTGACTGCACGTGCCGTGCCCCAAAATTGAAGTGATACGACCAACAAAGCATCTTTTTCCATCTCCTGGTTCTAAAAATCCAGGCCTTATACACGCCCCCTGATAGGTGTTGTAACAAGTATTAAACTGATAAGAGTAGTACTTACAAACACATCACTCCTATCTGGTGGCACCTTTGACTACACGTGCCGTGCCCCAAAATTGAAGTGATACGACCAACAAAGCATCTTTTTCCATCTCCTGGTTCAAAAAATCCAGGCCTTATACACGCCCTCTGATAGGTAACGTAACAAGTATTAAACTTATAAGAGTAGTACTTACAAACACGTCACTCCTATCTGGTGGCACCTTTGACTGCACATGCCGTGCCCCAAAATTGAAGTGATACGACCAACAAAGCATCTTTTTCCATCTCCTGGTTCTAAAAATCCAGGCCTTATACACGCCCCCTGATAGGTGACGTAACAAGTATTAAACTGATAAGAGTAGTACTTACAAACATGTCACTCCTATCTGGTGGCACCTTTGACTGCACGTGCCGTGCCCCAAAACTGAAGTGATACGACCAACAAAGCATCTTTTTCCATCTCCTGGTTCTAAAAATCCAGGCCTTATACACGCCCCCTGATAGGTGACGTAACAAGTATTAAACTGATAAGAGTAGTACTTACAAACACGTCACTCCAATCTGGTGGCACCTTTGACTGCACGTGCCGTGCCCCAAAATTGAAGTGATACGACCAACAAAGCATCTTTTTCCATCTCCTGGTTCTAAAAATCCAGGCCTTATACACGACCCCTGATAGGTAAGGTAACAAGTATTAAACTGATAAGAGTAGTACTTACAAACACGTCACTCCTATCTGGTGGCACCTTTGACTGCACATGCCGTGCCCCAAAATTGAAGTGATACGACCAACAAAGCATCTTTTTCCATCTCCTGGTTCTAAAAATCCAGGCCTTATACATGCCCCCTGATAGGTGTCGTAACAAGTATTTAACTGATAAGAGTAGTACTTACAAACACATCGCTCCTATCTGGTGGCACCTTTGACTGCACGTGCCGTGCCCCAAAATTGAAGTGATACGACCAACAAAGCATCTTTTTCCATCTCCTGGTTCTAAAAATCCAGGCCTTATACACGCCCCCTGATAGGTGACGTAACAAGTATTAAACTGATAAGAGTAGTATTTACAAACACGTCACTCCTATCTGGTGGCACCTTTGACTGCACGTGCCGTGCCCCAAAATTGAAGTGATACGACCAACAAAGCATCTTTTTCCATCTCCTGGTTCTAAAAATCCAGGCCTTATACACGACCCCTGATAGGTGACGTAACAAGTATTAAACTGATAAGAGTAGTACTTACAAACACGTCACTCCTATCTGGTGGCACCTTTGACTGCACGTGCCGTGCCCCAAAATTGAAGTAATACGACCAACAAAGCATCTTTTTCCATCTCCTGGTTCTAAAAATCCAGGCCTTATACACGCCCCCTGATAGGTGACGTAACAAGTATTAAACTGATAAGAGTAGTACTTACAAACACGTCACTCCTATCTGGTGGCACCTTTGACTGCACGTGCCGTGCCCCAAAATTGAAGTGATATGACCAACAAAGCATCTTTTTCCATCTCCTGGTTCTAAAAATCCAGGGCTTATACACGCCCCCTGATAGGTGACGTAACAAGTATTAAACTGATAAGAGTAGTACTTACAAACATGTCACTCCTATCTGGTGGCACCTTTGACTGCACGTGCCGTGCCCCAAAATTGAAGTGATACGACCAACAAAGCATCTTTTTCCATCTCCTGGTTCTAAAAATCCAGGCCTTATACACGCCCCCTGATAGGTGACGTAACAAGTTTTAAACTGATAAGAGTAGTACTTACAAACATGTCACTCCTATCTGGTGGCACCTTTGACTGCACGTGCCGTGCCCCAAAATTGAAGTGATACGACCAACAAAGCATCTTTTTCCATCTCCTGGTTCTAAAAATCCAGGCCTTATACACGCCCCCTGATAGGTGACGTAACAAGTATTAAACTGATAAGAGTAGTACTTACAAACACGTCACTCCTATCTGGAGGCACCTTTGACTGCACGTGCCGTGCCCCAAAATTGAAGTGATATGACCAACAAAGCATCTTTTTCCATCTCCTGGTTCTAAAAATCCAGGCCTTATACACGCCCCCTGATAGGTGACGTTACAAGTATTAAACTGATAAGAGTAGTACTTACAAACACGTCACTCCTATCTCGTGGCACCTTTGACTGCACGTGCCGTGCCCCAAAATTGAAGAGATACGACCAACAAAGCATCTTTTTCAATCTCCTGGTTCTAAAAATCCAGGCCTTATACACGCCCCCTGATAGGTGACGTAGAAGTATTAAACTGATAAGAGTAGTACTTACAAACACGTCACTCCTATCTGGTGGGACCTTTGACTGCACGTGCCGTGCCCCAAAATTGAAGTGATATGACCAACAAAGCATCTTTTTCCATCTCCTGGTTCTAAAAATCCAGGCCTTATACACGCCCCCTGATAGGTAACGTAACAAGTATTAAACTGATAAGACTAGTACTTACAAACACGTCACTCCTATCTGGTGGCACCTTTGACTGCACATGCCGTGCCCCAAAATTGAAGTGATACGACCAACAAAGCATCTTTTTCCATCTCCTGGTTCTAAAAATCCAGGCCTTATACACGCCCCCTGATAGGTGACGTAACAATTATTAAACTGATAAGAGTAGTACTTACAAACACGTCACTCCTATCTCGTGGCACCTTTGACTGCACGTGCCGTGCCCCAAAATTGAAGTGATATGACCAACAAAGCATCTTTTTCCATCTCCTGGTTCTAAAAATCCAGGCCTTATACACGCCCCCTGATAGGTGACGTAACAAGTATTAAACTGATAAGAGTAGTACTTACAAACATGTCACTCCTATCTGGTGGCACCTTTGACTGCACGTGCCGTGCCCCAAAATTGAAGTGATACGACCAACAAAGCATCTTTTTCCATCTCCTGGTTCTAAAAATCCAGGCCTTATACACGCCCCCTGATAGGTGACGTAACAAGTATTAAACTGATAAGAGTAGTACTTACAAACACGTCACTCCTATCTCGTGGCACCTTTGACTGCACGTGCCGTGCCCCAAAATTGAAGTTATACGACCAACAAAGCATCTTTTTCCATCTCCTGGTTCTAAAAATCCAGGCCTTATACACGCCCCCTGATAGGTGACGTAACAAGTATTAAACTGATAAGAGTAGTACTTACAAACACGTCACTCCTATCTGGTGGCACCTTTGACTGCACGTGCCGTGCCCCAAAATTGAAGTGATATGACCAACAAAGCATCTTTTTCCATCTCCTGGTTCTAAAAATCCAGGCCTTATACACGCCCCCTGATAGGTGACGTAACAAGTATTAAACTGATAAGAGTAGTACTTACAAACACGTCACTCCTATCTGGTGGCACCTTTGACTGCACGTGCCGTGCCCCAAAATTGAAGTGATACGACCAACAAAGCATCTTTTTCCATCTCCTGGTTCTAAAAATCCAGGCCTTATACACGCCCCCTGATAGGTGACGTAACAAGTATTAAACTGATAAGAGTAGTACTTACAAACACGTCACTCCTATCTGGTGGCACCTTTGACTGCACGTGCCGTGCCTCAAAATTGAAGTGATACGACCAACAAAGCATCTTTTTCCATCTCCTGGTTCTAAAAATCCAGGCCTTATACACGACCCCTGATAGGTAACGTAACAAGTATTAAACTGATAAGAGTAGTACTTACAAACACGTCACTCCTATCTGGTGGCACCTTTGACTGCACGTGCCGTGCCCCAAAATTGAAGTGATACGACCAACATAGCATCTTTTTCCATCTCCTGGTTCTAAAAATCCAGGCCTTATACACGCCCCCTGATAGGTGTCGTAACAAGTATTAAACTGATAAGAGTAGTACTTACAAACACATCACTCCTATCTGGTGGCACCTTTGACTGCACGTGCCGTGCCCCAAAATTGAAGTGATACGACCAACAAAGCATCTTTTTCCATCTCCTGGTTCTAAAAATCCAGGCCTTATACACACCCCCTGATAGGTGACGTAACAAGTATTAAACTGATAAGAGTAGTACTTACAAACACGTCACTCCTATCTGGTGGCACCTTTGACTGCACGTGCCGTGCCCCAAAATTGAAGTGATACGACCAACAAAGCATCTTTTTCCATCTCCTGGTTCTAAAAATCCAGGCCTTATACATGCCCCCTGATAGGTAACGTAACAAGTATTAAACTGATAAGAGTAGTACTTACAAACACGTCACTCCTATCTGGTGGCACCTTTGACTGCACATGCCGTGCTCCAAAATTGAAGTGATACGACCAACAAAGCATCTTTTTCCATCTCCTGGTTCTAAAAATCCAGGCCTTATACACGCCCCCTGATAGGTGACGTAACAAGTATTAAACTGATAAGAGTAGTACTTACAAACACGTCACTCCTATCTGGTGGCACCTTTGACTGCACGTACCGTGCCCCAAAATTGAAGTAATACGACCAACAAAGCATCTTTTTCCATCTCCTGGTTCTAAAAATCCAGGCCTTATACACGCCCCCTGATAGGTGACGTAACAAGTATTAAACTGATAAGAGTAGTACTTACAAACACGTCACTCCTATCTGGTGGCACCTTTGATTGCACGTGCCGTGCCCCAAAATGGAAGTGATACGACCAACAAAGCATCTTTTTCCATCTCCTGGTTCTAAAAATCCAGGCCTTATACACGCCCCCTGATAGGTGACGTGACAAGTATTAAACTGATAAGAGTAGTACTTACAAACACGCCACTCCTATCTGGTGGCACCTTTGATTGCACGTGCCGTGCCCCAAAATTGAAGTGATACGACCAACAAAGTATCTTTTTCCATCTCCTGGTTCTAAAAATCCAGGCCTTATACACGCCCCCTGATAGGTAACGTAACAAGTATTAAACTGATAAGAGTAGTACTTACAAACACGTCACTCCTATCTGGTGGCAACTTTGATTGCACGTGCCGTGCCCCAAAATTGAAGTGATACGACCAACAAAGCATCTTTTTCCATCTCCTGGTTCTAAAAATCCAGGCCTTATACACGCCCCCTGATAGGTGACGTAACAAGTATTAAACTGATAAGAGTAGTACTTACAAACACGCCACTCCTATCTGGTGGCACCTTTGATTGCACGTGCCGTGCCCCAAAATTGAAGTGATATGACCAACAAAGCATCTTTTTCCATCTCCTGGTTCTAAAAATCCAGGCATTATACACGCCCCCTGATAGGTAACATAACAAGTATTAAACTGATAAGAGTAGTACTTACAAACACGTCACTCCTATCTGGTGGCACCTTTGATTGCACGTGCCGTGCCCCAAAATTGAAGTGATACGACCAACAAAGCATCTTTTTCCATCTCCTGGTTCTAAAAATCCAGGCCTTATACACGCCCCCTGATAGGTGACGTAACAAGTATTAAACTGATAAGAGTAGTACTTACAAACACGTCACTCCTATCTGTTGGCACCTTTGATTGCACGTGCCGTGCCCCAAAATTGAAGTGATACGACCAACAAAGCATCTTTTTCCATCTCCTGGTTCGAAAAATCCAGGCCTTATACACGCCCCCTGATAGGTAACGTAACAAGTATTAAACTGATAAGAGTAGTACTTACAAACACGTCACTCCTATCTGGTGGCACCTTTGATTACACGTGCCGTGCCCCAAAATTGAAGTGATACGACCAACAAAGCATCTTTTTCCATCTCCTGGTTCTAAAAATCCAGGCCTTATACACGCCCCCTGATAGGTGACGTAACAAGTATTAAACTGATAAGAGTAGTACTTACAAACACGTCACTCCTATCTGTTGGCACCTTTGATTGCACGTGCCATGCCCCAAAATTGAAGTGATACGACCAATAAAGCATCTTTTTCCATCTCCTCGTTCTAAAAATCCAGGCCTTACACTACCTGATCGATACAACATCATACCTGATGTTTTAAAGCACATTATTCCAAACAATTTAGGAATGTTAGGTAATTTATGCCCTTTATGGCTTAAAACCAGACTCTGCATCAACTATGTAATTTTCCGTGGGAGTTTTGCCATGGATCCCCCTCCGGCATGCCACAGTCCAGGTGTTAGGCCCATTGAAACAACTTTCCCATCACTATTGTGGCCAGAAAGAGTCCCTGTGGGTTTTAAAATTCGCCTGCCCATTGAAGTCTATGGCGGTTCGCCGATGTTCGCCGGTTCGCGAACATTTACGGCGGATCGCGGTTTGCGAACCGAAAATTTTAGGTTCGCAACATCACTACCTGCAATAAATAAATATATCCAGCCATAATAAATTAGAAATATTTAAAATTTTAAATAATTAGAAATATTAAAAAATAAGGTAACTAAAATGGTTAATGGTATAAAACAATAATAAAAAAACAAAAACGTTACAACCTTATTAGGACATAGTTTTAAATCTAAGCACTGGAGATTTAGGAGTCATTTGTCATGAATGAAATGCCTTCTATCTTGCCTGAACCTTCCAGACTAGAAAACTATACATATAAAGTAATGTATACACATAACAACATTTAACTACAAAGACATACGTATATGGTCGTTATTTAGATAAGAATGTAGATTGAGAAATAATGTGAGGAAAATCTAATGTAAAGAAAGACAAGTAGATTCTATAGAAAGCTTTCTGGCAGAAATACCTTAGTAGGAACATAAACAGTCATGGAATTTTCAGTTTGCCTGGGTGTTCATAAGGCTGCCCTGATGGTTTATTATGCCAAAGCTTTTTAGGGGGATAAATTAGATGGATATATCAAAATATCATGTTATACTATGTTATATACAACGTTCAGTCTTTATATAAATACTAGCTACTTGCCTATCAAAAATGACAGGAATAAAATTGTAAGGCTGGCATTGATGTTTGCCACACAATGTGAGGCTTTTGCTCCTCTGAGCATCACGAGTCCCGTATCCTTCAACTCTTCCCCCCGTGTCCTTCAACTTTCCTGCTTTGCAATGATCACCTTCAGCGCTCATCGTGAGCCCCATTATGAGTGGCTTCGGTGCTCATCGTGGGGCTCGTAATGAGCACCTTTGGCGCTCATTGCAAGGATCTTCCACTTGCGGTGCTAATCTTGTGCTTTGCAATGAGTGCCTTTCCTCCCGCCTACTGTATGGGCCGCTCATTGCAGGGTTTGTTAACCTGCAGGTTTTGTGCTTGGGAATGGCATGTGTCTCTTTCCACCATCTCCTCCCTGTCCCTTCCCTGTGTGTTTCTCCTCTGTGTGTCTGCTGAATGTTTGCGTGTTCCGCGCTGAATGCTGAATGGCGTTGTTGGTGTAAGTGTTACTGTCTTTGCCATTGTGTATTTTCTAAGTCCTGCGTGCTTGGCTTTGCTCAGCCTCGTTTTCATCCTGTTTCAGATTTTTTACGTTGCCATTTTATTCCTTGCTTAGCCGATTTTCGATTGACGAAAAAGGCAAATATGGCTCAAAATCGCTTGCATCCTCATTCCAGGCTTCCTGGCTCCCCCTCTATGCTGTGTGTGTTATTCATTTTTATTATTATTTTGTTTTTCACGTTTTTCGAGTTACTCTCTGCAACAAAGTTTGACTGTTAATTTAGCAAACTGTGTTCCTCACAGTCAGCGGCAAAATGCTACGTGCTTCAACTGCTCGCTTCGTTTCACGAGTCTCGCATTGCAAGAGTACCTTTGGCGCTCATTGCAGCTTAAGTCCCGCATGCTTCAACTGCTCGCCTCACTAAGCGAGACTCGCAGCGCAATGAGTGCCTTCATGGCTCATTGCTCGCAGTGCAATCAGCACCTTTGGCGCTCATTGCAGCCTAACTCGTGCGTGCGTCAATGGCTCGCCTCACGAGGCTCGCCAGCATCCCTCGCTTTGTGAGGGACACAAAAGCGTGACCAACATCGCAAACGCCCCCAACACTGACAACTGTATATGTGATATTGTATAATAACTGTCTTCCAATTAGATACTAACTATTATTTGATAGGCTTACTTTCAAATAGGGAAATACTTATTTTACTCTCCAAGGAAGCATAACATGAAATGTGTCAGAGGTGTGCCCACAAAATGCAAGAAGTGAGGGTTACCAGCACTGACTAATTAAGTCAGTGTTCTTAATCTGCTGAGATGAGAATATTTTATCAGGAAAACCTAGGAAAAGTATACTTTTAAATGTTGAACTGAGCTATCTGGCAGTGCACTTCTTGAAAAAGGTACATGCTACATGTTCAATTTTATACCTATGTTTAATAAAATAAAACATAAAAAAGTTTAATACTACACTATAAGAGCTTCTGTCTTTCCAATTTCACAGTCTTAAATGCATATCTAAATTTCCTGGATTATGAATGTATCTGACAGAGGAGAATTAGTGTGTGAATTTTTTTTTGCATGAAAATAAATCCAAAATAAACATTAATTAGCTGACCTTGAAGTTAGAAAACTTTCTTATGGGTTTTGGCAGTTGCATTTGATGGTGTACGCCCCTAATCCCAGCTAAATTAGCATCAAAATCATATTTAGCTGTGCCTAATCAGAAGCAGGCTAATACATTTGATCAATTTCCACCTCAGTGGCTTCTGACATAGTCATTACAAGAACTAATAGGCAGAGAAACAGACAGGTTTTGGTGCTCAGTTCCCAGCAATCGAACAGTTTGCAGTCTCCCGGGTGCTCAGGTTCGGCATATTGTGGATCGGGTAGACAAATTATTGGGAGGGGCTGGAAATGAACCAGTTGTCTTGATACATATTGTATTGGTATGTTAGTGGAAGATGGAGTGCCCTAAAGAATGATTTTAGAGAACTAGGTAATAGGCTAAAGGCAAGGACCTCCAATGTAGTATTTTCTGAGATACTACAAGTGCCACGTGCTAGCCCAGGGAGGCAGAAGGAGCTTAGGGAGGTTAATGCATGGCTAAAAATGTGATGCACTAAGGAGGGGTTTGGGTTTTTGGAGCACTGGGCTGACTTCTCACTTACAATCTCTACAGCAGGGATGGATTGCATCTAAATGATGAGGTAGCTTTTGTGCTAGGGGATAGGATGGTAGAAAGGCTGGAGGAGTTTTTAAACTAGTAGGTGGGGGGAGGGGCAAGATGAATGCGATGGGGTAAAAAGTGTAGAGGGTATAAGAGATAAATTAACAACTCATTGGGGAGGAGATGTGGGGGAGGGGTAGTATAGCCAAAAGGGAGGTATTACTAAGTAACTCAAGCATAGTGGCAGGCACCACCAAACTACAAACTCATAACATATGATGTATTCTTGCTAATGCCAGAAGCTTGACAGAAAAAAATGGAGAGATAGAATTATTAGAAATTAATGAAAAATGGGGTTTAATAGGCATTACTGAAACAAGATGGGATGAATCTCATGACTGGACTGTTAATCTGGATGGTTATAACCTATTTAGGAAAGATAGGGGCAATGGTAAAAGAGGAGGGATTTGTTTGTATGTTAATGCCTGAATTAATATAGTTAGAGAAGATATTTATGGTGGAACTAGCGGTAGTGTTGAATGTTTGTGGGTAGAGTTAAATAGCGGAGCAGCAAATTACAAAAGAATATTAGTAAGAGTATGCTATAAACCCCCAAATATAGCTGAAAGTGAGGAAATATGTGGGCAAGTTCTAATAATGGGAGAATTTAACCATCCTGAAATAAACTGGATAAATGAGACCAGCAGTTCAGCTATGGGGAGCAGGTTCTTGAGTACACTCAGGGATCATTATCTGGCCCAGGTTATACAAGAGCCTACTAGAAATGAAGGTATCTTAGATTTAGTAATCACTAATAATATTGCTACAGTATCAAATGTTGAAATAAGACAAGCTTTGGGGAACAGTGATCAAAACACAGTCTCATTTTACACATTTAATTAAAAAACAAAATTTTAAGGGGCGGACAAAAACTCTTAATTTTAAAAGGGCAGATTTTACCAGTCTAAGGGCAGCAATACAAAGTATAGACTGGGACAGAGAACTGATAGGTAAAAATACTGAACATAAATGGACAACATTTAAATCCTTACTAAATATACATTCTTATCACCATACACCAAGTGGGAATAAAAGTAGTAAATCGCATCCAATGTAGCTTAACAATGATTTAAAGATCAAGATATGAAGTAAAAAACAGGCATTAAATTATACAAACAAAAGGGGACAGAGACTGATTTGTGGGAGTACAAGGAAATCGACAAGGCTTGCAAAAGGGCTATTAGACTGGCTAAAATAGAAAATGAAAAATTAATTGCAAAAGAAAGTAAGACTAACCCTAAAATATTTTTTAAGTATATTAATGGTAGGAAGGCCAGGAAGGAAGCTATAGAAACATTACAATGTGAAACATGTCGTCTGATAATTAGTTACCAGGAAAAGGCACATGAGCTAAATAGGTTCTTTTCTTCTGTATACACAAGGCAGGTAGCAGTGGTTGGGACACTGCAACATAATGGGGCTACACTACCTTTGCAGAATAATTGGTTAACGCAGGAAGTAATCCAAAAGAGGTTGGAAAAACTAAATGTTAATAAAGCTCCGGGTCCTGATGGAATACGTCTGAGGGAACTGGGTTCTGTAATAGCCAAACCATTATATTTAATTTTTCAAGATTCACTCAAGACAGGATCTCTACCAGATGACTGGAGAAAGGCAGAGGTGATACCTATATTTAAAAAGAAGGCAAGAGCAAATCCAGGGAATTATAGACCAGTGGGCCTCACTTCTGTAGTGGGGAAGCTTTTAGAAGGGTTAATAAGGGATAATATACAAGAATATGTCTATTTGAACAGGATTATACGTAGGAGTCAACGTGGATTAATGAGGGATAGGTCATGTCAAACAAATGTCTATGAGGAGGTTAGTAGGAACTTGGATCAAGGCAACTTAGTGAATGTAGTCTTTTTGGATTTTGCAAAAGCTTTTGATACAGTGGCACGTGGAAGACTATTGTGCAAACTAAGGGAGACAGGAATTTCAGTAAATATCTGCTCATGGACTGAGAGCTGGCTAAAAGACAGGAACCAAAGGGTTGTGGTAAATGAAACATACTCTGATTGGACTAATGTGGTAAGTGGGGTTCTTCATGGTTCAGTATTATGTCCTCTCCTTTTTAACCTATTTATTAATGACTGATGACACAAAGTTGTGCAAGGTTATTAAATCAGATAATGATGTGCTTTCCCTCCAAAGGAAGTTACATAAAATTGAGGAATGGGCATCTAAATTGCAGATGAGATTTAATACGAATAAATGTAAAGTTATGCATCTGGGAAAGAAAAATAGCCACGCAATTTATAATCTTAATGGAGCAAATATAGGGGTATCAGATATTGAAAGGGATTTGGGAGTGCTTGTGGACAACCACCTAGGTAACATTGCTCAAAGCCAAGCAGCTGCTGCAAAGGCAACTAAAATATTAGCATGTATTAAGAAGGGTATAGAAGCAAGGGAAACAAATATAATTCTGACACTATATGAATCTCCAGTACGCCCTCATTTGGAATATGGAGTACAATTTGAGGCACCACTTCATAAAAAGGACATTTTAGAGCTGGAAAAGGTACAGTGGAGGGCAACAAAACTAATAAGGGGAATGGAGGGCTAAGTTATGAAGAAAAACTAACCAAATTAAGCTTATTTTCTCTGGAACAAAAGTGTCTAAGATGAGATATGATTACTTTATATAAATACATCCAGGGTCAGTATAAAGATTTATCAAGGGAGCTTTTTTGTGCCAAGAAGTTTTCAACTGACAAGAGGACATCCCTTGAGGTTAGATGTAAAAAGATTCCACCTTAAAGAAAGAAAAGGGTTCTTCACAGTAAAGGTGGTTAATCTGTGGAATTCTCTACTAGGAGAGGTGGTGACAACGGATTCGATAGATAACTTTAAAAGAGGATTGGATTTATTTCTATGTAAAAAGGGAATTGATGGTTATCCTGGATAATTAGAGAGAAAGAGTATTGATCCAGGGAGAAATACAATTGCCAGTATCTGGGGTCAGGAAGGAATTATTATGTGTTTTCCGTTTGAGACGATTGGCTAAGTTTCACTTGGTTTTTTTTTTTCTGTTTGCCTTCCTCTGGATTAATTAATAATTAAAAAATAAATAAATAAATACCGGTAGTTGATTTATAATTAATTAACAATTAATTAGCAATTAATTAATTAATAACTAATCCGCATATTGCAGATCAGAGGAGATCTTAAAAGGTTGAACTTGATGGACTGAAATTATTTTTTCAACTTTAATTACTATGTAACTATGTAACTGAGGTTCTAAGGGCAGATCTCTGCCAGCACTTTCTCTCTCTCTCACACACACACACACAGAGCAGTTCATTGTCATTGCTGATCTCTGGTGTGGGCGTGTGACAGCTGACACTGAGCAGGAAGCAGCCGCGTGGGTCACATCTCAGCAGTGACTTTGGGGCTGACATCAGTCCTCTCCTATTGGCTTAGGAACCCAGAGATGGTTAGTAAATAGTTAAAATTGGTTCCCAAATGCTCCATGCTGATTGGAGGGTATCAGGTGCCTTTGTAGGCACTCTGGGGCATCAACATAATCATTAGAGGGATTTTTAGCATTAATACATTGTTTTATGAAATATGCTGCATATATCAAGGATGTTTTTTGCCTAAGGAGTGCAGAATTAATCCAGGAAATTTAGATATGGCTTTAAGTCTTGCAGGTGAGACAGACACAGATGAATATGAAATTTCTTTGTAAAACATACTGTCTATCCATGAGTTTCTGTAATGCGGAAATAGTGAATGGAACTCCAAAAGGATTGGCACAAGGATAGATGATCCATAAAGCCAAGTGCAAGATATTGATACCACAAGTACAAGATTTCACCTGCTTTTAGAGTGTACAGTTTCTGTGGTAAAAGAGTCATATTTTTGAAATGCAGGTACAAATTTTAAGAAAAAGAATATATGTATATTAAAATAATGTATTGTGAGGGTAAATAGGTTCTAATTGTATTTGCTATTTAAACAACTGCTAATTCCAAGGAGTAATGTCAGAAACACATAAAAAACAAACATTTCAGCTTTAGCATTGCACAGATAAGTGAATTTGGTTAATGCAAATAAGGACATTTCCATTATTTTACATTAGGACTGGAATAAAAGGTTTTAGAGAAATCTACACAAGGCAGGATTCTATTAAACACTGTGCTGGGATTGATGGCCCAAAGTTAACCTTAAAGAAATGTGTAGGAATGAGATCAGTTAACATAAGTTACTAAAGTGTAATCTACATTAAAATATATAAAAAGGCAATTTGAATCTTAACAAAAATCACTTATTTTGAATGGTTCTTTATTATATTTACAACATATTGCATCATAAAACATGTGTACTTTTGTTTAGAGATAATAAACTTGAAAAATAAAGAATATTTAAATTAGTTGTTATTTTTTATTTATATTTAGTTTTTTTATATGCACTATCATTTTAATGTTTTGTGATCTCATTTTATAAATATTAGGCACCTTGTCAGTTTTGGATTTTGGTTTTAAATGTAATAGTTATTGTGGATTGGAATGTTTTTAGTATTTATTTATAGTATACTTTTGCATATTTGTTACCAAGAGTCATTCATTAGACACTGGTTAGTGTGGCACGGGTGTTTTTCTTTCTGTCTTTGCTTCAATGTAATAAGTGGTTGAATATGATATTTGAATCTGTTCTGTGGCTGATGAATTATACCTTATAAATCTATATTCCGTTTTTTTTTTGTTATGGATGGCATAACAAACAGTCCTGGAAGCCAAGCTAATGGGAGTCCATTAGCGGAAGATTGTCAGTGTACGACAGACTGTAACTTGACAGACAGGAACTGGACAGGCAGCAATAACAGTGCAAGCCAGACAGGAGCAGGACAATTAGGAACAACTGTTCAAGGTATTCAGGAACAAGACATGCAGGAACTGCAGTGTAGGGCAGGACACCTTTTGTCACCCAGGGGCCACCAGAGTCTCTTGGCGGTGATTCAACCAGCCGGTGCCCTGGGAGGGCATGGGGTGCATGGCACAAGGAATCCCTTTCAGGGCAAACATTGCACCATAAATGAATACATGGACTGCTACAAATGGATATATGGACTGTTATCTGGACTGTTATATCCCTGTGAGCAGGGTGGTACCCCCTGGATGTATGTGTGAGGGGTTGCCCTATTGGAATGTGTGGGTTTATAGTAATTATTGCTGCATTGATGGCAAGGGTAATTATACCTGTTTGATCTGGTTTTCTAAGAATGTACTGTCAGTGCCCCTAATATGTTTGGTATCCAGAGGTTCGGTTCCCCCCGAGGAATACAAGAAAGCACATGACCCACATCCTTGGGAAACGAGTTCTGGGGTACCAGGGTACATGGCTCAGAAAATCCAAGCTTTTTTGGCAAATATAAAAAAACTTTAAAATAATGTAAGATTCCGTGTTTATTTACATGTCCAAGTGCTACTACCACATCCTACATTTGAGTGACAAGGGGGGGGGGGGGTCTGTGTTCTGATTGTTGCAGAGTTGCCTGAGACGTTGTTGTAACACCTGCAATACTGTCCCAACGTTTACCGGCCGGGAACAGAGAGGGCCTGCCCCTCATGATGTTACAACAACCTTACTCTATAACATCCTGCACAGCAACTACGGTGAGTTTACTAGCCCTCTAAGTGTGGGGAAAGGGAGATTTTGTTCCTTTCAGACATATGGTTGTTTCCACTTTGGGAGCATGTCACATAGGCTTACAATACCTGACTACCATCATCTCAGTGGGGACCAGTCGTGATACCAAAACACAGAGGCCTCTGTTTTTCTTTCGTTTATTTTGGACACGAGTGGATCAGCAAAGGAATGATGGTTACAATGTCTGCTGCTGACTGACCAATACATAAACAACAAAGCCCTTTATAGTAATTACATACAGAAAATGTTACATCCCATTAATACCCTCTAGAAAATATGACACATTCCACCCACACCCATTGTTCAATGAATGATTATTTATATTAGAAGACCAATAGATGAAGAGGCATGCACATATCACACACTGAAAACATGCATTGAGTAAATCACTCCATTAATGCAATCTTGTGCACATAGGTCAAGTATGTTGATCGGCCTTGTGGACAACCAAAGGCGCTCAAAGCTGCCAGCTTCTCAAAGCGAAGTGAGCCGTTAAGCCGTAGCACTTAGCCGATGCGAGCCTCGCAAAGCGAGGCAAGACGTTAAAATATGAGACGCAGGACTTAGAAAAAAAAATATGAGACGCAAAAATTTACGAGATTAGCGTCCGAAACCCCCCCAAAAAACACACTAAATACACCCCAAATAAATACAAAAACATCACAGACAGCATGGGGCAACAGCCAGGATGTCTGTGAGTGAGGTGGAACACGAATTTAACTCGATTTAGACAATTTTCGCCACTCAAAATTCACCTAAGCAAGGAAAAAAATGGCACCCGAAAAAATGAAAACGACACTTAACGACCCCGGACCACGCAAAACACTGCAAAATGCATAGCACTTTACACATCACCCTACGACCTACAAGATACACTATTACAAAAGCCGGAAAATGCTCACGAGACGCGTACCACATTAATAACATTATGACTATACAATACCACTTTACACAATAAACAAACGGATTTAGCTGGCGCACGCAGCCTATTTAGAATGCACACTTCAAACATTCATTACACTTTATAAGCAGGGCACTAACACTCAAAATGTATATTCTATGCAGACGCAAAATACAAACAGATTGGTAGCTCTTCAGCTTATTGCTCGCTGCATATATCAATTATAAATAATTAAAGTATATTAATTTATTGAATAAATCATTAATTATTACTTAACTACATATACATAGAAATATATATCTCTCTCAGAGGACAAAAAGTACACAACAGGAGAGGCTCCCAAAGCGCTGAAGGCGCGCATTGCGAGGCATGCTTTGAGCGCCAAAAGCACTCAGCGCAATGAGCACAGAAGGTCCTCACAGTATAAAAAGGGTTTCAATTATGTCTCAAACAGCATTCCCATGGCTTCAAATTTTATTGCCCCATCAAGTCGATAGTATATATATATATATATATATATATATATATATATATAAATATATATACATAATAATTAATGTATGGATATTTGTATTTCTCCAAAACATTCCCCCCTATGACAATGAAAAGTGTCATCAAAGTAAAAATACAAATACCAGAAGGTACAATCTTAAGATATATTTCACACATTCATCAAAAAAACATAAATAAATGGATAAACATAATAGGAAGTAAAGGCATGGTCTTCAGACTGACTCCTAAAGAGACTCAAGGCCCCTAATGGATCCAGTACTGATGAGCTTCCTACAACATGGAGATATTACATTACATCTCACAGAGTCCTTTGTACCTCTTACCTTATTACCTTGCTAAGAAAAGCATTGCAAAAGAAAATCACAACAATACATAGCAAAAATAAAAAATACAATACAATTTAAAAACAATTATAATAGTTCGATATGATACGTGGAAAAATGGAAAAGTCTCTCAATAATGGAATCCATAGCTCAAAGTTCACTGTCCAGATATTAAAGTCTGTTGAATGAAAGATTTACAATCAGTGATTATAAAGCACAAAAAAGGAGAATCAAATCTTGATGAAAAAACAATAAATCCATGAAAATAAGTCTGGATAAAAATAAAGATAAATCCAAAAAATAAATCCAGATAAAATAAGTGAACACCTGTTTGAGCAAATCCATATAACAAGGGAAGAGTCCAATGGGGTGGATGAAAACACCCACATATGCTGTCATATGTACACTCCAGATTGCAGTGCAATAGATATAAAAGTCCAGATATGTAAAATAAAACACAATGTTTAATGCAGACAAGATAGCCTCACTCAATTCTCCAACCAATTATCAATAAGTAGGCCATATAACCAATTTCCCTTTATACTTATTGTCTTATGAGGCATTTAGATGACAGATGTAATTCAATAACCAATATATTTTGCACTGGTATAAATAATAATCTAGAGTTTATGCAAGATAACTTCTTCTTTCCCTAATTGCTCTTCCTTATCAGATGTTAGTACGTACTAGATCCTAGCAAGTTGATAGAACAAGGTTGAGAAGTGTTAGAAGGACAGTAAAAAGAATGACAGGTATAGGAAAGAGTAGAAAAAGAAAAAAATGACAAAACAATAAAAACATATGCTCAGACAAACTTCATACAAACCCAGTCTTACATATCACACTTAGCCAGGCTCCTCTTTGTCCATACGATAAACAATAAACAAGCGGGTCACTTGCTTCTGGATGGTGAAATCCGTTGGCCAAAGCAATAGGCCACCATGTGCAGATATTCAGGCACATGACAAGGAGTATGTGACTTTCTCACAGATCTTTACATATTTGCCAACAGATACAGTACATGAGAGTATGGTCATGTCAATGAACAAAAGTTTGACCCTTCCCCTTTTTCTTGGGTGCAGACAATATTTCTGTCTAGGCTTTGTCTTTAGTCAGCAAACTGTATCTGTTTCTTCATCTGTTATTATCTGTTGTCAGGGTAGGCACTTGGTATAGACTTTCTCCCATCATATATCAGGGCGCGTTTGTTTTTTCTCTTTGTTACTCTCTTTGTCTTTTCTTCTTCTTTATAGCCACGCGCTCACTGTTATCTTCTTTTGGGGTAGGCAATTGTGACAAAAATAAAAAACAAAAATCAAAACATACAAGATCTGTCATACAAGAAACTTCCATACGTACATCTTTCAACTGACAACCTCTCCTTATATACACTTACCCTAAATCTTCCATAACTGTAAATTAAATTTAACATATGCATAACTCTATAATGAACAAAGGGTGATATAAACTAAAATCAATTCAGTAAAAATGTAAATCATGCAAAAGCTAATACACATATGAAATACTTGTAAAAGAAATAAGCAACCATTATTTTCTACTCCTGCTAAAGCAGCAAAATATATCATTAGAAAAATTTCAATACTATTCATTCACTTCTCTACAAGTGAGAAGACATTACTTGATTTATCCTCTAACAGGTTGTATATTTAAAAGGAAATTATTAATTTTATTACTGTCAATATAGATTTATTAATACAGCTATAAAATATTTTCTTAACTCATAATGTAGTCCACCTCTTCTTATGTTCCTTTCTTAGAGGACAAGAAGTACATTGAAAAGATTTTCCCAATTGTCTAACCATTTGCACCATGGCCATCATCTGAGCTGGAAATGGGCCTGTAAAAATAGATGTCGCAAAATCACAGTATTTATCCAACATGGATAACAAAAGATAACACCCAAAAATAAAACTGATTTGGTATGATAAGGTTCTTTAAGCATATAGGATATCATACACTGATTTCTAGTGATATGTGTACTCTCCAATATCCAACTTTACAGTAACCAGGAGATATGGATTGTGCACAAACCACATTTATTCTGGCAGAGAGAAATGTCACCATGAGGGTAGCTTCAGTGAGTATAAAAAAAAAATTACAATTAAAAAATTATTTGTCCAGGGAAACACAGACCAGCAAAAAGAAAAAAAGAAAAAGGAAAAAGAAAACTAAGCAAATATACATTCTTTATCAGTTGATATTTCTGACTATCCTGTATGCTTATCATAACCCAAAAAATATTTTCACCTTGTTAACTGTTATCTTAAAACCATATTAATTATTATCATGTCTTTGGAACAGGTACCTGTGCTCCTAAATATTACTCTAAAAACAGTGTACTTCACTCCTTCTATAACTCTACATGGGATCATATCACAATTTGTTATGGTAAACAAAATGAAACAGTTTTTTCTTCACCAAAACATCTCATCGTATGACCTTGGAAGTGAGACAGAGCTTTCTGAAAACACAGAACTTTTGGCCAGTATCCAGTATAATGTTTTAAAAAAAATGATAGCATGCAGCTTCAATTAATTTAGTAATATACACATTATATAATCTTTTAAATGGTTTTAACTGTAATAAAAACCAATAATCTTTCTCTTTCTCTTTTATTCAATAACCCAGTTTTTTTACTTACTATATTTACTTGTAACTAATTTTCTCAAATATCAACCTTTTAAAAAATATTTAACATAAGTAGGAACCAGATCTAAATGAAACCTTTATTAATGATTATCCAAAATGGCTGACAGCATATAAACACAATTATTAATCTGAAATTGATCAGACTGTCCATCAGACACAATGGATAATCTTTACACAGGAATGTAACAATATGATATGGACATTAGTTCCCTATATGAACAACAGTATATTCAGTATATATTATTCCAAGAGAAACAGCAAATCTCCCTTCAGAGCATCACAAGCCACATCACAATCAGAACATACATAGACAGCTCCCCCTTGAACAGTCACATAGCAAATTCAAGCAAAACAAGCAGGGAGAAAGAGAAACACAAAATGGCATTATCTACAAGGAACATTTCCCTATCAGATAACAATCATTATTACACTTGCAATAGGGGTTGAGCTAATGCTGGTGCAGAAGGTGCAACATCTGGGACCACAACAGGGTAGGTCACTCTTATTACTAGCAGTAAATAACAACACAATACTTCCTTATTAGGTGGTTAGGTAGACAAATATGCTGTGTACGGGTGATCTGATCTACATAAGTAACCTATATCACATATTATAATTGTCAAACTGTGATTCGATGTCATGTTTGCGAGCCACAGAAGTCTTCCGAGCTCGCCAAAGGCGCTCTTTGCCTGCTCACCACGCAAAGCGAGGTGAGCATTTGAGGCATTGAAACACGCAAGACTTAGCATGAAATGAGTGCCGAAGGTGCTCCTGCGAGCCTTGCAAAGTGAAGCGAGTCGTTGAAGCATGGAAAAACACCGGACTTTGCCGAAATGAGAGCCAAAGGCGCTCCTGCGAGCCTCGCTAAGTGAGTCGAGCAGTTGAGGCTTTGAAGCACGCAGGACTTAGGTTGCAAGCAGTTAATAAACATGGGACTTAGAAAAAAAATGTATGACCTCGCAATCCCTTAGTCAAAGAAACCCGAGCTTGCAAAAATACTGCCCGAACCACGCAAATTGAAAAACAAGAAAAACACAACAAATAAACAAATAAAAATAAAAAAAAACACTCACCCACAGCACGGGAGGACAGCCTGGATGTCTGGGAGGTAGATTGTATGCAAATTTAAGCCGAATTTGCTGAGTTTCAGCACTCAAAATTCGCCTAAACGAAAAAATAAATGGTGGCTGAAAAAAATGAAAACGAGGCTACATGACCCCAAACCGCGCAAAACATTGCCAGGAGCATAAGACTTTGCCAGAGACTTACAACGTACAAAAATACACTATTTGGAAGGACGGAAAATGCTCACGAACCGCGTAAGACATAGACTATCGCCGCTATTTTACAACACTAAATTGCACATTACCACATTACGCTTTTGAAATGGCGGTTCTCCCGCCTAAACAAACGATTTGCCCCTGACACTTTTTCCTCAGATGATCAACAGTCTCCCTGTACATTTAAAAAAAAAAGCCAAGCAAATTGTTAGCTCTTCAGGATATTGATTGCTGGATATTAATTACAAATAGGTCACGTATATTCATTTATTAATTAATAAAACATAAAAAAATCTCATATTTCACACTGCTCTTACTCTATGAATAATGCTCATTGCCTAACAGGGATAGGACACTCAAAGCATTTACATATTTAAATCACTTTATTATGCTCTCACACCTGATACATTTTCGCGAGGCGACACGCAGGACTAAGGCGCTGTGTGCGACATGCAAAGACGCTCATAGGACTGCGAGGCTCGAGAAGCGAGGCGAGCAATTGAGGCATGCACTGAACACCCTGGCGGTCCATAGGGCCACAAGTGTGAGCCTCGCAAAGCGAGCCGACATGCACGACTTAGGGTGCAATGAGCGCCAAAGGCGCTCATTGCACTGCGAGGCTCGCAAACTGAGGTGAGTAGTTGAGGCATGCAGTGATCGCAAATTGGCGGCCCATATTGCCACAACTGCGAGCCTTGTGAAGCGAGGTGAGCCGTTGCCTCACAAAGCGAGGTGACACGCAGGACTTAGGGTGCAATGAGCGCCAACGGCATACAGTACAGTTGAGACTCCCATTGTGTGACAAACAGCATTTCAACACTTTTTAATTGCCTCGTCATTTTTGACGGGGAAGTCGATAGTAAAGAAATAATCACAGACATTTGCTTCCGCTACATAAATATGCACACATTTTGAAGCTAGAAACATCAGCTTATCATAAGACTAATTTCAACAAAAAATACTGTTTAGTTAGCTCTCTTATTTCAACTAAAAATACACAGTCTTTGAGGAGATAAAAAAACTACATGCAGCAATTACAAGAACGAAAATGAAACTTCGAGGCGAGCAGTTGAGGCATTGAAGCATGCGGGACTTAGGCTGCAAGCAGTTAAGAAACGCGGGACCTAATAAATATTTTTACGACCCCGCTGTACCTTAGCCAAAGAAACCCAAGCTCACAAAAATACCTTGTAAAAGGCCGAACCCCGCAAATCGGAAAACATAAAAATATACAAATAAAAAATGAAAACGAGGCTACACGACCCAGAACCGTGCAAAACAACTTTGCAAGGGACGTATGGGGTACAAACATACACTATTAGGAAGGACGGAAAATGCTTGCGAGCTAAGTAAGACATAGACTATTGCCGCTATTTCACAACACTAACTTGCACATTACCACATTACGCTTTTGAAATGCCGTTTTTCCCGCCTAAACAAACAATTTGTCCTTGTGCACTTAGCACATTGCTGGCACCTGATACATTTTCGTGAGGCGACAAGCGGCACTAAGGCGCTCTATGCGACATGCGATTGGACTGCGAGGTTCTAGAAGCGAGGCGAGCAGTTAAGGCACTGATAGCACAACTGCAAGCCTCGCAAAGCGAGCCGACATGCACGACTTAGGGTGCAATGAGCGCCAAAGGCGCTCATTGCACTGTGAGCCTCACAAAGCGAGGTGAGCAGTTGAGACATGCAGTGATCGCTGTTAGCAGCCTGTAGGGCCGCAACTGCGAGCTTCGTGATGCAAGGCGATTTGTTGCCTGGCAAAGCGATGTGACATCGCAGGACTTAGGGTGCAATGAGAGCCGAAGGAGCTTATTGCACTGCGAGCCTTATAAAGTGAGGCGAGCAGTTGAAGCACATAGTAGACTCCCATTGTGGGACAAACAGCATTTCCATACTTTTTTATTGCCTCGTCATTTTTGATGGGCAAGTCGCCGGTAAAAAATAATCACGGACATTTGCTTCCGCTACAAATATATGCGCACATTTTGAAGCTAGAAACATCAGCTTATCAGAAGACTAATTTCAACAAAAAAATACTGTTTAATTAGCTCTCTTATTTTAACTAAAAACACATTATATTTGAGGAGATCAAAAATACTGCACGCAGCAATTAATCACAAGAACGAAAATTAAACTTCTAAATCCTAAGAGATTTCCGGGGAGAGGACTCGCAGGGTGGATCACAGCTGCTTTGTGTCGTTCTTCCTCTAACTCTTATAGCAAAACTAGCGACTTGCCCGTCAAAAAATGACGGCAATGTGATGTATATGTTTGTCAAGTTGTTTAGTTATTAACATATATTTTTGACCCTTGTAAGTATTTTAATATGAACGTATATTTTTTTTTAAAATGTTGATGTAATGGTTTTTTAAAATGTAATTAGTATCTGAAGAATTGTTAACTTTAATATACATTGAATGAATAGGAAAGCAAAAAGTAAAAACCCTTCTTTAAACGTCGCGAATTTTAACATGAAGTTTAAACTATATGTAAGCAATAACCATCAAAGTATATATTTTTAAACTTGAACTTTATTTTTTATGTAAGTTTAGAAGTTGACAAAACATTGGTATAATTTTGAACATTATAAACAGGAACATAGTGAATACATTTTGTAACCTAATTTTTTATTAAAAGTATTAACATTTGAATGTAAAAACAATTGACATTTAAATTAATCAGTATTAAAATTCAATTTCTATCACAATAATTGTTAACTTGAATATACATTGAATGTAGAGGAAGGCATACAGTAAAACTCTTCTTAAAACGTACGTAATTAAAGTAATTTATTACTGAGCACATAAACTGGCGATAAACATTAATGTAGGTAGTAATCTTAACATAACAGACAATATTTACATTGTGACTTAAAAGGTGCTTGACCTCTTAACATCCACTTTGTAATCTGTTGAATGAAATAACTTGAAAATATATTTTTTAAACTTGTAACATTAGAAACATTAACATAGTGACTTACCATTTTAACATAATTTTTACTAACAATGCAAGGCAAGTATTTTGTGAGGCAAATCATTCATAAACATGACTTCCATTAATTATGACTGAATTAAACAACCAATTGTTATGTATTTTGCAATGCTTTAAAAAAATCTTGGCATCTTTAATTTGTATCCTTCAAAGTTATAGTACTTCATAGTAGACAATGTTTTTAGTAAAAATACGTCCATCTTCTAATAAATCACCTTGACTTTCATTGTTTTCAATGTAAACTTTAATAGCCTGTGGATTTTTGCACCGTGACAACGCAACGTACAATTGACCATGTGCAAAAACTGGTTCTTCCAAGAAAATACCCACAGATTTGAAAGTTTGACCTTGTGATTTATTAATGGTCATGGCAAATGCCATAATAATGGGAAATTGTCTTCTTTGAAGTATAAAAGGGACACTACTTTCACTTGGTGCTAAATCTATTCTTGGTATGAAAACTCTCTCTCCTTTATGGGTCCCAGTTAAAATTTCAGAATCTATAAAATGGTCCTTTAATTGTTGAACAATTAATCTTGTGCCATTGCATAGGCCTTTTTTGGGGTTCATATTTCGCAGTAACATGATAATTGCACCTTTCTTTAGCTGCAAAATATGTGGTGGCATTCCAGAAGGAGTTAAAGAGTTTATGAATTCAGTCGAAAAGTTAGCCTGACTTTCATTGTCATCAGCAAGTACAGAATCAGCACTGTGATAATTTCTTTGTGGTGCATACATTTTTTTTAAGATTTCATTATTGAGGATTAATGCATCTTTATTTTTACACGTCAGTATGACTTGGTTGGCAAGCTCGGAATATTCTTCGTTATTTATGCTCCCTTCAAATATAGCCGATATAATATCTTGTTGACAAATCATATGAGGTGGGATCTCTACAGTGTCATCAGGTAAATGTAGTATTTTTTCTGTTCTGCCTTCTCCAATTTTAATAAGCCAATCATTGAAATCAGTTTGGCCTTCTGATCTCATATTTTGTTGCAGTTGAAGATGGGTAAAATGTTTCCATACTGTACTTGACTTTATACATGTTTCGATAATGTCAGTTCGATTTCCATGTACAACGACAGGTAATGTTTGTCTGAAATCGCCACCCAACAACATTACCTTTCCACCAAATGGAAAAATATTCTCCATGACTTCACGAAGCAAACGGTCAATACATTGGAGGGCATAGCATGACATCATTGTGGCCTCATCTATTATAATTAATTTACATTTCTTCAATTTCTTTGCTTGTAAGGATGTCATGCGAATATCTGACACAGAATTTTCTAAAATAGGCACTGGCAGTTTAAATCCACTATGAACAGTTCTTCCACCTTCTAATAAAAGTGCAGCAATTCCAGTAGTGGCAAACGCCATTGCTATTTTTCCTTGTGCTCGTACTGAACTCATTAATAAATTGTACAAATATGTTTTTCCTGATCTGCCAGGTCCATCAAGATAGAAATAACGCTCTGTCACCATGTCATCATCTATAGCATTTTTAATGGCATGAAATGCTTGCAATTGTAGTGTATTTAAAGTTGCAAGTCTTTCTTCTGTTCTTTCTGCTTGTAGTTGAATGTCATAGTCTTCAAAGTTAATGTCATCTATAAGACCTGGATCAGGCAAATTAAAACTTGCACAACTTAATCCATGAGTTAAAAAGACTTCTTGGATTTCCATTAACGCTTTTAAGTGTGCAATGGGTTCATTGTATCGTCGCATAAAGTCTTCAGCCATATTACTTTTAAAAGTCTCCCACAAAGCTAATGCATTTGGAGCATTTGAGAAGATGCAAATAAAAGCAAATTGTTCTCTCATCTGTCGTGGCATTTGACATTGTGCTGCTTCTTCTAAACATCTTTCCCACTCTGTATCATCAGCGAGTAAGTTTCTATGTCTTGCAGCTAAATGGAAGGATTCATATACAATGTCATTAACAGTTCTTAAGTGTTCAAAACTTTGTGCTCCAGGAACATTTAAAAGTAATATCCGTAAGCAAAAACGTTCCACATCTCTTGGACTGACTGTGTAAATTCTTGGAATAATTTTATTGCCTCTGATTTTTCTTGGTCTCCATAATCCATTCACAAAAACATAGTGATATGGAATTTCAATATATAAGTATTGTGTTGCTTCAGCATCAGTGGAATTTAATGCAAACCATGCAGTTAGTGTAGTGTGACGATCTTCACTTTGGGCCAATGCATTCATTTCATTTCCAGCATGGAAATAGACTAAATGTCGTTGTGGCAAATGTACTGCTAACCTATATACTGCATGTGATCTATCATGCATTTCAAATTTTAAAAGCCGCCACATAGCTTCTGGCGCACTGACATAGCGAGCATCTACATGAGATGCAAGTTCATCATGTACTAACTCACTACTTTCAGGGTTGTCTGCACTTTTGACGACTACAGTAGCTGCATCGTAACCTTTGTAAATATATTTGTAGACATATTTAATGGATTTGATGGAAGTGCAGGCTTCTACGTTGATGTGGGCGTTGTACTTCATGAGTAAATGTGGATTGTAGGGTACTACATATCTATTGTCCACTTTTTTTCCACGAATAATGGCACTATCTCCTTCTCTTCTTTTATAAAGTGGATATCCATCACAATTGGCATAGGTTTTGTCTCTATAATCTTTTGGAAATTCTTTGGAACATTTATTATTTTCCATACATGGTGATTGTGGATTAAGGTCACCACAGGGTCCATGAATCATGCGATGAGTAACAATCTCATATAGTCTACCATATAGTTCTGGATCTGGTAGTTCAGCAACAATGACTGCATCCACTTTGTCTGAAGTATCTAATTTATCTTCTTCTTGCAGTATTATTAGAAGATGTGCATGTGGAAGGCCTCTTTTTTTAAATTCAATGGTATATACATAAGCAAGACATTTGCCAAATAACTGATTTATAGTGAAGTCACGTATTAATTCTTTCAATTTAATCTTAAAAACTCTGGCTACTCAATCTGGTCGATCTGAAGCAGTTTGTCCAAGAAGTAGATTTAGTGTAATTTCTTGCCATTGTGGATTACATGTAAATGTCACAAATAGATCGGGTTTGCCAAATTTTGTCACAATAGCCATAGCATCATTGTATCTTTCTCTCATATTCCGAGGAGATCCTTGAAAGGAAGATGGTAAAATGATGGCTTTGCCAGCTGTCATGTCTCTGCTTGTAGCCACGTCAGCAACATAGTCCATGAGTCCAGAATATTGTTCTACACAGAGTTTATCTTGTTGATATTTGATAAAGTTTAAATTATTTGCCTCAACTTGCAAATATGAATCAATAATCCATTGTTGTGTTAGTTTCCCACCACATAAAATTGGATTAAATACATTGCGAATGGCAATTTGAGCTACTTTAAATTCAAGCATAGAAACATTATTTCGGATTCTGGCTTTAGCATTTGGGTAACTGGGAAGAGTTAATTTTGGTTGCCAACCTGCTTCTCCGTGTGGGAAAAAGATGGGATATGTCATTGGATCTAAATTTGGACTTAAGATACTCATATTAATAAACGGTTGGTCCTCATTTCTAGGATATATTCGAATGTCTCTTTGAAATGGTGGTTCTCCTTCATCATTCTGAAACACCATTGCAACCTCATTTGTTGTTGGCAAGTTATAACGACGTTTATCAGTATGTCTGTCTCTTTTAAGCACCATATTAACCTTCGGCATTGGTAATTGATGTGTTTGTGCATGAAGTAGTTGTTCATTTTCTACTTCTGCCAATTTTTTATAAGCTTTACTGTAGGGATTGTTGTCCATAATGTTATTTAGCTCTATGAAAACAGTGGGTAAGCATTTTTTATTTTCTTCCATCTGCATACGTTGGTCAACAGCTTCCATTGTATTTAGGACATATAGTTGAGCGAATTTTCTTTTATTTCCTTCCTCTGGATGTAAATGGGAAGTGCGATGATAAATTTGTCCTTGGACTTTAAAACAGTAAGGACCATGTCCTGTTACATTAGCAGCTAATGTTGCCCCCATGGATGCAAAGGATATGGCACTATTGTAGGATCTTATGTTTGTCTTAAAATTTTTGTAGTTTGGAAAAGTAGGTTCAGTCATAATATTTTGTAAATAAATTGGAAATTCTTTCCTTTCTGGAAGTTTGAACTTGCCTTTTTGACAACAACTAATAAATTGTCCATCTCTGGGTCTCTCCTGTTTAAAATAATAAGCCTCACAAAACTGACATTGAGTAGTCATGTCCCCACAACTATGAACCTCTACTGCTAAAGACTTGAGTAGAGGACAATTTGCAAAGCATATAGGATTTTGACTTTCATATTCATCAGGTGAAATGTCATATATGTTTCAACAACAGGTTCTAAATGTTTTGTTTTTTTCGTTGCTTTTCTTGGTATATGTTGTATTGTTTGAGGTAAAATGTCATGTAATGTTTCATGAAACGGTTCTAAATGCTTTGTTTTCTTTGTTGCTTTTTTTGGTATCTCTTGTATTTTTTCTGGTAAAATGTCATCTGATGTTTGAGCAAGAGGTTGTAAATGCTTTATTTCTTTGTTGCTTTTTTTGACATATCTTTAATTTCTGCAAGTGACAGTCTTTTGCTTGCAATTCTTTTGCTTTCTTTTTCTCGTCGAATTTCCTTCTTCTCCAGTGTCTGCTGGCTGTCTGCTCTCTGTCGTCGTTCTCTAGCTTGGCGTCTTTTCTGTTCTTGTTTACTCTTGTTATCAGCCATGTTAATCTGTAAAAATAACATAATGTACCATTAGTTTATTTTGAGATGTTAAGTTGTTTTTCATGACAAATAGTTATCAATAGTGTGTTAACATTTTATACTTAATCAATTTCAATGCGGTCAATTGAATAAAAGTCTAAATAAGGCCATCAGATAATTATTTAAAGAAATTTTTATTTATTAAACATGTATCCAAAAGCAAGTGTTTCAGTAACTAAAAAGGTATTTTCGATAAGATGTTATGTCCTTATTTACAGCACTATTCAATTTGTCAAATGGCAATTAAATTAGGGTTTAGGACTGGAATGTTACAATGACAAATTGTATAGATTCTGTGTTTTTAGACTTTTTTGGACTATGCCAATTTATTTTTTAAGTTTACATTGAAGTTTGTATTTACTGTTAAAGATTATTGGCCCTAAAAGACAAATAAGAGATAGATGATAGATATTACTTTTTATACTGTACCTTGGTTGAAGTTTGATTTCAAGCAAAATTCTTTGTTGGTCCTGTGTTGAAAGCCTTCGTCCGATGGTCTGGTCCTGTGTTGAAAGTCCTTGTCCGATGGTGTAGTCCTCTGTTGAAAGTCCTCGTCCTCTGGTGTGGTCCTTAGTTCCAACTCCTGTTCCGATGTTCTTGACGCAGTATCTGTTATAAAATAAAAATGAAAATGTTATGTTATTTGAATGTCTTTGTATTAATGAAAAAATGGCATTATTTCTGTGTTTTTCTACAATCCTTTTTGGTGCGCCGCAATTTTGGTATGCTTCTGTAGGCTTTTTTCTAAAGCTTATAGGTGGTTAAACATTAAAGAAGAATATTAATTAATTTTTCTCTTTTTTTACTTGTTATACTGTACCTTGGTTGAAGTTTGATTTGAAGCAGAATCTTTGTTGGTCCTGTGTTGAAAGCCTTCGTCTGATGGTCTGGTCCTGTGTTGAAAGTCCTCGTCCAATCGTCTGGTCCTCTGTTGAAAGTCCTCGTCCGATGGTGTAGTCCTCTGTTGAAAGTCCTCGTCCAATGGTGTAGTCCTCTGTTGAAAGTCCTCGTCCAATGGTCTGGTCCTCTGTTGAAAGTCCTCGTCCGCTGGTCTGGTCCTCAGTTGAAACTCCTGGTCCGATGTTCTTGACGCAGTATCTGATATAAAATAAAAATGAAAATGTAATTTTATTTGAATGTATTTGTATGAACTAAAAAATGACATTATTTCTTTGTTTTTCAACAATCCCGTTTGGTGCCCACCACTTTTGGTATGCTTATTTAGGCCTTTTTCTAAGGCTTATAGATTGTTAAACAAAAAAAAAAGAATCTAAATGTAGTTTGGTATGTGTTTGTGTGAGTTTTTATACAATCCTGTTTGGTGCGCACCACTGTTGGTATGCTTATTTAGGCTTCTTTCTAAGGCTTATAGGTTGTTAAACATAAAATAAGAATCTAAATGTAGTTTGCTATGTGTTTGTGTGAGTTTTCATACAATCCTTTTTGGTGCGCACCACTGTTGGTATGCTTATTAATGTTGTTTTGTAATGCTTATAGGTTGTTAAACATAAAATAAGAATCTAAATGTAGTTTGCTATGTGTTTGTGTGAGTTTTCATACAATCCTGTTTGGTGCGCACCAATGTTGGTATGCTTATTTAGGCTGCTTCCTAAGGCTTATAGGTTGTTAAACATTAAATAAGAATTTAAATGTAGTTTGCTATGTGTTTGTGTGAGTTTTCATACAATCCTGTTTGGTGCGCACCAATGTTGGTATGCTTATTAATGTTGTTTTGTAATGCTTATAGGTTGTTAAACATAAAATAAGAATGTAAATGTAGTTTGCTATGTGTTTGTGTGAGTTTTCATACAATCCTGTTTGGTGCGCACCAATGTTGGTATGCTTATTTAGGCTTCTTTCTAAGGCTTATAGGTTGTTAAACATTAAAAAAGAATCTAAATGTAGTTTGCTATGTGTTTGTGTGAGTTTTCATACAATCCTTTTTGGTGCGCACCACTGTTGGTATGCTTATTAATGTTGTTTTGTAATGCTAATAGGTTGTTAAACATAAAATAAGAATCTAAATGTAGTTTGCTATGTGTTTGTGTGAGTTTTCATACAATCCTGTTTGGTGCGCACCAATGTTGGTATGCTTATTTAGGCTTCTTTCTAAGGCTTATAGGTTGTTAAACATTAAATAAGAATTTAAATGTAGTTTGCTATGTGTTTGTGTGAGTTTTCGTACATTCCTGTTTGATGGGCACCACTTTTGTTATACTTCTGTAGTGTTTTTTCTAATTGTTATAGGTTGTTAAACAAAAAGAATATGAATTTAGTTTGCTATGTGTTTGTTACAATCCTGTTTTGTGTGTACCAGTTTGTGTGTACCATATGTTGCATACTTTGGCCCTCATTCAATTGCAGTTTGGCCAATTCAATAGGGTTCTAAATGTGCTTATTTCGAGCCCTATTGAATTGTCCAAAATATCAATTGAATGAGGGCCTTTGGTTGCTGGATTTGTTATATTGTGAGGGCCTCATTGAATTTGGTTTTTCGCAATGGAATTTGGCTCAATATGAGCACAGAGCATCTTTTTTTACAGAAGTTTTTAACTAAAAACTTCTGTTCAAAAATATGCTCTGTGCTTATATAGAGCCCTATTGAAATGGGCAAATCACATTTGAATGAGGCCCTCGCCCATTAAACATATTTAGGTCCTGAATCAATTGCGTTTTGACCAATTGAATAGGGCTCTATATAAGCACATAAAACATTTTTTGACAGAAGTTTTTAGTTAGTGAAGACCTTGATTGTGGTTAGAAGTTCAGTACCTAAAAATGTCTGTCTAAAAAATCTATTATGTGCTTATATAAAGCCCTATTCAATTGGCCAACTCACAATTGAATAAGGCTCATGGTTCGGTTCTTTTTTATACTTAAATACTTTACCTTGATTGAAGTGTGGAATGACAGAGGGTCCCCTCCTGCCAATCTTAATCCGCCGGTCTTCTTGTAGTGTCTGTTTGAAAAATAAAGTGAAATAGTGAATTATAGAATTTTTTATTTGTATTTAACAAAGCATGGCCTTTTCAGCATTTAAAGTATTTTTGTATCTTACCTCTTCTTCTTTGTTGGTGTTCTTTAAAAGGGATTGTGCTTCACAATGCACGGTGCAAATTGTTGAGAGACGCTGTTGATGCAGAGTCTGTTTGAATATGAAAAAAAGTAGAAAGATTGAGCTTTAGGTGATCTATTGAATTGCAGTAAATTAATTTCATTGAAATATACTTCTGTAATTATTTTGAGTTAACATTATTTTTTGGTGGGGGCTACACACATATGTCACATACATGAAGCACATTTCCATAGTTGAAAGTAATTTTTTTGTGTGCGTGTGACATATCACTATACATGAATCATATTTTAATTGTTAAATTAACCTTATTTGTATTTTTGGCCAACATACATAAATGTGTGTGTGACATGTGACTATAGATGATACACATATATGTGCGTGTCACTTATCAGTATACATGACTCATATTTTAATAGTCCCAACTTATTTTTTTCTAATGTAATTTAAATGTAGTTGTTTAATTAGTTTGTTTTAAGATAATTTTGTTGCAGGGGCAATACACATAAATGTGCGTGTCACATGTCAGTATACATTATACGCATAAATGTGCGTGTCACATGTCAGTATACATTATACACATAAATGTGCGTGTCACATGTCAGTATACATTATACACATAAATGTGCGTGTCACTTGTCAGTATACATTATACACATAAATGTGCGTGTCACTTGTCAGTATACATTATACGCATATATGTGCGTGTCACATGTCAGTATACATAAACCTCTTTTTCTTATTTAATTTTTTTTTTGATGTCCTGTCTTGATAATAAAATGTAATATATTATTGCTTACCTCTCAGTTGTAATTTGCACAATGTAAAGTAGTAAATTATCTTCTCAAGTTTTAGCAGCAGTTATGTCTGAAGTCACTCTGTTCATCACCTGAGGAGAAATGTATTTTTCTCTGTCAAATAGGCAGTATTTATAAACTTGTAGAACTTGTAGATTTTCGGCCGTTTAAACTCTTTGTTTTGGACTTAAATGGACGTGTAAATGAACTTTTGGAGGTGCCGGATGCCCCCCCCGTGCTGTAAGTAAGCTTTTTTATGTATTTGTTGTGTTTATTTCTTCTGTTTGTGATGTTTTGATGCGCGGCGGTTGGAATGGGTCTTTCGCGGCCGTATTTTTTTCCGATGCGGACGTATTTTTTTGCGATGTTGCCGTAATTTTTTGCGATATACGCAGTTAGCTTTTACGTGTACAACGATGTATGTGTGTTAAGAGCGTGTGAAGGGCCTTTTTTACTGTTTTTTTGTTAAGTCTTGCGTCTGTGTGTCTGGGTGTAAGCGGGTGTGAGGCGACTTTGAGTTTTTTTTTGTTATGAAGTTGTGTGTGTGTGTATGTGTGTGTTAACACAGCCGATGTTGGGATGCTCCCACCACCGCAAATGCGGACCCTCGCTTCGCGAGGATCCGCATTTGCGGGGACGTTGTTGGGTTTTTGTTGGCTGGGCGGTTGGGTTTATTCTGTTAAAAAGTCGTGTGTGTGTATGTGTGTGTTAACACAGCCGACGTTGAGCCTCCACCACCGCAAATGCGGGCCCTCGCTTCGCGAGGACCCGCATTTGCGGGGAACTGTGTCCCTCGCTTCGCGAGGGACGCAGTTCTTGCGGGCTCGCTATGCGAGCCCGCAAGCGTGAGCAACGACTCGTACGCTCACAACTATATATGTGATGCAACAATTAAAATACACCCAACTTAGTACACATAGCATGCGCTATACTAAGAAAAAAAAAACATAAGATAATTCAGTTTTCACACACAGCTCTTTATTTAGTTCACATATTTCCAGAACACTGTAAAATGCAAACACACTTCAGATAAAGAACAAAAAAGAGGGACAGACCCTCATTTTCTCTCAATTTCTCACACCTCACTGCACATGGTTCTCACAACAGATACATGGGCCCAAATCATTTGCGTTTTTTCGCCAACAGTAAATTTTGTTACTCCAATCAGGTGAAATTGATTAGCAAATTTAATTTCTAATAAATCAACAACAGCTCCGCATCTCAAAAAACAGTCTAGACAACTCTCGGCTTTCCAGAAAGGCTCACCTCTGTTAATCTGTATCTACTTTAATTGAAATCTACAGCGCTTCGTCAACACTTCGTCAGTTACCATATCTCTTAATATGTCTTAATCTAGTCTCAGTAATTAACACTTTCACAGGTACAATATCTTAATCAATTATATTTCTGTTATGTACACTATTTTACTTAATATAGCTAACCAGCATTTTTAGGCCTCTGATTTTCTTTAGTTTATTTTGGACATGCGTGGATCAGCAACAGTATAATGGTTACAATGTCTGCTGCTGACTGACCAATACATAAACACAGCCCTTTATAGTAATTACATACAGAAAATGGTACATCCCATTACCACCCTCTAGAAGAAAATGACACATTCAACCCACACCCATTGCTAAGCCAATAAACGACTATTTATAGGAGTAGCCCAATAAATGAAAAGACATGCATATATCACGCACTGAAAGCATGCCGTGAGTACATCAATCGATTATTGCAATCTTGTGCGCATAGGTCAAGTATGTTGATCGGCCTTGTGGATTACTGAATAATAAGACTGAATAATTGTTGACTGTCTCCTTAGAAAAAACTGCAAATTCATGTAAAAGCTAAATTAACTGTTTCATACCTTATGGCCCACAATGGAAAAGTACTCCTTATTGGTTACACTTAACCAAATATCAGAAGGGCTGCAAAAGTGATGAATTCAGGGTTATTATTGATTAGAGAGACAGTATTGATCCAGGGGGAAATCTGATCGCCAGTATCTGGTTTCAGGAAGAAATTATTTTTTTTCCCTTTGAGACGATTGGCTAAGTCTCACTTGGGTTTTTTTTTCTGTTTGCATTCCTCTGGATTAATTAATTAATAATTAAGTAAATAAATACAATAAATAATAAATAATTAAATAATTGATTAATAATTAATTAAAAACGAATTAATTAATATTTAATCCGCATATTGCATATCAGAGGAGATCTTAAAAGGTTGAACTTGATGGACTTAAAGTCTTTTTTCAACCTTAATTATTATGTAATTATGTAACTATGTAACTATGTAATATATATACTAAATAATGTATGGATATTTGTATTTCTCCACAACACCCCACTATCAAAGGGGGATCCCCAGTCCCAGTCCCTGTCAATTCTTGCCCTGTAGCCACACTCGCTAACCCTACAAGACTATCACAAGACAGCAGCCGACCTCAAGGGACCACAGGAGTGGCCTCTCACCCTCACAGGACTTACCAGCTCTCACTCTGTCACTCAGCCTATGGTGGGCATATTAGGAGAGAATGCCCCAAAGTGCCCTGCAGGGTGGATTACCCCCTCCTTGCACCCCACTATCCAGTCTACTTTCTGGTTGAGTGGAACATCATTGCCATGGAGACTACAATGACCCAGACCAGACCCCGAGAGAAGGATTTCTGTCACCAAATCCATGCTGTGCAGACCAGTCCAGAGGTGAACAGGACAAAGAAGTTCCAGAAGGTTTTTGTTCATGGGAGAGAGACTCAGGGTTTCCATGATATGGGGGTTGCTGTCACTGGGGTATACCCAGATTTGGTACCATGAACAGCCATTTTGCCCAAACCAATGAAAGTGAGGGTGACCAAATGCCAGAAACTTCCCATCCAGTTGCCCACTTGCATTTGTATTTGGGCACTGGGAAAGGGGTAAGGTAGGTGGGAGTTATGCCTTGATTACTTGCAGATATTTTACTTGGTAATAACTTGGGATGACTGGAAAGCCATTATGTGAATGCTGTCAACACTGTCCCTGTGGACCCAGTGAGTTAGAAGAAAACCAAGCACACAGAGCCTGCGATGAGTCTTTTGCCTGATGGGGAACAGGGATTGGGTTAGGCCATTGTAGAGGAGGGGACAGCAGAATTAGAAAAAAATGAGACATTATCTGGGGCTAGGAAGAGGGCTGAGCAGCAGGAAATAGGTCAAGAAAGGGAGATGTATGTGTGGGAAAAGGGGCTACTGTATAGGGTCAGTGCGGAGCCTGAGGGAGAAGGGTCTTAGAAGGTTATCAGACAGATGGTGATTTCCCAGTAATTTGGGGGTGGATTGTCAAGGATAGCCCATGAGGATGCCTGTTATGATCTGCTTCTTCAGTCAGGCTTAATAAAACCCAGCAAAACTTTCAGATTATTTTAATCCCTTCACCAAGACAGGCAATGTCTCTTTAAAATGCCCTTATAATACAATATTCAAGAAAATATGAACCCAGGCCCAGCATTATAAAACTCAGGAACTGCTTTAATTGTTGTTGTAATTCATAACAGGTTCAACAGATGTACATTTAAACTCAAGCTGAAAAAACTCTGCAACAGTCTGTGTATCTTCTGGAAATTCTATAAAGCACTACTGACAAGGTTTCATCTGCAAGGCATCACAACATCCACTTCAGTCATACATGCTTATCTTATTACCTACCTTTTCTTTAGGAGCATAAGTCTTCAAGATACGCCTCCTCCTATTTCTTTAGGAGAATATGTCTTCAAGATATGTCACCTTCCATTTCTTTAGAAACATATATCTTCTTTAAGACATTCAACACAGTATTATTACAGACTGACAACACAACATTCTAAACTATTTAACACTTCATGAACCAAACATGCAGCACACATAATCAAAGGGAATGTTTGCTAAGGGATGTGACTTGAGGGTGATGGGTAATGGATGTGGATAAATATGCTGGATTTGTGACTAATAAACAGTTTTCAGTGTGATCATGCATAATTACGTGCATGTTCATTATTGAGTGAAGGGTTAATCATTATTGGGATTAACTCTGTTACTCTTGCTAGTTGGTCCGGTGTTCCTGCGGTCATCCTGAGGGTCCAATACCTGTTTGGTTCCATCTCTGCTATCAGGAATAACAACAAGAACCATCACATACCCCTGGGTGGGTCAGAAGCAGGTTCTGGGAAAAGCTGAACAAAAGTCATGACACAACTGCTGTGTATGGCAGGCAGAAACAGGCTGGAATTGCAGCGCCAACAAAACAAAAACAGGTCCGGCTCAGGAAATAGGAGAATGGTCATTGAATCCAGGGTTTACTAGTGAGGATTTTAAAAACAAACATCACAGAAATGAAATAAACAGAGCCAAAATAAAACAAGAACCAGGAATGCTCAGTTTGACTCCCTAGACCAATTTGCAAAAGAAGTAGATAATCATCTGTATAGGATTGCAATAACAGCTGATGTGTTGCTTAACAGTTTATCTTGCTGTGTACAGCGCAGCATACAAATACAAATTCAGATAAGGGTAACACCAAAATCCTGTTACAGCAACAAATAGATCATTTGCCACCACAAATAATTGTGTCATGCTAATTGGATGCAGGCAGTGACACATATATTAATGGATTCATCGTTTTTGGCCTATTAGACAGATTATTTAAATACTTTAGACCGTCTAGAGAGGGTGGTATTTAAATAAAGCTGAGGTGAACTTCTGTTTGAATAAGACCTGTGAGAGCTTATCAGCTTCCTTAATTAATAAAATATAACAGGTTGTTATAAAAACTGACCTACAGTAATATATTTGATTCAATACCTTTGGTAGGATAAGCATTCATATGTAATATGACATGGGATCTGAAACAAAACAGTTGGGCATGTATAAAGCAGCTGAAGATTCTGCTGGCGTGAAAGGGGATTTAGAAAATAATCTGAAGATAGAAGAATATTTGGTTGCACTGCGTGACAACAGATCATCATTATTATTATTATTATTATTATTATTATTATCCTTTATTTGTAACACTCTAACATATTCTCTAGCACTATACAGGCTTTTAGTACAAGGCAACAACTATTTAACATATTGCAAAAGAATGGAGAGCCCTGCCTTTGAGTTTAGAATCGAACACACATAGTGCTTTCCCCAAAGCAACTTACAATATTGAGAACCGCAAACATACAATCTGAAGGGTTTGGGTGTGATACAGGAGAGTGATAAATGTGCTGTGCATATTATGGTTGAAGGCGATAAGATTCTTTAAACAGATGTGTTTTTAGTGAGGGTTTGAAGGTTTTGAGGCAGAAGGATAGTCTAGTGGAGTGAGGCAGAGAGTTCCAAAGACTAGGGGCAGCTTTAGAAGAGTCCAAAAGGCAGGAGTGAGAGAAGGTGATAAGAGAAGAGGAAAGAAGAAGGTCATTAGCAGAGTGAAGAGGATGGTTGGGGGAGTTTTTAAAGAGCAGCGATCTAAGGTGTTTCACTGTTGTTGCGGGATTTACACGTTAGGGCCATAAAGAAATTCATTATGGATTGGAGTGGAGTGGAGTGGCCAGCAAGGAGCGAGTTGCTGTGGTCAAGGAGAGATATGATGAGAGAATGGAACAGAATTTGAGTTTTGTCTTGTATAAGATAGTGACGTTGTTTGGAGATGTTTTTAGATGAAAAAACTGTTTTATTCTTTGTATGTGAAGAATGAAAGAGAGGGCAGGGTAGAACCCCAAGACAATGAGTCTGGGAGGTAGAAGTGATGATGGCATTATTAACAGCGAGGTATATTTGAGGACTGGAAGCTGTAGCAGAGGGTGGGAAGATTAGGAGCTCAGTCTTTGACCTGTTGGGTGTGCATAGATCCAGGAGGATTTGCTTGAGAGGCAGTTGCATATTTGTTATATAATATCCCAATTTGTGATAGAATTGAGAAAAGGAAGGGGCCTAGGACAGTACATCAACTGTAAGAGGGTGAGGCAAAGAAGAGCTGCCAAAGTAGGAGACACAAAATGTTCAGTCTCCTACGCATGATTATACCCATGAGAAATGTGTGCCATGGATCCCAAGAGAGAATAGAATTTGGATTAGAAGTTGTCAACTTTGTTGAAGGCAGCAGAGAGATCCAGGATAATTAAAATGCAGAAATGGCCATTTGACTTGGCAGTGAGCAGGTCATTAGTGACTTTAGTGAGAGTTGTCTCCATGGAGCTTTGGGGTTCAGAAACCAGATTGAAAGGGGTTGAGGAGGGAGTTTGAGGAAAAAAATTGGATAAGGACTTTGTAGACGATTCGCTCAGGCAGTTTTGAAGCCAAGGGAAGTAGAAAGAAAAGGCAATAATTAGATTCAAAAGCTAAGTCAGAGGAGGGCTCTTTAGAATGGATGCAATTATGGCATGTATCAAAGATGATGGAAACTTGCCGGTGGTTAGGGAAAGGTTGAATTGATGTGTGAGAGCTGGGATAAGTGGTTGAGAGGGTAGGTATTAGCTGAGATGGAATATGGTTATGTGATCAGGGGTCAAGTTGTAAGACAAGAGATTGATAGTAGACTAGAGACTTCATCCTCAGTTACAAAAGGAGTCCATTATGGATGTGGAATTGAGGAAGGGCTGGAGGGTGAGTTATGGCCACATTTAGAGTAGAGTTCATTTCAGATGTTTTAAATTGTATTTGTAAAGTGGCTGGCAAAGTCTTAAGTCATGAGACAGGAAGGGGTGAGAAGTGGGGGTTGTCAGAGGAGATTGTTGAATGCGGTGAACAAATATTTGGGGTTGGATGACAGATTCAATATTAATGATTAGAAGTAGTGCTGTTTGGCAACATTGTAATGGAGGAAGTTTGATGAAGTGCGATATTTACTCCATAATCCAGGTAATTAGTGACTTTAGTGAGAGTTGTCTCCATGGAGCTTTGGGGTTCAGAAACCAGATTGAAAGGGGTTGAGGAGGGAGTTTGAGGAAAAAAATTGGATAAGGACTTTGTAGAAGATTCGCTCAGGCAGTTTTGAAGCCAAGGGAAGTAGAAAGAAAAGGCAATAATTAGATTCAAAAGCTAAGTCAGAGGAGGGCTCTTTAGAATGGATGCAATTATGGCATGTATCAAAGATGATGGAAACTTGCCGGTGGTTAGGGAAAGGTTGAATTGATGTGTGAGAGCTGGGATAAGTGGTTGAGAGGGGAGGTATTAGCTGAGATGGAATATGGTTATGTGATCAGGGGTCAAGTTGTAAGACAAGAGATTGATAGTAGACTAGAGACTTCATCCTCAGTTACAAAAGGAGTCCATTATGGATGTGGAATTGAGGAAGGGCTGGAGGGTGAGTTATGGCCACATTTAGAGTAGAGTTCATTTCAGATGTTTTAAATTGTATTTGTAAAGTGGCTGGCAAAGTCTTAAGTCCTGAGACAGGAAGGGGTGAGAAGTGGGGGTTGTCAGAGGAGATTGTTGAATGCGGTGAACAAACATTTGGGGTTGGATGACAGATTCAATATTAATGATTAGAAGTAGTGCTGTTTGGCAACATTGTAATGGAGGAAGTTTGATGAAGTGCGATATTTACTCCATAATACTTCCCCGTGTTTTGTAGTGTGCCATGGATGTAGATAAGAGTGAGGGTGTCTGCCTGTGTTTATGAGGGCAAGAGTGGAAGATTGGAAATTGTGTATAAATAATGTCAAGGGAGTGCCAATCAGAGGGAGTTAGGGATTCTGTCCACTGTGAGAATACAATGGAAAAGTTAAGTGAAAGTAATCTTGTGGCTGTAGGGGAGGTGGTATTAGCAGTGGCAATGTTGAAATAGTCAAGGATAAGAAAGTTATGTTGGAGGAGAGAAAATGAGGGAGCCAGGTGGCAGAATGATCCAGAAACTCGCAGAGAGATGGATGAGAAAAGGCAGAAAGTGTAAACTTCAAAAGATGAGAATTGGTGGCAGAGAGCTGGGGGTATGCAATGAAATGTGCAGCGAGAGGAAAGTAATATGCCAACACCTCCACCTTGCGTATTCCCAGGTCTAGGTGTGTGCCTAAATTTAAAGCCACTATATGAGAGTTCACATGATAAGACAGTATGTGATGGAGTAAGACAGGTTTCAGCCCTTAGAATTAAATGTTTTCTGTAAGAAACAGAGATTTGGGCCCCTATCCAATTTTT
>CM050165.1:190830832-191005832 GCA_027410445.1 Discoglossus pictus
AGAGATTGTTAGCCCTTCAGTATACTGCTTCAGCATTATTACATTACAAAAAGGTAAATATATCATTTATAATTATTAATTAATAAATTGGTACTTAATAAATAAAAAATAAGAAATGTAATTAATAAAAAAATAATATTATGCTTACGAGTGTGAATCAATTGTTAATAACATTCATAATGTACATTAATTAATTAATGAATGATTAATATCAAAATTAGTTAACGTTTAAAAATGTGAATACAAAAGCAACACATTGATTCATTAATTATTAATGTACATTAATTAAAGAATTAGTTTGTTATATATCGTGATTACCTGTGTGAAAAAATTGTTAATAACATTCATAATGTACATTAATTAATTAGCAACACATTTATTCATTAATTATTAATGTACATTAATTTAAGAATTATTTTGGGATATATCGTGATTACCTGTGTGAAAAAATTGCTAATAAGATTCATAATGTACATTAATTAATTAATTAATGATTAATATCAAAATGAATTAACGTATAAGAATGTGAATAAAAAAACAACAGATTGATTAATTAATTCTTAATGTACATTCATTTTATAATTATTTTCTTATATATCGTGATTACCTGTGGGAAAGAATTGTAAATAACATTCATAATGTGTCATTACTAATCATTAATATCAAAAAAGGTTAACGTTTAAGAAAGTGCATAAAAAAAGGAACACGTTGATTAATTAATTATTAATGTATGTACATTATTTAAATATTTCAGTTCTTATATATTTTGTATAAAATAAACCAAAAATAAAAATTAAAGGCTATATACTCATGCTTATATGTTGATGTTAGATTTAGTCACACATTAGTTTAATATTAATGAACATTAATTGATTCTTATTTCATTAGTAATGTACATTATTTTAAGAATTCAGTTGTAACATACTCATTTTAAAAGACCACTCAAAAAAAAAAGGGAAGAGACTCATGCTTAGGTCTTGACGTTATATTTAGTCAGACATTAATTTAAGATTAATACAGATTAATTGATTCTTATTTAAAGACTAATAGTAATATTGAGTGTATGTTTATAATCTATGCTTACATATGTGTGTTCATGCTCATTGATTGATATATTTATTTCATGTTTTTAATCTATGCAAAAATATGTATGTTAAGCCTCATTGATTGATACAGATCAGATATATATATTATACATAGGTTGCAAAAAGCACAACATTACTCAAACACAATCAAAACAGAGAGCCGGGTTTATCTAAACAGAGGTGTCCTTTGTGTTGTATTTAACTCTAAAATTACTAATTTAGTCACAATTCAATGCAGTCCCTCATGTGTGAGCCCTTTTCAACTTTCACTCCCTTTGCATCCCTATCGACCTCAGACTATCCAAATTCCATCTTTTTGTTTCTTAGTATTATTATTATTATTATTATCTTTATTTATATCGCGCCAACATATTCCGTAGCGCTGTACAGGGGTTGAGTACATAGCAGAAAACAAATTAAACACCTTGTAAAGAATGGAGGGCCCTGTTTTTGAGCATAAAATCAAATGTACATAGAGCTTGTTTCCAAGGCCTGACACAAGATTGAAAACTCGCAAACTTACAATCTAAGGGTTTAGGTGTGATACAAGAGGGTGACAAATACAATTGAAAGCAATTGGTTCAGTAAAGTGGAGGGGTCTGTGTGTTGTACTGTAGATTGTGGGTGTGAGTGTTATTAAGCTGTGGAGTGTTCAGTTGTACATGTTAAGGCTGAAGGTGATAAGATTTTTTAAACAGGTGTGTTTTTAATAATTTCTTAAAGGTTTTGAGGCAGGAAGATAATCTAATGGAGCGGGGCAAGGAGTTCCAAATGGATGGGGAAGCACGAGAAAAGTCTTGAAGACGGGAGTGAGAGGAGGTGATGAGAGAGGAGGAAAGAAGAAGGTCGTTAGCAGAACGAAGGGGCCGGTTGGGAGAGTATTTTGAAACAAGAGCAGAGATATAAGGGGGTGCACTGTTGTTGAGGGCTTTATGTGTTAGGGTCATGATTTTAAATTTGATTCGGGAAGCTATGGGAAGCCAGTGGAGTGATTGACAGAGAGGGGCTGCAGACACTGATCGTTTGGTATTGAAGATGAGTCTAGCAGAGGCGTTCATTATGGATTGGAGGGGAGACAGACGAGAGATGGGGAGGCCAGCAAGGAGGGAATTGCAGTAGTCGATTCGAGAGATGATGAGAGAGTGAATTAGAATTTTAGCTGTGTCTTCTGTAAGATAATGACGAATTTTGGAGATGTTTTTAGCTGAAACTGACATGATTTTGTTATTGCTTGGATGTGAGGAATAAAAGAGAGGGCGGGATCCAGTAGAACCCCAAGACAACGGGCCTGGGAGGTAGGGGCGATGATGGTGTTGTCAACAGTGAGAGATATTTGAGGTGTGGAAGCTGTAGTAGAGGGTGGAAAGATTAGAAGTTCAGTTTTAGACATGTTGAGTTTGAGTTGACGGGTGGACATCCAGGAGGATATGCTAGAGAGGCAGTTGGAAACTTGAGCTAAAAGAGAGGGGGATAGATCGGATGCAGAGAGGTAGATTTGAGTATCATCTGCATAGAGATGATACTGAAATCCAGAGGATTTTATGAGGGTGCCAAGGGAGGAGGTGTAGATGGAGAAGAGGAGGGGGCCTAGGACAGAACCCTGTGTGTAGTTTAAAATGAATCTAGTTGGCAAATAGGGTTATCCTCAAAAAGTTCCTTAAATAATTTATCAAGTGTTTGGGCTGTTTGCGTCTTGATTGTTATATTTGTTTTTTTTCTCACCTTTTTGGGACATAATTTGGGAATTTCATTATCGTGGGGAATTCATCCCATTGTGATTCCTCTCTAATCCTCGTTCAATCACCCAACTTCTCACTGTCATACTTCATTCATTCTAGCCGGGTAGGGAAGTGGAGGTAAGGGAAAGGTAAGGAGGGGTTGTACCTGGATTGATTGATACAGATGAAGCAACAGATTATACATTAATTTGAATATTTTGTATAATTGCAGTGAATTGTAGACAGGTACAGAATTTGAATTATATTACTACAGCAAGATATTAAAAAATATGATTTTAGGTTTTTAATGTAGCCGAATATATGTCAGTTGATGTTCATTTAATGATATTGATGAAGCAAAAGTTTTAAAATATTCTCAATTTGATTTTACAGTTTATTTGGATCCGCAAGGGAATAAACAGACAGTGTGACGTTTGCAGCCTTTCAACATCAACAGCATCCTCACTGGTATAAAATTTAATTTTGTAGTGATGCATAGAAAAAGGCTATATATGATATATTTGATGAAAATGGATATTTTTTGAAAATGGAGAGTACTTATTGAGTCATTAATGTATGATATTTAGTCATAACTTGAAAAAAGTTGAAAAGACAATACTAATTAATAATAATATTTAAAGAAAATAAGAACACTTGCAAAAAAAAGAAATTGATGGTATGCTGTGAATTCAATCAAGAAGGAATGGAATTGAAGGATTAATAATATAAAGATAGATATGTGCAGCTATTTCCATTTCATATATGTCAATAAAATACTTTGAAAAATGGTTTCATTTCTTTCAGTCTAAAGTGCATTATTTTAAAATGTTTTATTATTTTATTCATCTACTTTAATGGAACAGTACAAAAATGAAAAACAAAATGTATACAAAACAAAGAACAAACAATAATTACATGTCTATTTACAATTACAGATTAAAATGGCGGATAATGGAGAAGACAAAATTGAACGCAAAAGAAGATTGGCAAGGGAAAGGAAGCAAAGGTGGAGAGATGCTCAGACACCGGAAACTTCACAACGCTTGCGAGAAGAAGATTGACAGAGATTTTTAAATAAAAGAAAGATGAGTAAGAAAGCCGCAAGTGAGTGTGTTGGGGCTTCCAAGAAACGTAAAAGTAAACAAAAACATCTCTGTGAACCAGTGTCCAATGATTCTATTTTGCAGAATGACTTAAATGTAGACACACAAGAAAAACATGTACATATAGAAAGTGGGTCTGATATCTATGTTGAAGAAATGCATGACAATGTGTTTACTACTGCAGTAGAAGTAGATACTCATTATTGTGGGTTACTTATTGTGGTTTGTCAGTTTTGTGGGGCCTATCATTTTATAAAGGAAAGACCTACTGACGGAAAATGTATTAGTTGCTGTCAGAAAGGAAAGGTGAAACTTCCAGTAAGACACCCATTTCCATATTATTTAGAATGCATTATGAGCGATCCAACATTTCCAAATTATAATAATTTCAAACAAAACATAAGGTCTTATAACAGTGCAATTTCATTTGCTTCAATGGGTGCAACATTAGCAGAAAATGTACCAGGACATGGTCCTTACTGTTTTAGAGTTCAAGGTCAAATATACCACGAACTTCACATTTACACCCACAAGAAGGAGAGCAAAGGAAATTTGCACAGTTATATGTCTTAGATACGATGGAAGCTGTGGAACAAAGAATGACACTTCCAGAAAATAGATAGTCTTTGAACAGCTGGATAAAATTATGCAAAAAAAAAAACATATAGTCAAGCATACAAACAAACAGCTTGAAAAAGAACAACAGGAACATGCTGAAAGACATCAATTGCCTACACCAAGAGTCAATATGGTGTTAAAAAGATCGCAACACTGATCAAAGAAGATATAATTTACCTACTGTAAATGAGGTTGCCATGGTGTTTAAAAATGAAGATGGTGAACCACCTTTTCAATGGGATATTAGAATATATACACGCAATGAAGAACAACCATTTATCAACATCAATATATTAAGCTGTAATTTTGATCCAATGACATATCCCATTTTCTTTCCAAATGGGGAACCAGGATGGGAACCAAAATTACAATTGGAAAGTTATCCCAATACTAAACTTCGTATTAGATCTAATATTTCCATGCTGGAATATAAAGTGGCACAAACTGCTATCCGTGATTGTTTTAATCCAATTTTACATGGAGGCAAACTCACTCAACAATGGATTATTGATTCATATTTACAAGTTGAAGCCAATAATCTAAATTTCATTAAATATCAACAAAATAAATTACGAGTAGAACAGTATTGTGGATTAATGGATTATGTGGCAGATTTAGCTTCCAACAGAGACATTCCAGCTGGAAGAGCAATTATTTTGCCATCCTCTTTCCAAGGATCTCCTCGCAATATGCGAGAAAGGTATAATGATGCCATGGCTATTGTTACAAAATTTGGGAAACCAGATTTATTTATTACATTAACGTGTAATCCACAATGGCCAGAGATCAAGGAAAATTTGAATCTGGGACAAACTACTTCTGACCGACCAGATTTAGTAGCAAGAGTATTTGAAATCAAACATAATTCATTAATACGTGATATCACTAAAGCACACTTATTTGGACAATGTGTGGCTTTTGTTTACACCATTGAATTTCAAAAAAGAGGATTGCCACATGCTCACATACTTTTAATACTGCAGGAAAAAGACAAGTTGAACAATGCAGAGAGAGTGGATTCAGTAATTTCTGCACAATTGCCAGACCAAGAAAAATATACAAAACTTTGGGAGATTGTTACTCATAGAATGATTCATGGCCCATGTGTAGAGATGAATCCGAATTCACCATGTATGGAAAATAAAAAATATACTAAAGAATTTCCAAAACAATTTCAAATGCAAACTTATGCAAATTGTAATGGATATCCTTTGTATAAAAGAACACAAGGACAAACAGCTATTATCCGTGGCCAAAAGGTTGATAAAAGATTTGTCGTTCCATACAATCCACATTTGCTCATCAAGTACAATGCACACATCAATGTGGAAGCTTGCACTTCGATTAAATCAATTAAGTATGTGTATAAATATATATACTAAGGATATGATGCAGCTACTGTTGTTGTACAAGGTGCTGGAAATGAAACTATCAAATTATTTAGATGCTCGGTATGTGAGTGCTCCTGAAGCAATGTGGCGCCTTTTGAAATTTGAGATGCATGATCGGTCACATGCTATCTATCGTTTAGCTGTACATTTGCATTAAAGACAGATGGTTTGCTTTACGCAAGGAAATGAAAGAACTTCATTATATCAAAGTGAAGACAGAGATACCACACTTACTGCGTGGTTTAAATTAAACTGTCAGGATACGCAGGCCAGACAATTTTTATACATAGAGATACCATATCACTATGTATTTGTAAATGGTCTATAGCGACAACAAAGAAGATATACACATAAAATCATACCACGCATTTATACCGTCAGTCCAAGGGATATTGAACGTTTCAGCTTAAGATTACTTCTGCTACGTGTTCCCGGTGCACAGAGTTTTGAGTATTTACGTACAGTGAATGACATAGTTTATGATACATTCCTATTAGCTGCAAGACATCAAAATTTCATAGCTGATGATACAGAATGGGAGAGGTGTCTGGAAGAAGCAGCACTATGTCAAATGCCTAAGCAAATGAGACAACAATTTGCATTCATTTGTATATTTTGCAATGTACCTGATGCTTTCACTTTGTGGGAAACATTTAAATTAAACATGTCAGAAGATTTCTTGAAACGTTACAGAGAACCAATAGCTTTTAATTTACCTGATCCAGGACTTATAGATGACATCAATTTTGATGATTATGACACTGAGCTTCAAAAACAAAAAAACCAAGAAAAACTGGCAACTTTTAATATTTTACAGTTAGAAGCATTTCATGCCATCACAAATGCTACAGATGATGAAATGGTCAAAGACCGGTATTTCTAGACGGACCAGGTGGATCAGGAAAAACTTATCTGTACAATTGTTTGATGAGTTATATTCGATCACAGGGTCAGATAGCTATGCCATTTGCAACAACTGGAATTGCTGCACTTTTGTTAGATGGTGGTAGAACTGTGCATAGTGGATTTAAGCTGCCAGTTCCCATTTTGGAAACATCAGTGTCAGATATTCGACTCAATTCCATACAAGCAAAACAAATTAAACTAACTAAACTAATTATCACAGATGAGGCAACAATGATGTCATGTCATGCTGTAAGAAATTAAAGGGTAATTTCTAGAGATTCTATTCTTTTGAGAATGATTGACAAATAAAACACACCAATAAGATTTATGAATTAACATATATTTATATATTTCTGTGCACAAAAACAAATAATCATGCAAGAACTTGTGGTAAAACAAAGTAACACAAAAACAAATAATCACAAATGTAAAGTTTTATGAAATAACAAAATATAAACAAAATATATCCTATATATTTATATATAAGCACAATTACTTGATATTTAATGGCTGGCTCCTACAAAAAGAAAACACCTAAATTATTTTTAACCCTTCAAGAGGAAAGAAAAACAGCAAACATTTCACCAGTATCCAGAAAGAACAAAACATTAATTAATATATATATATATCCACATATCATTGGTATACAGCAAGAAAGAAAACAGTAATTAATATTTTTACCCCAATATATATATCATCAGTATACAGGGAGAAAGAAAAAGTATTAGTCATCAATCAGACATGCAATATAATTACCCTGCGTGGATCAAAAATATTGAGAGGTATAGTTACCACCTATGGTCTCCTGGTCACCTCAGAACCTCTCTGTGTGGGATCTCTATGTCCCCTCTCCTTCTGCCATTGTGAATTTAAGCTGTTTTTTTATATGATATTTGGCCTGTCTCCCCCCCTCTATATCTTAATTGGATCTGTTGACAGACTTTCTCGCAATCTTAATCAATAGATCTCTTTAGTCAACTGTACTAAAACAATTACCATTATCATTGATTATCATCTCCACGGGTGGTGCCCTGTATTTAAGTGAATAGACCCCATAAATCTTGACAGATGTGAAAATTGCAATTTTGTGTTTTTCTCATCCCTTTGATGTGTTTCTTTTGGAATTTAACCCAGGAATGACTGACTGACCTCTTAATGACATTTATATATCTACACACACACACACACATATCTATCTATATATATATATATATATATATATATATATATATATATATATATATATATATATATATATATATAAAGGAAGAGAGAGAAAATAATAACATTATCATAATGTATTGTAGGCCAATATGTATGACCAATTTCTTATAATGCACTGCAATGTATTGACAGATTCTTAAAAGAAGTGATGGATAATAAGTTGCCATTTGGTGGAAAGGTGATGCTGTTAGGAGACGATTTTAGGCAAACATTACCTGTTGGGCCACACGGAAATAGAACAGAGATCATTGAAACATGTATCAAGACCAGTAAACTGTGGGAAATATTTACACATCTCAAATTAGAATTAAATATGAGATCTGAAGGCCAAAATGAATTCAATGACTGGCTCATTAAAATCGGAGATGGAAAACATCCAGAAATACAGCATTTACCAAATGATACCATTGAAATTCCATCAGAAATGGTTTGCAATGAATCACTCATATCAGCCATATTTCTAAACACTCTTAATAATGAGGATTACACAGACATTGCAAACAAAAACAAAGTGATATTAACATCAAAAAATATCGATGCCTTGAATGTAAATAACAAAATTTTAAAATATATCAATGCACCACAAAATAATTATTACAGTGCAGATTCAATTCTGTCAGATGATAAAGACAGTGAATCGAATTTTAGTATCGAATTTATTAATTTGTAACACCATCTGGAATGCCCCCACATATTTTACAATTGAAAAAAGGCGCAATTGTTATGTTATTGCGAAATATGAATCCAAAAAAAGAACTTTGTAATGGGACCCGATTAATTGTGCCTGAGTTAAAAGATCATTTTATACATGCAGAAATTATAACTGGTACCCATAAAGGTGAACAAGTTTTTATACCAAGAATTGATTTAGCTCCAAGTGAGAGTGGTTAGCCCTTTGTCCTTCAACGGAGACAATTTCCAGTTATCATGGCATTTGCTATGACCATCAATAAATCCCAAGGACAAACTTTTAAGTCAGTTGGGATTTTTTTTAAGGAACCAGTTTTTGCACATGGACAACTCTATGTGGCTTTTTCAAGGTGCACTAATCCAAAATAAATTAAAGTGCATGTTGAAGAAAATGAAACTCAAGGTCATTTATTGGACGATGGATGTGTTTACACCAAAAACATTGTCTACTATGAGGTGTTGGAAAGATAGAGGACAATGGTTTCATTTTAATGCCAACATTTTATGGGACTCAATATGAGTGCACAAAAAAAAATATTTCACGTAAAACATCTAAAGAATGGACAAAAAAAAAATAGAGAACAGTGGTTTGACTTCCAGTACAAAATTAAAGTACTCTGGGACTCTTTAAATAGGGGACCACTATTTCACTTATGAAAATCTATGTGATATTTGCAGAATGGACAAACTGAAAAAAAAACAAAAAAAAAAACAACAAAAACAATAGTAAAATATCCTTAAACAGATTTGAATGGGTTCAAAGTTTGATATTTACATGATTGGCCCCACAAAACAATTAACTGAATTTTTCAGGATTTACAAGAGTTAAATGTTATTGTTTGATGTTACAATTTCAGATGTTAAATATGTTTTTTTTTTATTTTTAAGAAAGTTTGTTAAATATATATGTGGTATAGTCAAATATGTATTGTTAGTATAAAGTTGAAGTATTTAATAATAATTGGAAATGTATTATTTAAAGACAAAGTATTGATTCAGGGAGAAATCCGATCGCCAGTTAATGGGGTCAGGAAGGAATTAATTTTTTTCCCTCTTTGATACAATTGGACAAGTTTCAATAGGGGTTTTTTATTGTTTGCCTTCCTCTGGATTCAATGCTAATTTAGTTTAACAAGAGTTTAACAAATATGTTACAAATGATAAAAAGCATGTTATTGTTATAACTATTTACTTACTCTAAGTTAATATAGTCCGCAGTTACTCAGTGATAAATATGTATTGAAAAGTGTTAGTATTGTTAACAAAATGTTGAACGAATGTTTTATATACAAGTTGCATGTTACAAAGTTTAATGTTTGTGAAATATAAGTTGAAAGTTAAAAAAATAAAAAGTTAAAAAAATTAATGTGTTTTTATTTTTAGAAAAAAAAAAGGGACAAATGTAGGTGACTCATTTTGTGTTGCAAACAAATTTCACAACATTTAATTTTTATTGACCGTCATTTTTTGACGGGCAAGTCGCTAGTATATATATATATACACTGTACTTCAGTATTCTGCAATACTGTTTATTCACCTATACTACTGGACAATCACAACTACCCCATTCTTTTCAAAATATATAATTATCTCCTGATACAGGGAAGAGAGGTATAGAAGACATTTATACCAGTATATCCATATCCAACCCTTTGTAGTTACACTCCTTTCAAACGTGAGTATATTTCTGTGTTTGATGCTTGGGGAAAAATTATTCATATTGCGGTCACTTATCCTGTGTTTTAGTTTTTTTTACTATAGTTGTTAGCTGTTTTTACTTAAATGCTAAGTTTGAATAATAGCTAATTTGGAGTATGTTTATTTAATGAAAATGTTTGTGTCACTAGTAAATAATAATGCTTTTATTTGTGTGGGATGTCCTAAACATTTTATGCCACCCAGTAGAGTACATTTTGTTTGATGTTTAGAATCTGGAAGAAACCCTCTTTCACTTTGGTATCATTATTTTTTAAGCAAATTATTTGTTATAAACAGGTCTTAAATTCATCACTGCGGTCAGCAAGTGCTAAGTAGGGTTAATTTGTCAGTATTTTTAGTTCAAGCTGAAAATTTGAGGTTGCAATTAGCAGTTCTGTGAGTACTGCTCTCAAAATACTACCATTACTAATTATCAGCCCCAATAAATTTGTGCTACATTTTAAAACATAGCCCGTTACTCAGATTTTCGGATTTATGGCTATTAAATTAGTCCCATAACGCAGGCCGCAGACGACGTGCGGATTAAAACGCAGCAAGGCAGAGAAAAGCCTATGTGTTGAGCAACGTTGAACTTCATGTCCTTTGATCTGTCAATTTAGCTATTACATTGCAAAGAAGTCACACGCGAGCAAGCCCGTAACACGCAAATGGAGCCCAAAGCCAACGTGTGCTTGAGAGGACTTTCTAATTTTATAGCACCGCAACTCGTGGAAATTTCAATCCCGCTGTCATTACGGGCTTCACGTTGGAGTTACTGGCTTGGAATTTAATATGGCCCTTTCTTGATAGGTAAATGGGCAGTTGAAGCTATTCTATCTGCTTTACTAATGGCACAGGTATTCATATTTATATTTACCCCAACTCTGTTTCTATTATTCCGATCAAGAAAGTACAGTTTAATAAGAAATATACTTTAAAATATTGAGATATTGTGAATATTCTTTTAATTAAATACAGAAATGGTGGGAAGCTTGGTCATAGGAAGTCCATCAGCAGTCCAGGGGCCCTATTAAATTTAGCGATATTGAGTTCCAGAAGTCTGTAAAGAAGCCCGCAAAAGTTACAACTATTAAATTGGCCTCTTTCAGCTACCCGCAAACGATGTGAGGGTTACAGGAAGAAAAATCCTATGGGATGTGAAAATCTGAACCCCGTCCCCGCTAAGCCTTTGATCTGTCAAGCCCATAAATGTTACAATGGCAAATCGCTATTAAATTGCTATGAATCCCCAAAGACGCTCCGGGTTCAAACCTGTAAACGGCAAATGGAGCCAAAAAATATTACGTCTCCAAGTGGGATCCACAAAGGGTTTCTTAACACTGTAAAAGACAATGTAAGCACACCACTGGACTTTAAAATATGGGGAAAGCAATGAAAGACATTCCAAGTACTTGTACAACAATCCCCAAATAAAAATTAGGCATAATAAAAAAAATTATATCATATGTTGGAATGATCATACATAGGCCAATATGAAAAGCCATGCTGCAACATGCAGAAAGCCATTAAATACACATTATTTGTGGTTCAGTCCTTCAGTCGTGTCTGACTCTCTGTGACCCTATGGACTGCAGCACATTTAGCTAGGTCTCTGTCTGTGCTGTTTCACAAAGGTTTGCATGCCAAAGATGCTGGAGTGGGTTGACAGTTTCTTCTCCAGTGGACTGCCATTTGTCTGACTTTTCTGCTATAACAAGCCCACCTATAGTGACCCTACATGGTATAGCTCACAGCGTCATTGAAGTACACAAGCCTCTTCACCACCACAAGGCAGCAATCCAGAAGGGGAACAGGGGAACATACACCACACTAATCTACTCTAAGGCATCCGGAAGGGGCGCAAACACACATGGAGACTGTGCAGAGGCATGTGGAGCAACATCCAACTCACCTCCATCAGGGATAATCTCCTCTACGCCCATCCTGGAAAGGCCCACGTCATTTATGGTGGCCATGTGCCAAGATGTATACCCATTATCATCTGGCGACATTCCATTAAGTGTTTTGCTATGAATCAATTCACATTATCACAGGCCTTCAGGGGAATGTTGATACTCCACAATATTACCAATTTGACTTTGCATGTGTATTAACCTTTTATTATTATATCTTATGATATTATTACTATTATTATTACTATTATTATTATTAATGTTATCATATGTATTAACCTATTGCATGGTAACTAGTTCTCATTAGTTTACTGATATAGGAATGTGAAACAAATGTGATGTATGTGGATGTCCCAAAACCCCAACTATTGAAAACACACTGACATGGTTAAGAACGTATAAAAAAGCTTTATTTCATACACAAAGCACAATCAGAAATGGACAAGTCTGTGCATTAATATCATGGGTGTGGTGTGTGCAGATCCCGGAAGGGCAAGAGTCTGTTTTTGTGAAAAGGGGGATACCGAAAGAGTTATATGTTAGACAGATTAAGAAGAATGAGAAATCGCAACATCATATGTTTCATAAAAATAACCATGAATGTGCATAGAGCTTCCATATGGTCTACATCTGTGATATTATACAGATGCAATAAATAGTGGATCATGTGATAAAAATCAATTCCACACACAGTGTGTTTTCCTACATTAATGAAGATTCCAAAATAGATGATCGAATCTGGAAAACATAAAGAGGAGGTGTAAGAACAATCAATAGCTGTTATTATAGTAAAGTGCTTTTGCCCTGGACACTACAATAAACCAATTAAAATGGGAATGTCATCTAGGAGCAGTGATAACCATAAGGATTCTGTGCTGTACAGAATATGTTGAGGATGTGTAATACATGACCACAATCTTTTAGCAAAGAGTACTATTACTATCTACATGGCATTGTTGTACCATGCTGATATCACATCTCTCTGGTATATGGGTGGTTCGAAGGCCAGACAGATTACACTGTTCTCATTACCCCTAAACACATACACATTGACCCTGATGTCAAACAAAGGGAATTAGCCATTTTGGTTGTGAATGACATACAACAAAAACGCATGTATAACTATTTGTTTGGATTAGCTGATCCTTAAGGGAAGTGCAATTCTACAGCCGGGACTCTTTTCATTGTAATTGAAAATCGCGCCAGTCATGCTCATTAGTAAAGAGATATGTAGTCATATATTGCATTTCAGATCTAACTTCAGTGGGGAATGACATTGATCGAATTCCTGTTAGGAAGTGGGTTGAGTGTTTACTTACATGATGGTATTGCACTGCTCGAAGATGAAGAACATGCCTTCGTGATCGTGAGATTTGGCTATTAACACCTACAGAGACAAGAACAAGGTATCAATCAAAACAATATTCTGACTAACTACAACACCTCATCTCAACGTCAGTCCACATTGAACATCAATTGGTGAAATACTAAACATAACCAGACATGTACACACTCAGTAGCCAGCCAATAGTATGTCAACATCTATACCAATCAGTATTCAGTGCTGAGTGATCATGAGGAGGACTTCGGAGATGGTCCTAACACCTACTCTTACACAGCACTGGGCCCCCACCTTCCGTTCCCACACATCTTATCCCTCTTCAGCGTCTAGGTGGTGTTTGAGCATGGGGTGCCACTATGTTGGGTGGCTGGGGATGAGCTTGAGCTGGTGGTGAGGTCTGATGAGGAGGCCACCGTCTCTTGTTGAGGTTGTGAAACCGAAGGCTGGAGAGTTATAAGCTGGCGGTCTGCAAATTGGATTAGTTGCTGCCTGTCCCTATTCGCCTGTTCCTCATATGTCTCCATCATTCGGTTGCGCCTCCTCACCTCAGAAGGTGGACAGTGTCTTACACAGAGTGTTCCCAGCAGGCTCTGCCTAACATGCCCTGTCTATGTATGGCCTCACATCCCTTCCACCATGTATGATGATATAGGGGGCACGGATGTCCATCTCCCCTAGGCTATAATTTGTGGCCCTGTACCTTGCCACAGGCTATTGCCCTCCCAACTGTGACTGGGTTTTCTTGCCTCCCTGTTCTCCCCACTACCTCCCCCCAGGCATCAGGCCCTTTGCCCCTACTCCTTGTGTGCCTACATCTGGGGGCACATACATCCCCCCTCCTGCTCTCTTACACCTGTACCTCTCCTCCCTTACCTGCCTCTCCCTTTTTCCTTACCTCTACCTCTCATCCTCTCCTCACTCTCTTCCTCTCCTCCTATCCTCACTCTCCTCCTCTTCTCACTCTTCTCACTCTCCTCCTCTCCTCATTCTCCTCCACTCCTCGCTCTTCTCTCTTCACTCTCCTACTCCGGTGTTCCCCTCTCTCTCCTCCTCTCTCTCCTCACTTTCCTCCTCCCCTCCTCTACCCTCCTGAAATTGATGAAATAAATATTAGGATAAATCAATATCATATATATGCGTATGTGTATGAGGTAAAACAAGAATGTGTGTATTATGTGTATTATAGTAATTGTATGGGGGGGGTCAGGTGAGGGGATGGGGGGTGTAGATATGCTGTTGCCTACCGCTATGTATAGCTATGTGTACGTATTAATACATGTGTGTGAATTAAGTTATATCAGTAATTATGTGTTGTAAATTAAAGGTTAATATATTTTATTGTTCATAATAGCAAAAAACTAAAAAAACAGCTCCTTCTCTCTCTCTCTCTCCAAAGCTCAGAAACCCACCAACACCTAGACCTCTGTGTTCACTTGCTCAGCTACAGCACAGTCAATGACCTACATTTTTTGCGCCCTTTAAAACCCCTTTCTGCTGCCTTAATTGCTGTTTCCCGCTTTCTATTGGCTCTGAGGCCTGCGTTACACTCCATGATTCCGGGTTTGGATTGGAAATGTGGCCCACATCTAGTCCAGCCCCCTAACAGCTTTCAACCGTGGGAAGGGTTTAGGGGCTTGCGGCTCCAGCCCGTTGGTTTCAGCCTTGTTCTATTTAATCACTCTGTAACTCTGCCGGATTTCAATCCCGCAGACCTACGAGCTGTACCACGGCCGATGCGGGCTTGGAATTTAATAGCCGGCCATGATTTTAAAATCTCTCTAATTGAGCACAGGAGGATTTTTTGGAATGAGTTGAACTGAATGGCTGACATGTAAAAAAGAAGAGAAACTCTGAAATGCAGAGAAACTCTATTGTCAGTAGTCGTAGGGCTGCATTGCCCATCACTATATAAAGAAATATGCTTTTTTGTGTAAATAGAGAGAACTCTTAAAAGAGGACAAATATATTTTAATTCTAAAAATGTATAAGCGAATGCTTTGAATATGTTGTTAAAACACATAGCACTTTCTATACATCTGTTTTAATACATATTGCATATAATCTGACCACATTTTATATTAGTGCCTGTCAAGCCTCTTCTTGGGAAATTTAGACATTCTAAGAAAGGTGAGGCAATTACTATTCAACAGGTTGCTGTCTCTATATATCCACATGCATTCAGGTAATGGTACCCCTATATCCACTATTGTCTGGGGTTTCTTGACAAAAGATTCAGTAATCATTAGTCTGTAACCAAACTTATTCAAGGGAAAGACTGTGGGAAGGTGCAATCTAGAGCAAAGTTGATTGAATGTACCATTAAAGTGTTTTTCATTAAATGGAGAAATATTTGAAAATAACTAGCCTTTATCAAATCTGGTCTTCTTTACAACCGATTGTGTAATATTTAAGAACATTTTACCTGCATATTCTCCAGATACTTAAATCTTCCCTATGGGAACATTTCCACTATGTCATCATCAAAGCTTAATGAATCTTTCCCTTTGCATAATGTTTATTATTATTATTATTATTATTATTATTAATAATAATAATAATAACAATAATAATAATAATAATATGGACATATGTAATTTTGTATAAATTAATAAATATAACGTCAGCTGTAAAGTACATATATTAATATAGCCTTTATAAAATATCATATTATTAGTATGTTTCGCAGATGTATTTTATAAAAATAGTACAATATAATGTATATTATAGAGGAAAAGACACTGCAAATCAGCAGGCTTACAAGGTTTTAAATATAAGTAAATGACAAATGGGCCCTAAGCATATAGTTGATATGCAGAGGGATACGATCTAATCTTCCAATCCGTTACCATGTTGACATAATCTATCATTCAGGTAGTAAAACTTCAGCTCTAGAAACAAAATGTTCTGTATACACTTGTAGATTAAATGGATAAACCACATTATCTTGCACAGTATTTTATATAAATGACCACCATAAAAAACACATATAACAGTTTATATAGATGGGAAAGCATTTCTGTGATTTTGAAAAAATTAATCCCTCTCTGTCACATCCATAATACCATAGGATATACATTTATTCAATAATGCATTTTTTAATTACAAACATTGCAAGATTTGGATTATCTTGATTTTTACAAAAAAAACTATTATAGGTGTAAATGCACTATAGAAATTGAAGATAAGTATTTTTCTACCAAAATGTGCAGTTTTTTTATTTCATGCTTAAAAATTTTGCAGTTCAGTAATTCATGGTGTACCATTCATTTTATCATTTTAATAGGTTCCAAGTGAAGTATATGGCGTTGATTTCCTTTTGTGTAAATTTCCATCTGTGAAGCACTTTGTATCCCATGCACAATTTAGTTACTCCACCTCGTTGATTACTGTTCTATATAAAATACAGTTCAGCTGAGTGCAGCAGAGTTTCACCATCATATCAACTGATTAGTCACTTATTGAATGAAACATTGAACAAACGAGTAAACTTTAACCAGTTATCAAATGTTAAAGCACATTTCTGTGGACAGTTTTGCTCAAGTGTCTATTCAGAGCATCTTGAGGTGAGGAGCTTATAAAAATGTTTCTTCTTAAGTCTGGGCAATCAGATAGCTTTCTTAAAAACTCCCTGGAGGTGTCCTTTCTTGCATGAAAAGTTTACATATACAACAGGAGAACAAATGGCTGGAAAAAAGACAGTTGACTCAATACAGATATGTTTCAATGTTGTTGTTTTTTACTCTTTATTTAACAATAATGAGCACAGCATAGCAATGAGATTCATATGACAGCTTATCAAATAAATAACAAAGGTATACTTATGAGGTTATGCGTTATAAACAGATCCTCATCGTAGAACATTTAACAATAAATAAGGAAAGAGACAGAATGGGGGAAATAGGGAAAGGAAGAGTGAGTGTATTAGGTCTGTTGGATCTCAATCACTCAGATATATATTTTAATAACCAATACTATTATGTGTGCTATGTTGTTATACTTAAGTTATTTGTTGTGTAATTTCATTGTAAGGTATTCCATAACTACACAATTCTGATTTGTTATGTATCTGTGAAACATCAGGTTCTTTCTAGGACTATTAAATGTGGAGGGAAAAGAAAAAATGTCCAAGTAGACTATGTTGCTCTATGGAAAGATGATGGCATTTACCTGAGAGAAAGCATACCCAAGGGTTCATCTGAAAGTGAGATTGTAAGCCAGTATCAATTAGTCATTTAATTGAATTTTATATGGGGCATGTCCACCACTTCTGGTAAAAAGTGCCAGTATGGCCATAATTTCTCTAACATTAGGAAGAAATGCACAATCAAAGGTGGAATAAATGTATCAGGCATTGTAGCATGTGTGAAGCACTTTTAAGCTTTGTTCTTGATATGTGGTACAAATAAATTATCTTTTTATCTTAAGCCAGATTTCATACCAGTGGTGATGTCGCGAAAATAAAATTTTCGGTTCGCGGACGCAAATTTCCATCAAATGTTCACGAACGGGCGAACCTGGCGAACCGCCATAGACTTCAATGGGCATGCAAATTTAAAAACCCACAGGGACTCTTTCTGGTAACAATAGTGATGGGAAAGTTGTTTCAAGGGGACTAACACCTGGACTGTGGCATGCCCGCAGGGGGATCCATGGTAAAACTCCCACAGAAAATTACATAGTTGATGCAGAGTATGGTTTTAAGCCATAAAGGGCATAAATCACCTAACATTCCTAAATTGTTTGGAATAACATGCTTTAAAACATCAGGTATGATGTTGTATCGATCAGATAGTGTAAGGGTTACACCCGCTTCACAGTAACAGGCCAATCTCCCTGTTTAATGGACCTCAAACAACCGCAAACAGTCCCTTTGCACAACCGCAAACTCCCCATTTGCACAAGGTTGGATACCAAGCTAGCCCTGTCCCGTTCCTTGTCTTTACTGATGTCATTGAAGGTCTCTTCCTCCACCCAGCCACCAAGGGTCCCTGAAAGGTGACAACAAGCCCCCTGGGATGCCTGCTGTCTTTGATCTTCCACCTCCTCAAAGTCACCTTCCTCCTCTGACTCCTCTTCTTCAGACTCCTCTCTCTGCGTTGCCTCTGTCTGCATTATTATTAGGTGTGTACTGTTAAGTAGTACTATTCCTATCGGTTTAATCCCCATTACGTCCACTATTAGGGGACGTGTATATGGCATTGATTTTTGGAACAGGGAGATGGAAAAAGATGCTTGGTCGGACCTCCTACTTCGAACTTGGGGCACTGCACGTGCAATGTAATGTGCCACCAGATAGGAGTATTGTATTAAGTTGTACTATTTATTCCTATCAGTTTGATACCTGTTACGTCACCTATGAGGGGACGTGTATATGGCATGGATTTTTGGAAGCGGGAGATGGAAAAAGATGCTTGTTCGGTCCTCCCACTTCAAATTTGGGGCACTGCTCGTGCAATCTGAGGTGCCACCAGATAGGAGTGTCACTGTGCACTGGCAAAAGTTGGCAGAGTAGGCGCTGTAGGCCTCACACACACGCCTGTAGGCAGGCAACTGATATTCAATCGATTACAGTCAAAAAAGTGTTGTTTTATGTCACTGTACACTACGGTTGCACCAGATATGACGTATCACTGTGCACTGGCAAAAGTTGGCAGACTTGATGCAATAGGCTTCACACACACGCCTGTAGACAGGCAATTGCTATTCAATCTATTACAGTTAAAAAAGTGTTGTTTTATTTCACTGAGCACAATATAAGCTGTGAGCCTGACACAGGCAGGCAACTGAAATTAGATTACAGGAAAAAAATGGTTGTTTTCAATGTATGGTACACCACCAGGTATGAGTAGTGAAAATAAGCACAATATCAGCTGTTAGGTGTTAGCCTGTCACACACACACGCTGGCAGGCAGGCATATGCAATTAGATTACACAGAAAAAATATATAAAATAAATGATGTTCTAGCCCTGAAAAAAGGGTTTTTTGGGTTGCTGTCCTTGCAGCAGATATCAGATGAGTCCTTCAGGTCTGTAGTGGAAGCTAAATACACAGCTTGGCTATCTATTTCCCTATTAAATCTCCAGCAGCTACACTATCTGTCCTCTAACAATGAATGCAGCTTCAGAATGATTCTAAAATGTATGCTGTCCTTCAGATGGAAGGCTCTGGAAGGGAGTGTATGCTGCTGATTGGCTGGAATGTGTCTGCTGACTGTGAGGTGCAGGGTCAAAGTTTCCTCAATATAAAGAATAGGGGGCGGACCGAAAAGCGCAAGTGTTCGCCGTCCGATGCGAGCGCGAACGAGCCAAAATCGCCGCAAATATTCTGTGGGCGAACTGTCCGCGACATCTCTACATACCAGTCTTCATTACCTACTGTTTCCGTAAAAATGTTCTCACACTTTTTAATATATGAAATTTATGTATAATCTCTTGGGATCCCAAACCATTTACTTATCATTGCGATACAACCTCCCATATGCAACTGAGCAGCACATAAACCCTCATCTTTAGACCCTGGAGATTATGTTATTTCTAAAAGTTATTTTCAACCAATTAAAAACAGGCCAAGATTATTTTCCTCATAAAATCATTATAGTACACTAGTGTACCCTCTTGAAGATGGCAATACCTAATTATTACCCTATTTATAAAACAATTGAAGTTATTGGATTTGATCTGGAGGAAATTCATCATTATTGAAAATAGGGGTAAGCAGTAATGGAGATATTGGTGTGATTTGTAATATCTTATGCCAGGTTTGTAATGTGATTAACATGGTTTGCTTTGGATTTCTCTAATGTGTCTAATATTGGAAAGCTTTCTATCTCCTAAGATTTCTAATTCTGGGGGTGAAAGCATTGATCTCTCCATACATATGTAAAGTTTTGTTATATTTGTCATTTTCAGATAGTTGGTATGTTAAAAACCATGATTTCTGATGTAATAATGTTGATTGATTTCTTAATGTAAAGTTTGTAGCGACATTAACATGTTTATCAATATTGTTAGCAGTATATCAGAATAAGCTGCTATTTTACAATCTCTGTTGCCAGTTAATTGTTATTTTATGGACTAATTAGATCTATAAAGGAAAGAATGTAACGGCAAGAAGAAGGGTCAGCCCTGTCTTGTCATGAATTTAGGGGTTTTGTCTACTGAGAAAGAGATTCTAACCCTGGGTAAATTATGCAAAGCTTAAATTTAATTACGTTTTATTTTTCTTTTAACGTACACAGTACAGGCAGAAGTGACCCTGTCAAAGCTTTTTTTTGCACCAGTAGTTCTGTTTGTTGTTTATTTACATGGCATGTTTGGTCATTAACTATGGTGTTGTCGCCCAAATGCTGGCCTGGCATAAAATAGCTTGATGGATGGAAACCCCTTACATTGAATGTGACATCTGTGAGTGAGTAAGTAGTTAATTAAATATTTCCAAAAGGTAAGGTGGTCGAATTTCTGCAAATATTTTGTAATATTTACAAGAGAATCCCTAGGGTCATGGGTCCTTTAAAAAAGTAAAGAATTGCTTTACTTAATGAACTTATAGGAGCATCAAGTTCCTTAACTATAATTGTTGAGATTTTTAAAATAACTTTCTAAAGTCTCTGATATGTCTGAAGAATTCAGGCTCAAATGATATAATTTTGTATAATATGATTTAAACATTAATCAATTATCATCTAAAGTGGATAGATGAAACCATTGAAGCAATGAACATGAACTTTATGGATCTCAGAGGGGCAGTAGTTGACAGATGTGCCTGGTGTGCTGAGGACCAGGGTCACAGAGCGCTGGACACAACTGAATGACTAATTAAAAACAATAAATGTTAATATATTTAAAACGGAATGTGCAACAGTTACAGACTCCAGTCATATTATCTATGCAGATTATTGTGGGAGGGCTTCAACAGTAAACTAAAATGACAATATCTAAGTAAATGTGATACATTTTTAAAATAATTTAACCACATTTTTCACATGTCTTCCACCTGCTAACTAATGGCGCTGAGCACATATTACAAATAATGTGGTCTTTTAACATACTACTTCTACCAGCAAAATAATTTATTTTGTTTTCATTTATGACATGAAATATGACATGACTAATGACATCAGGTGTGACTAATGACATAACATATAGCATCACAGATTATACCATCTGTGACATTATTGATAACATTACCGTAGATCGCTTTTACATACCTCATGACAACACAATTATATTCTGTTTAAGTCACAAAGAAATTAGAAGCAAATATGTATTATTCATAAATGTTTTCCATCATGCATCACTTTCTCATATACGCTTAGCCTAAATTTATTAATTATATAAATTTTACCCTTGGGGATTTTATTTGATGTCAGCTTTCTTGACATTAAATATTTCTAATGACAATAGCTATGACATTAGCAAATATCACAAATCATACTAGTTTACCTTTCAGATTGTAGATGGGAACATTCTTGTATCCATTTAAAGTGATAAGAATGTAAAACTTAAAAAATTAAACATGTAAGAAATAATTTAAAAGTTATTTTGAAATTATCTTCTGTGATACTTAGGCTCCCTATTCAAATGAGCAATTGTTGGTTACTGGAGCCCGTAATGTAGCCCGTAAATAAATTTGCCATTCAATTGGCATCTTTCAGCTACCCGCAAACGATTTGCGGGTTACAGGCTGAAAATTCCTGCGGTTGTCAAAATCGTAACTCCAACCCAGCTAAGCCTTTGCTCTTTTGAGGCAGCAAATATTTTCACACCTGTAAATGCCAAATGTAGAAGAAAATCCTAATGAGTACCAGATAGGACTCTCAAGGGGGTTTAAACATCTAATCATTGCTTTGTAAATAAGAAATCAATGTTGCACTTTAAAAGATGGGGAAAGTGATGAAAGACATTAGAATTAATTGCACAATAGTCTCAAGCTAGCAAATCTGCAATAAAAAAAAAATATTTTTTACGTTTCTTTCCATGTTATTTCAATCTCTATAGTTAAGGTGTTTATACATATCAGGCCACCCACATGGACTAGAACATTTCCTTCATTCATTTTTATTATTTTGTACATTGCTGGATTGCGAGTCTGATTGCATATCGGACTTCAAAACGCTAATTTATTTACATTTAACCTTCATGTTTTACTGATGTAATATACTATTGGGTGTTTCTAAATCTGTAGTTACGGCCTTGCTTAATTGATCATGATCATGCTCTGAAATGCTATTTACAGGTGCATGGTTTACGGTTTAGGCTTTTGGCCAGGTAGCTGCAGGCTTGAGCAATTGAATAGCTCTGTAACTGTTGCAAATTTCAAGCCTGCAGGCTTACGGCTGGAATGAAGGCAACTGTGGGCTTGCAATTGAATAGGGGCCTTAGTCTTCAAAAGATTTACTGATGTTTTAAAACATGTCATATTAAAATTATCATTATATGTGTTCTGCCATACAAGTGGGGATAAAACAAGATAAAAGTAATTTAACATACCCATTATGTCATGCATCTAACTTCTCAGCACTGTAATATCTACAGTTGTGGACAGGTTTAATATATCACTTTCTGACCATATTTTATGTATGTTCTATTTAAATTATTACTATAATTAATAATTATTATAAGCTAAAGATTATTTTTAATCTATTTAAAATACTGGCCTAATATTCATCTTGATTTATCAAAAGAGCATATTGCAAATGTACATATCCAGAGACTCTTTATAAATCTTATAAGTTCCATTGAATTAAACACAATTTCTGTTAACGTATTCTACTGCACGGAAGTCTGATTAATCAACTGCAATAATTAGGGTACATCTTTATAATCCTTAACAACTGAAAAACTATAAATCCTAATTTACACTCATCCTTGGTTTCTCTCATTTATAATTTGTTCAAATGAGAATTGTTTTCAGCAAGTGTACTGTTTAAAGCTTACTGAAGAGTAAAACATGTGTTTTCAGTTTGATTGTTTATCACCAGAAATGGTTTGCTACTTTACCAAAAAAACTAAGGCTCCTATTAAATTGTCCAAATTGTAGTTACTGTAGACCGTAATGTAGCTTGCAAAAGTTACTGCTATTAAATTGGTCTCTTTTAGTTACCCACAATCAATCTGCGGGATACAGGCTGAAAATCCCTACGGTTTTCAAAATCATAACTCTGACCCAGCTAAGCCTTTGATCTTTCAAGCCCACAAATGTTACAATCGCTAAAATCGCAAATCGCTATTAAATTGCTACAATTCCTTAAGCCCGCAATTGCTTTCATAGCCGTAAATGGCAAATGTAGCCAAAAATCCTAAGAGTACTAGAGAGGAAAAGCACGGGGTTAAACACCTGTTCGTAGCACTGTAAAAGCAAATATAAACACACTACTGTACTTTAAAATATGTGGAAAGCAATGTAAGACAAATCTGCAATAAATGTATTTTTTTTTTAATGTGTAATTTCTGTGTTATTATTAATCATGGCTATCAATGGGTTAATACATATCATTGAACTTGCAATTCTTCTAAACACTAATTTATTGTGGTTTAACCTCCCTTTTTACTGCCGTCATGATGACGGTCTAATTTACTATTGGCTGTTTCGAAATCGGTAGTTATTGGCTTGCTTAATTGATCATGATCATACCCTGAAATGCTACTTATGGGTGCATGGTTTACGGTTTTGGCTTTCGGCCATGTAATTGCTGTCTTGTTCAATTTAATCAATCTGTAACTGCTGCAAATTTGAAGCGTGCTGGCTTGAATTTAATAGGGGTCTAATTCTGCTAATTAATTATATCAAAGTATACTAAGTTAGTATATGTTGATTGTTCTTTTATACTGAATCTTTATTTTATCAACAGCATTACAGTACATTTTTAGGATTAAAAGAAAACAAAATACATTTTTTAATTATTTTCTCATAGTGTTAAAACTATATTTATTATTTTTAAGGTGTGATTCCTTTATTTGAGCTATGTGTATCAAGAAGTTTGAGTTAAGTGATACTTGTTTCATTTAAAAGACTGTCAATATATAATGACTTGTTGTGATCTAATGGATTTATTGTTAGTGTTACTTTCTGTTATCCACCACCTAGAAGTCTAATTAGCGCTGACAGTTTATTTAAGGATTACTGCAGTTTAAGAAAAAAGACACTTGTTTATCAAAAATGTACCAGACAAACAATACTATTATTATGGTAAGCCATGGACTTTATATGTACATGAGTACAATTTGTCTTTATTACATCACATTATGAGAGCTGAATGATGGGAGTGTGGGTTTATAGTTTGTAGTGCTAGGAGGTCCAGAGCCTTTGTTTGATAATACAATAAGTCTGACCACACCACTTCTCCCTCCCTGCCCCAGAAGCAAAAACCCAATGCAACCATAGCTATTCAGAAATGTAAATGCCTCTCTCACACAAAACGTCTACCAAGGTATCATGGATTCCACCAGAGTTCTGCATTATTTTTTTTTAGTTATACAATAGCTGTATGATTTCTTACCTAATTAATTATGCTCTTAGACAAACACATTTTTCAAACAAACATAACTTTTTTATTGTTCAGGGGTACTTTAAGAAGTATTACACAGATTACAGGCACTACACCCAACAAGGAAGATCTGAAAAATATGTAGATAGATCTGAGGTGGATGAGAAGGGTTATCCCGCAGTGAAAAGGAAAACAAAAACAATACAATACAATAATTAAAAACAATCATGTATGTTTGCATGCGATCTGCGATAATTTTTCCAAGATAGTAGGGCCCCCATTCAATAGGCCAAATTGTAATTACTAGAGCCAGTAATGTAGCCTGCAAAAGTTACTGATATTCAATTGGCTACATTTTGCTACTCCCAATCCATTTTCAAAAATCACTGTGGTTGTAAAAATCTTAACTCCATTCTATCTACTCCTTTTATGATTTAAGCCTGCCAATGTTACCAGTGCTAATGCATATTCAATTACAACAATTCAACAAGCCCACAATTTCCTTTAAACACGTAAATGGTAAATGTACCAATAATTTCTATGAGTACTAGATAGGATTTCAAGTGAGTTAAACACCTGTTCGTAACACTATAAAAGCAAATATAAACACACGACTGTAACAAAAAATACTAAGGGCCTCATTCTATTATCGGCCGTAAAACGTCCGCAAGGCTGCGATTCCTTGCAGGGGTTCCGTTATCTTGCAATTCAATTATACGGCCCCGCAAGGATCTCCCCTTATGGCCGGCCGTATATCTTGCAACGGCCGTAAGCTCAGAAATCTTTAAACGCAAAAATAAATTCAAGACGGCACTGTAAAGCTCTGTAAATGCTAGGGATCATAATGGGGGGCATGAGGATTAATAGCAACCCCCTCTCAAGCTTGCACATTAGCCCAAATCCGAGATTACATTAACTGTTTATTTTCCGGCCGCAGCGTGGGCGGATCTGAGGTGCTCCAAGCCCTCTGGACTTTTTACATGGATATGTGACATAAATTAAAAAATATATATTTACGGATTTGAGTGTAGGGGAATGATGTGCTATTAATGCTAACACCTACAATCACTTTATAGTCTCATAAGAGTGCAGGATGGCTTTATTATGGCTTTAAAATGTGCTTAATTGTGTGCCTGCAAGACCTTTTTTCTGCAAGTAAGCTGCGGCTCGGTTTTAGCCTTGCAGAGTTGTTTCCCGGAGCAATTGAATAGCAACCGGGGCTTTCTTGTGGCCGAAACTCTTGCGGCCGTTTAAAATCAAAGGCTTTCCTCCGGCGCGAGCGGCCGCAAGGGATAGCAAGGCGCCGGCCGCAAGCCTGCCGGAATCCCCGGCCGGAAGAGAATAGAATAGCCGAATAACTTGCGGCCGGTCCTTGCGGCCCTGCATATCCTATGGCCATTAATAGAATGAGGCCCTAGGAGAGCAATGAAAGGCATTACAATTAATCAGGTTAAACAGCTGATCTAAGCACTGTAAATGCAAATAAAAAATCAATACTGCACTGTAAAAGATGGGGAAAGTGATGAAAGACAGTAGAATTAATTGCACAACAGTCTCAAGCACGCCCATCTGCAATAAAAAAAAAAAACTTTTCATTTCTGTTATATTGATCCCAGGAATCAAGGAGTTAATACATATCAGGCTACGCACATGGACTAGACCAGTTGATTTTTAGTCCGATTGCTGAACGGACTTCTAAACACTAATTGATTGTAGTTTAAACTCCATGTTTTACTGATACAAGTAATTTCTCAGATTCTTCTTTTATTGCAACTATTTTAAAATGCAGACAAGAGGAAGAGCAATAACTAACCACTAGGGAAAGTCAAACTTAAGAGTGCTTCTCAGAGAACTTTAAAATGTTGCAGCATGTATGTTATGCCATGTTACTTGACCTGTGGAGTGCTGCTCCAACAAAGGAGGGAATTTACTAATGTATTGCGGGTATTAACGAATTCTCAAGAGCCCAAGTAAACCCGCAATCCACCTTCATGATGCAATTTATAAAAAAAAAATCCATATTTTTTCCTGTCTCATTGCAATTAATTGTGAGTTATACTGAATGAAATATGTTATTGACATGTAATACTTGGTGCTATAGTGAAAATCTCACTACTCCAAATTTTCTAAACTATAACCCTGCTTTTTACAAACCGAGATGTTGATATTCCGCATTTCATGTTTCAACCCTATATTAGGAGTATATTTTATATTTAAATAAAAATATATTATCAATATTCATCCATTAATATACAACATACACTGCTATATGTTATATACTGCATATACTTCTATACAACATTTCGGTTACTAAAAGTTACTAGACCTTAGACCCCCATGGCACCTAAAAGAAACCTGTTACCATGGGGATCCATAGGGACTGCAATGGTAATCTAATCTATAACTACAGGGGCCCAGAAGCATTCCTATGGTTATAGATTAGATTACCATTGTGGCACCTAACCCATACTAGGTAAACACTTGTCCAAGTAAGGGTGTTGATCCAATTTTACTTTACATTATGACTATGGATTAAGAGGAGAAATTAGTTCATTAATTATGCACTTTGCATAAAATTTGCAAGTACTTTATGTGTTTCTTTTACTATTAAAATGTAACCATAATTATGCTTTCTAAAACAGTTATTACTTTTTTTATGATACAAAGAAAGGTTTTTCCACAGAAAACAGACTGATGACTTATCTTGTCACAAAAATCTATCAATCTATACTTCAAAGAATCGAACATTATTAAAAAAGGGGATTAGAAACACTATCCTTGTGCTACATAGTGTTGCTACTTTACCTCAATATATAATGTCAAGGGTTTACACCAATTAACATAATGCCAAGATCTCCCAATATCATTTTATAAATTACTCTATTTGACAAGCAATTGCATACATTTTGACTCAAGTTTAGCTGTGGCTTTATCCGATATCAGTCACCACTCCAGGATTCATTAACAACTAACTCAATTACAAATTGTAAATTTAAAGCAGACTCTGGAACTTTAATGTTTTATGTGAAATAACCTGATGTCACTGAATCTGAGCTATTCTTTTGTATATTGTCATAATAGAATTGTTGTTACAAATTTCTAAGATTCATTCCCACTAAAGTTTGACATTCTGACAAAGGTTGTCAATACTGTTTTTTTAAAAGAGCACTTTGCAAGGGCCTACTATAAACCTACTTCAACCAACATTACTTTTACATTATGAGCGGTGTAATTTGCAACAATAAGGATAAATAAAGTCTAAAATCTACATGTTCCACTTGTATTTTGTGATGATCCAGGGGTAGGGGATATTACTGGCCAGGGCCACCTGCTATAGACTACAGGTTAACTACCCACAAGGACCGTTTCGGTTCTTTGAAATCTCTGCACCAGCACCCTCATATCTGGCTTCTGTATCAGTCAGGGTCTCTCCATCAAGAATCAGCACTTCCAGGAGTCTCACTAATCTTTCTGTGGTAGTCACCAGGACAAGTTACTTTCAGGGTGGAGATAGGATCAGTATCTCAGCCACCAGGAGCAAATAAGAGAACATACCATTTCTATATATCTCAGCAGTGAACTGTTTTATTTTTGGAAAATCAAACAATATTTATAGGGGATAGATATAGATAATGACAGGGAGTGGTAGACAAACACAGGAGATTGACTCCACATGGGTCTAATATTCTTGCATCCTGGCTTCCTGTCTGGTACCTGTGAAAAATAGGACAACCTCCAATACACACATGTTGTCTAGCACATCAGAGATGTAGTTAGCTTATCTGGCAAACAATGGGACAAAACAGATTGCAATACAATTACTGGTTCCTGTCTGTCTACAATGTCTCATTGTAGACCTATTTTGTTTAACTGTTTCATGACTATATAGTTACAGTTTATACATAACACAAAATATAGTAATATAACATGGGGAATTACATATAGTATACAGGATAAGGCAGAGACATATGCCTTAAGACCATATGAAGCATGGTGGTACACTATGGCCCTATGTTTTGGTGTAATTTACCCCATCACCCACCTGCCCACATTTCCCATGTGGCTATATAATTTTGGTACCTATTTTCCAATGGGGCGGTATGTCCTCTATGCTGGCTAAATGCACCAGGATCCAGGCCCTGGAAAGGGTCTGTGACATTTATTTCTTCATCACAAAATATTTTATTAACTGGAATTATATACCTGTATTTGTAACATACCTTACAATAATGTCCCAACTATATCTGCCTTCTCATCTCCATAGAAATCTATTAGACATCACTCACATAAACAATACAAGTACCGCCGCCCAGAAAAAAAATGATAGTATTATAGATAAATCATAAATTATATTGAGATCAGATATATATCATACATACATCACAAGGGATGCATAATATAATACATTCCCTTTATTTATAATTCATATTTAAGATTCATATAGTTGTAACTCAGGTATAAAAAGTCTATTCTCTGGATTGGCTAGTTCATAAATCCTGATCCTCTTTCTTCCAAACGCTCACTTCATGTTACTATGGTAACCCTGTAAATAAACAGCTCTCTTGAAAATCGTTGCATCTTATTCCTGTGATAACCCAGTAAATAAATAGATCTCTTCAAAACTCATGCCTCCTGTCGTCATGGTAACTCAAGGACCACATGTTACATTTTAACAATTGGCATTTCAAATAAAGATAGCACTCTTACTGATAATAATGTATTAATATATAACATGTTTAATATATGGTAGTAGTAAAATTATTCATATAATCTTTACTTCTAGAACTTCCCCATACAACTCTTTCAATATGTTTTGAGTGTCTGCAATTATTTTTATAAAATAATTTGATTTATTCCGTGTAATAATATAGCTCATAATTAACTGTTAAATAGAAATATTCTTGTTATCTCAAGATGTTATACTTCTTTTATAAATAATTGCACACTGTATTTAGACAAATGTTATATCTGCTAGTATATCCAGGTTTTTTTGTTGTAGTTTTAAATGCTTTATATATTTTCTTTGTAATCCATTACCTTCAAATACATTCTGCAATGTACAATCAAGTATGTTTCCAATATTATGATTCCAATATTTAATGTTTTTCCCCCAAATCAACAGTCTCTAAACTGCAAATTTCTTTAAATTAAATTAAAATTCTAAATATACAGTATATTATATAGTTATTATTTTCATTAAAAAAGTTATTTCCCCAATGAAAGCGAAAACTCTATGATCTTAATGAACAGATATAGTCCATAGTTCTATATTGTGATAACACAAACTACCCTCCAGGGAAACTATTAATTTAATAATTTCTAATCATCTCATTAATGCCCTTTAAATAGTTTCAATTGGCCAGAGGCTAAGCATTTGTTTATTTATCATTGATTTTTCGTATGACTGGCACATACAAACATACCCCTCTCAACCATATAAAACATAATTTTGACCATTTTATATGTCTATACTACCCCCATTTTACACATGACTACATAAACAGTCTACTTTGACCCATTTTGTCTGCTAATTTACTATGTGATTCTTAAAAAGCACCCAACCTTAATTTTGCTCCTGGGTGCTTAGATCTCGTCTGTCTCTACAGGTGAACACTCTATTAGGTACACTGGTACCTTATTACCCAATATCCTATTTGCAGGGTCTAGTAAAATCAGCATCATTCCCTAACAATGCGATAAACAAAACAAAATTAACAGAAATCTACTCAACTTGGTCATTACGAAAAACAGCCTGATAATACTCAGTGTATTAATTCCTCACCTTATCCAAGCTGTATCGCACATCGGGAAGATAGGTTTCTCCGCCAGCCTCCAGTTCCTCTTTTGGATCTACATTTACTGTCTCGCCTTTGAGCTCAGGACTTGATCACCCCCTATGCTCCTGCCATGGTCCCCAGATATCTATATATTTCTGAATTGTATCCTCAAGGGTATGGGTCATTTGCTCATTCAGCGCTATATAATTAATGTTATGATAAAAAAAATTGCCAAGTGACTCTTAGCGGCCAAATAAAAAAACTGTAAAAGCTTATTTTGTGAGGGTGTAAGAGATGTTTCGGGAATGCCTAGTAAGTATGTTTCCATTGCCTCCCTAACTGGTGTATGAAATACCCCTGAGGTGATATTTGTGATGGCCCTCCATATCCTTTGTACCCTGGGGCACTCCACCACATGTACACAAATGAACCCTGCACTCAACATCCTCTAGTACAATTTGCACTGTCCGACTTTCTCCACCTTGCTCTTCTCTCCGGGGCTAAATATGTGCCGTGTAGCACCTTAATTACCGTCTCTAATATATTATGGTTAAGGGATCCTTTATATATATTCCTCCAAGCTAATTCCCACTTGTTATCCCCCATTGCTCGCTTAAATCCAACTCCCAATCCTTAATATACTTCTCCTTGATCTAGGTTGCTTAAGAATTATATACATCATAGATACCCCCTATTATTCCCGGAGATTTCTGGTTTATCACCGATAACCAGGATTTCTTTGGTGGCCCCAGGGTCCTGGTTAGTGTAGTCACAAAATATTTTAATTTACTAAAATTGTAATGTTGGTTTAATGATAAATTGTATTGGTCCCTAAGAGATTCGAATGTTAATGGACTCCCCTCTGTAAACCAAGCCCCCAATCTGTCTAGCCCCTGGGATTTCCATTTCCACCACCAAAAGGAGTCGCTGCTCATTTCCTTTGGTGCATGCTAGATAGCTGAGTATTGAAGTCATGTGAGAAGGGTGAGTAAACAAATCTGAAAACCTCAGGGCCCATTTCCAACACTGTACTGTGTGTGCAATCACCGGATGTTTAATCTGTCCCACCTGTTCAGGTACCCTATTTAGCCAAATCAACAAATCCCAAGAGTACGGAGACAGAATCTGATCCTCTATAAACGTCCAGGCAGATTGATGTATAGATGAGTGGATAATTGGAATAAAAGATAACTGCGCTGCTCTGTAATATTTTCTTAAATCCGGGCACGACAATCCTCCTCCACTTTTATGCTTAAACATTATATCTTTTTTTAATTCTAGGGGGTTTATCCCACCAAATGAACCTGAACACTTTCCTTTGGAAGCCCCTCAACTCTATCTGACTAATGGTTATTTTGAGGGTTCGGAATGGATATATCAGTTTTGGAAGGATATTCATTTTGAAACAGTCGATCCTGCTCAACCACAAAATCAGATACTTAGACCATTTCAAAAAATCACCATTGAGGGAACTGAACCATGGGGTGTAATTATTTGTATATAAATTCTCTACATGTGAGGTACTGTAATTTTAAGACCCAAATATGAAATAAATTCTTTAGCCCAATGAAAATTATATTTCTCTTGCAAAAATTCCTTAATTGCAATTGCCTCTGTTTTTTCAACATTGATACCCAACCCTGAAGTCTTACCAAATTCACGCAGGGAATCCAATAACTTTGGAATAGAGTGTTCAGGCTCTGTTAAGGTACATAATAAATCATTCACAAATAAACACATTTTATAGTGATGGTGGCCTATGGCTAACCCTTTTATCTCTGAATCTGTTATAATTATCTGTGCCAACGGCTCTACTGCCATCGCAAACGACAGGGGTGAAAGAGGGCAACCCTGTCTCGTTCTCCTGCCTATACTGAACCTCTGCTGAAGACATCCACAACCTTAAATATGCCTCAGGATTTTTGTAATAAATGGTAATTAAATTCTTAAACTGTCCCCTAAAGGCAAGTCTGTTCAAAACTGCTCAAAGAAAAGACCACTCTAACGAGTCAAAAGCCTTCTCAACATCGAGAGCCAGAAGACACATTGGCGTTTTTGCTATTTTGGCCTAATGAATTACATTGATGGCATTCTAAGGTTATCCCTAGCCTGCCTATGCAGTATGAACCCCACTTGGTCCTTAGGAATAAGTCTTGGCAAAAAATTTGAAACTCTATTGGCCATAATTTTAGCTAACAATTTTATTCACCTCGGTACTGTCTTTGCCTTTTTTGGGGAATAAAACTATCTCAGCTAAGTTCATCTCTAATGGGACCTGCTGGCCATCTAGAATGGAGTTAAACAGTGCTGTCAAATGGGGAAGTAAGTGTATTTGAAACTTTTGGAAATATACATTTGTAAAACCATCTGGCCCCGGAGCTTTGCCTGCCTTTAAAGCCAAAATCCCTTTCCTAACTTCCTCCTGTGTTATCTCCACATTCAGCGCCTCTATTTCTATTTCTGTTAACAACGGAACATCACAGGAACCTAACAGAGTTCTTATGTCATGCTCCATCCTCTTAGTGGAGGCTGTATAGAGGTTTTGATAAAATTCTATAAATGTTTTCTGTATATTCGTTGGGTTTGCCATAATTGTGTCTTCCCTTGTTTTTATGAACTTTAGTCTGCATATATTTCGTCTTAAGTTTGTTTGCTAACATAGTGACAGGCTTATTTGATTTAAAAAAAAATTTGTGTTGCGTTCTCCTACAGGCTTTCTCAGTACGTTCTGCCAAAATAGTGTCCAGTTCCAGTCTGACGCTTTCTATTCTTTGTCTAAGGTTGCGTTTGGGGTTTTGCTGATTTGTTTGTTCCAATACCTGCAATTCTTTAACTTATTTTGATTCAAGCAATTTTCGTTCCCTCCTATACCTAGCTGCTACTTTATTACAGTTGCCTCTGATATAGGCTTTGTGAGAAACCCAAATACATCCTATCTCCGGCTCGGGCATTACATTTACATTTAAAAAAAACTGTAGTTCTTGAGAGATTTGCTCCCTTACTGCAGGTATAGTCAAAAGCATATCATTCAGCCACCACACGTATGGGGGTTGAGTTCTAGGGCCCAGACTAATGGAAGCCTTAACCAGGCTATAGCCCGACCATGTACAAGGAATAAACTCTACTGCCCCTATTTCATCTACTAATGTAGCATCCACCAAAAGATAGTCGATCCGTGAGTATGTTATGTGTGTATGGGATTATAACGTATCCTCTCTCAGTCTTGGGTATCTCTCCCTCCAAATGTCCACCATATCCAACTCCCCAGGACGGAATTAATTTCTTTAATTTGTTTAAAAACTGATTGCCTAAAATCACTCCTGACCTATCTACCTTAGCATCCATCACCAAGTTTAGATCACCTCCCGAAAGGATCCTATCCTGTTTGACCCTCACTAGGTGCCTCAAAGGTTTTGTCAAGTATTTATGAGGTGAGGTGGTGGGCACGTATAAAGAGACCAATGTAACCGGAATGTCCAAAACCTTGCCTGTTAAAACCCTGTGGATCCACTATTTTTGACTCTAACACGAATGGAAAGCTTTTGTGTAGCAAGATGGCTGCCCCTTCTTTTTTGGTGGAATTGCTAGTTGTAAAAAAGGTTGAGTATTTTTCATTAAAAAATGTAGGCACATTCTGTTTTTTAAAATGAGTTTCCTGAATGAAAATGACTGCTGGGTTGTGCTCCAGATAGGAGAGAAAGGCTTTATGTCACTTATAGGGTGTGTTAAATCCTTTAACATTGTGCGTTAAGCACACGTATTCTGGACTATCCATTACTGTATGTATCGTGAGGTGTCAGCGATGAGATGCACCTACCTTCCCAATGCATGGAAGACCTGACCACTGGATACCTGGAGAGCCAGACGAGGAAGTACCTCATGACTGAGGCCATTGCTCTTGACAAAGTGGGAAATATATATATATATATTAATGACAAATAAACTAAACAATAAACATTCTGAACATTAAAACATCTCTCCCCTCCTTTCCTCATCTTTCCATAGACAGTACACCACCTTACGTGCCTAGGGTCAGGACACACTAGGTCCTTCTTCTCTCCCTAGAATGAAGAAAAGTACAACTACCTCCTAAGCCTTTCACTGAGACAACTAGCGAGATATATAATCATATCATCCTAGCTGAACAAAACTAAGCATACAGTTTTGATACAATGATCAAGAATGACTTATCGCCTATACAACTCCCTTGGGATTCTCTTATCATATTCCAGCCCATGGGGCCCACCAGTAACTTTTACTGGGCTACGTCCTTTGGCAAAGGGCTTCTCCATCATGTGGCACTTGTGGCTGCCTGTACCTCCCTGCTTTCACCAGATGCCACTTGATCCACAGTTATATTGTTCTTCTGTTTTTTGCTGGAGGACACCTCAATCCACCTCTTGGATGCGCGCTCTCTTTGCCCCGACCTTTTCTCTTTCAAGACAGAGCCTTCTGGCAACAGTTTGAGGGTAATCGGTCTTTTTTGAAAGTCCTCAAGTGAAAAAATGGTATAAAACCTCCAGCACCGGCCTCATCTCCCTTCTTTTCATGAGCGTTGATGGGGCTATATCTGCAAAAATTTGCAGTTGTGCTCCGTCCGGGCCTACTACTTTGGGAATCTTCCTGGCGGCTGCAGGTCTCTGGAGCTCTGCCGCACAAAGTGTACTATTATATCCTTTGGCTGGTTTGAATTGGGTGGGCCTCCCAGGGCCCTATGCACCCTTTTCCATTCACAACCCTTGATTTTGATGATTAGGAAGAATAGAGACAAAGACTTCTTTCAAATAGAGACATAGATCAGTTAGTTTTCTTGGTAGCCCTCTGAGACGTACATTGTGCCTCCGAGACCTATTCTCAAGGTCCTCTATCTTACTTGCAAGGGTCACTATATGGGCTGCATTTGATGCTATCTCAGCTCTATCACTGTCTTGTGTGACTATGATCTGTTCAGTCATGTTCTCCACTTCGTGCACCCTTTGACCCAATGAGTGCAAATCTTCTTTTATATCTTTCAAAGCTAAATATAGCTGAGCTTTTAACAACTCTTCTAATTTGGTGAGGGACTTTGCCGAAAGGTCTACATCTTTATTTGAATTTGCCTGATCACCATCTGTTTCCGACGAAAACGATATTTCAGGTCAGTCCTCCATTGTCTCTGTGTGTATGGCTGGAGCCGCCTGGTAATGTTCCCATATTCGCTTGGAAGGCAAGCTTTTTTTTCCCTTCTTTATCTTTGCTTTTAATGCTCCTTTTGCTCTGAGCTATCAATGAACTTTATGGGGAGTGAGGCCAACGCAGGATCCTAGGTTTCAACCCAAAATATTATGTTTTAGATTAATTCTGTATAGACCAGGTTTGAAGTCTATTGTATCCCAAAGAAGTTGATATTTGATTTAAAACTTTTGCATCCTAGAACATCACTTCATTGTGTTTGTCATCCTAGTCTTCACCCCTTGCTCTCTCAGTGTCTTTGCTATTTGGAGATAATCATGATGTCTATGGACCCATTTTGATAAAGTCAGTGCTGTCAAGAATGCTATGATATACTATTGCAAACTCTTGTTCCATTAGCACACACCACTTCTCCTCCTGCATATATGAGAAGTGTTATAGAAAATGGCCACTTGGTGGCGCTGTGCCACTATGTTGAGTTTTTTATTCCTGCTGTTGTTTTTTTTTTTGCAATCTCTTAACACTCCCTTCTCTTTTTGAAGTGCTTATTTGTGATTATAGTCTTGTATGTAAGGGTATGCTTTAATGGTGGTATATCCCAGCTATATCGCAGCTGCTGGTGACCATGCTGCACCTTCAAGATGGAGTCCCATGTCCCAGTGTTTTCCCACCACTAGTGTGTTGGCACCTAAAATGGCTCCTGCAGGAATATACAATGTATAATGGAGGCAATAGTGTGGGGGGGGGGGTTACCTGCACTACCTCACCACCACTCCTCTAAGCCCCTGTCTATGCAGTGTCTGCCTCTGGAATCGTTGTATGGATATGCATATGTCAGGAGGTAATTACTGCACATCTTTGGGTGGTTTTACACCCCTGACCTTTGTCCGTAGGGATGCTTCACCATGTCGGCCTTCATCCCCCCCTTATTTACCTTCGATGGGCCTCAAGCCCTTTGCTTTGTACTCTCCTCCAGCACCTGTCACTTCCTCTGTGATGCTGGCTTAGATCCCCTCCCATCCAGCGAGGTGCAGCTTTTAGACACACCTGTTGCTCATTGACCTGAAGCACCGCCACATGGCCCGATTCCGTGGTGCTGTTTGTTCCTCAACCTCCCAATGCTGTGTGTTCCGTGCTGCTGGAGATCTCACCCTCTCTGTCCAGTGTGCTATGTGCCCAGTCCAGAGTCTCTGGGGAATCTGCGTGGGGGATTGCAGGGAGCCACCGCTGCAGGAGACCAGGTGTTACAGGCCTCAACCACAGGGAGATGAAAAACGGCTCAATCTGGTGGTGTCCGGTGTCTTTTTGTTCCTCGTTGTCTCCTCCATCTGTGGTAATATGTGTGGAGGGGTTTTCACCCCATATTTTGGGTCAAAAAAGCCATGTTTTATATTATAGCATGCAGAGCTACAGTTCCACATGTCTGCTAGCTACCATAGCTGGACACGACCCCCAAAACTCTTTTTTTTCAGGTAGAGTTATTTTTCAGGTGAATTATTTGTAGACAATATATGACAGTTTTTTTTTTATAATTTATTTTAGCATGTAAGCTTGTCCTGTATATATGATTAGGATTCTAAAATTGTTTTTTATAATTTTTCAGTTTCTTTTTTGGTATCAATAATTCACCTCTAGAGTATTGCTCACTCTCTTAATGGCACTTTGTATCCATGCATCTTAAATGTTAAATTGTCTGCTCCTTTTTTTAAAATGTGTGTCTCTTGAGCAATTGTGTCTATTTCGCAGATACTCTCCTATTGCTAAGTTGTTTACAAAGTCAGGATGTGCACTATCTGTGCTTATTAAACTGTTGATGGCAATAGTTTTCATAAATAATACGTTTTCAAATGCCCCGGCTTGTGTTTGATGATTATAGTATCCAAGAATTTAGTTCAATTCTCATTGAGATTATTATAATTTAGAACATTAATTAATTCATCAAGAAGTCTACAGAAATTAGAGCTCATCTATACAGGGAGTGCAGAATTATTAGGCAAATGAGTATTTTGACCACATCATCCTCTTTATGCATGTTGTCTTACTCCAAGCTGTATAGGCTCGAAAGCCTACTACCAATTAAGCATATTAGGTGATGTGCATCTCTGTAATGAGAAGGGTTGTGGTCTAATGACATCAACACCCTATATCAGGTGTGCATAATTATTAGGCAACTTCCTTTCCTTTGGCAAAATGGGTCAAAAGAAGGACTTGACAGGCTCAGAAAAGTCAAAAATAGTGAGCTATCTTGCAGAGGGATGCAGCACTCTTAAAATTGCAAAGCTTCTGAAGCGTGATCATCGAACAATCAAGCGTTTCATTCAAAATAGTCAACAGGGTCGCAAGAAGCGTGTGGAGAAACCAAGGCGCAAAATAACTGCCCATGAACTGAGAAAAGTCAAGCTTGCAGCTGCCACGATGCCACTTGCCACCAGTTTGGCCATATTTCAGAGCTGCAACATCACTGGAGTGCCCAAAAGCACAAGGTGTGCAATACTCAGAGACATGGCCAAGGTAAGAAAGGCTGAAAGACGACCACCACTGAACAAGACACACAAGCTGAAACGTCAAGACTGGGCCAAGAAATATCTCAAGACTGATTTTTCTAAGGTTTTATGGACTGATGAAATGAGAGTGAGTCTTGATGGGCCAGATGGATGGGCCCGTGGCTGGATTGGTAAAGGGCAGAGAGCTCCAGTCCGACTCAGACGCCAGCCAGGTGGAGGTGGAGTACTGGTTTGGGCTGGTATCATCAAAGATGAGCTTGTGGGGCCTTTTCGGGTTAAGGATGGAGTCAAGCTCAACTCCCAGTCCTACTGCCAGTTCCTGGAAGACACCTTCTTCAAGCAGTGGTACAGGAAGAAGTCTGCATCCTTCAAGAAAAACATGATTTTCATGCAGGACTATGCTCCATCACACGCGTCCAAGTACTCCACAGCGTGGCTGGCAAGAAAGGGTATAAAAGAAGAAAATCTAATGACATGGCCTCCTTGTTCACCTGATCTGAACCCCATTGAGAACCTGTGGTCCATCATCAAAGTGAGATTTACAAGGAGGGAAAACAGTACACCTCTCTGAACAGTGTCTGGGAGGCTGTGGTTGCTGCTGCACGCAATGTTGATGGTGAACAGATCAAAACACTGACAGAATCCACGGATGGCAGGCTTTTGAGTGTCCTTGCAAAGAAAGGTGGCTATATTGGTCACTGATTTGTTTTTGTTTTGTTTTTGAATGTCAGAAATGTATATTTGTGAATGTTGAGATGTTATATTGGTTTCACTGGTAAAAATAAATAATTGAAATGGGTATATATTTGTTTTTTGTTAAGTTGCCTAATAATTATGCACAGTAATAGTCACCTGCACACATAGATATCCCCCTAAAATAGCTAAAACTAAAAACAAACTAAAAACTACTTCCAAAAATATTCAGCTTTGATATTAGTTTTTTGGGTTCATTGAGAACATGGTTGTTGTTCAATAATAAAATTAATCCTCGAAAATACAACTTGCCTAATAATTCTGCACTCCCTGTATATATATATAGACCATTTTTGAACATGTTTAACATATTTCTTGTTTCAGGTATAGAGACAAACAAATGCTCCCATGACCCCAGATATAAATTGGCATATGTGGGATCACGTGATGCACTCATGGTTATGCCTCTTAATTACAAATAACATTTATTATCAAACACAAATAGTTAAGGATTAATATAAACTATAACAGACCACACAAAAAAAATTCTGAACGATTATTAATAAATTCTTCCAAAAAATACTTTAATGCTTTACAACCTGCTTCATGTGCAATAATTTAAACTGTGAAAGATTAACAAATCAGAAAAAGGGGAGGTAGCCTACTCTGATGGGTTAGTGAGTTAATGAGTTAACCAATTAGAGTTGCTATAGTCAATTACTGGATTCTGATTCAAAGAAATATGATGGACATTTATTTGAGCCAATAAGAAGATCAGAAGCTGGGGGTCTTCATACAATATAGAAAAGGATTGATGTCTACTATCAAGATGGATGTGCCCAATTATTGAGGGAAGAATATTAAGGGCAAGGACATCAAGTCCCCCCCCCCCCCCCCGCATAGGCCAATTTATTTTATTTTTGGAGCAGATTACATTTAATTAAAATTCCATTTATTTTTATTTTTATGCATTTTTCTTCTATAATTGTTTTTTGTGTCAATTATTTAATGGGGGTAGTGTTAGGGACAATGGAGGTCCTTGTGAACCATGTGAATAGTGTCCATGAGTGTCCATAAGCACTTCTGGGGTAGTAGTTATGGCTCACAATTGGTTATAGATTAGATTATAATTTTAGGTGCCATGGTGGATAAACTTTGAGACTCTAATGGGACACTGATGGGGTTAATGTGCAACCCATCCTGAAGCACAAGTGGTGGAGGGACTCAATGGCTCTCACGGGTACTTAAAGAGGTCCTGGGGGATACCCAGGCTCAAAGGCGAAAAAAGGCTAGTAGAGTATGTAAATAAAACAGCTACCTTAGGTACCTGTTTTATTAATATACTAGCGACTTGCCCATCAAAAATGAGGGGGCAATATAATTGTAAGGCAGGCAATGCTGTTTTCCACAGACATACATTTTTTTTGTGGTCTGAAATCCTTAGGCGCTCATTGCGAGCCTCGTGCTGAGCGCCTTCAGCGCTCATTGCAAGCCTTTTGGTTGTTTTTTTTTATCAGTGGCGCTTTTACTGTCATTGTAAGGTCGTCGCTGATCTGCTTTTTGCACTTATTGCAAAGCTGTTGTTCCCCTGGTGTAGTTTGTGTGCTATGAGCAGCGTTGGCACTTGTTGTGAGGTGCGCAGTGAATGGCTTTTGCGTTTATTGCAATAGTGTTTTTTTTTTGTGTATATGTATTTTTTGATGCTAATAAAATAAGTAATACATTAATAAATGAATATACTTTACCTATTTGTAAGTAATATATGCAGGAAGCATTTTGCTGAAGTGCTGACAATCTGTTTTGATGTTCTTGCAGCATACAATGTAGGTTTGCACTGTTGTGGAGCTGAGGTGTGTCAGCAATGTGTGAAGTGTGTAGTGTAAATAGGCTGCGTGCGCAAGGGGAAGCCGTTAGTGTAGCTGGGTACTTCCTCATTCTGTAAGTTAGTGTTGTAAAATGGCGACGAATGTGTATGTGGTAGGCGGGTTTGTATGATGAAGCGTCCTTGCTAATTGTGTATGTTGTAGGTCGTACGGGTTTTTGTAAAAAGACGTATTTGCTTTGTGGTATTTAGCGGCTTTACGGGTCGTGTAGCCTCTTTTTTTTTTCTGCGGCCATTTTTTCTCTTGCCTAGGGGATGTTTGAGTGTCTAAACTTTGTAAATTTGACCAAATTTGATGTTTAATCAGTGTTGCAGAAGTTCTGGGTGTCCCCCTTGGTGTGGGTAAGGTTTTTATTTTATTTTTGCGTCTTTGTTTCCTAATCTCGTATGTCTTTTTTGGCAATTCCGTAAGTGTTTGGTGGTGTTTTGCGTCTTTAGACTGTTGTAGCCTCGTTTTCGTTTTTTCGGCGGCCATTTTTTCTCTTGCTTAGAGAATTTTTCAGTGTCTAAACTCTTTTATTTTGAGTTAAATTGAGGTGTAATTTCACTTCCTGAAGGTAAGCTTTCTATGTATGTGTTGTGTGTATTTGTGTTTTTAATTTTTGCGAGGTCATAATTGGTGGGAACGTTTCTTGTATTTTTTTGCAAGGTCCACAGTTGCTGGCAAGGAGCGCCTTCGGCAACTGAGGCTATCGCTACGTGAGCCCGCAAGCGCTAGCAACAACTCGCATGCTCACAACTATATATGTGATAGTGCAAATGACCATGCACGGGTGTGGTATCATTTAGCCAGGTTTGTTATTTGTCAAATGTTATTACTGTGTATTACCTGCCACTGCATATATTGGCTCCTGTACAGGGCAATGCTGCACATGTCTGACCCCGATATGTATAAATGAGTGGATTGGGGGTGTATAAAAATTGCAGAGCTCATTTCTCACATTATTGCTTCATACATCATTTTCAATTAAAATATGTAGCACCTACAAGTGTACTTTAAAGAAAAAAATATGTCATGATGGCAAGGTTTCTTAAGAGGAGAGAACGGAACTATTTATTAATACCTAATTTTAAAAATACATGCTAAAATATAATTAATTTCTGTTGCTTAATAATGTTTTTTTTTAAGATATTATGTCCTCATTCTATTTGTTGTATGTGTTGATACATTTGTCTATTGTTGTGACTTAGATGAAGATCAGATCACATTTTTTTACCAATTTGTGCAGAAATCCATATCATTCCATAGGGTTCACATACTTTTGCTTGCAACTATATACACGCACATATTTATATATATATATATATATATATATATATATATATATATATATATATATACTAGCGTCTTACCCGCCAAAAATGACAGCAATAAAATTTGAAGCCTGGCAATGCAGTTTTTCACACAATGCGAGTTTCTCCCCCCTTTAACTTGCGGGCCTCGCCAACCCACAACTTTTTTGCCCCGCAATGAGTGCCAAAGGCGCTTATTGTGAGCCTCTCCCTCCTCTACTTTCCGGGCCTCGCAATGAGCCCCGCAATGAGTGGCTTTGCCTCTCATTGCAGGGGTCGGCCAACCGGCAACTTTTGGGCCTGGCAATGAGCACCTTCGGCGCTCATCACAAGCTCAGCAATGAGCTCCTTTGGCGCTCATTGTGAGCCTCTCCCCACACTCTCCCTCCCTTGTCTCTTTGCCCTCTCTCCCTCCCCTGTTTTTTTCACCCTTATCTCCCTCCCCTGTGTCTTTTTTTCCCCTCTCTCACCCCTGTGTCTCTTTCCACCCCACTTCCTCCCTTGTGTATCTTTACACCCTCTACCCTCTTCTCTCACCCCTGTGTCTCTCCCCCCCCCCCCCACTCCCTCCACTGTGTCTCTTTACACCCTGTCCCCCCTCACCCCCCTCTCTCTCCTCTATGCTCCTGTTTGCATTTATGGGTGTGAAAACATTTGCGGGTTTGAGAAATTCAACCAGTTAAATATCAAATAAGCTTGCAACCTCACTTACAGACTCCCTGCCTCTCCCCCTGTGCTGTGTGTGAGGTTGTAAGTTAATTTTTTATTATTAATTGGTGTCTTTTGGTGGTCTCCCAATGGCTTCCGAGTTACGGGCTTAAAATAAATGGTGGCTGTTAAATCGGTAATTTTTTTGAAACCTGTAACTCGTAAGCCATTTTGAGCCTCTCCTCCCTCAAGCCAGTCACATACGGGCCTCACGTACAGGCCTCATCTCTCTCTCTCTCTCTCTCTGTCTTGTGTGTCTCGCTCTCATTTCTTTTTCTCTTACCTGTCTCTCTCGCTCCTGGTGCGCTCTCTTTCTCTGTATGCTCTCGCTCTCTCTGCACTTTATCTCTCTGTGCGCTCTATTTCTCTGTGAGCTTTTTCTGTGCACTATCTCTCTCTATGCTCTCTCTTTCTGTGTGCTCTCGGCATTCTCTCTGTGCGCTTTCTATATGTTCACTCTCTCTGTGTGTTCTCCGTCTGTGTTTGTGCTGTCTGTGTGTGATCTCTCTGTCTTTGCACTCTCCCTGCTCTCTGTCATTGCATTCTCTCTGTGCGCTCCCTTTCTGTGCACTCTCTCTCTCTTTTTATGCACTCTGTCTGTGGGCTCTCTCTCACTCTCTGTGTGAGCTTTCTGTGTGTGCTCTTTCTCTGTCTGTGCACTCTCTCTCTGCAATCTCTCTTGCTCTCTGTGTGCGCTGCCTGTGTGTGTTCGCTCTCTCTACGCTCTGTTTCGCTCTTAGTGTGCTGTCTGTGTGCTAACTCTCTCTCTGTACCCCTCCCTCTCTATGTCGATCTCTGTGTGCTCTCTGTCTTTCCGCTCTCTCTGCTTTCTATCTGTGCACTCTCTCTCTGTGCGCTCTCTCTCTGTGTGCACTCTCTCTCTGTGCGCTGTCTTTGTGCTCCCTCTCTGTATGTGTGTGCTCTTGCTCTGTAATTCTCTCTCTCTGTACTCCTCCCTCTCTGTACCTGTCTCTCTCTGTACCTGTCTCTCTCTCTCTGTACCTGTCTCTCACTCTTTGTACCTGTCTCTCTCAATCTGTACCTCTCTCCCTCCCTCTCTCTCTCACTTTGCTGTCTTTCTCTGAAATGCAAATGGCTGCCAGCTCCTGTTAAGATCAGGGTTTAGGCCCCACCCCGCTGACATCATAGCCACACCCCATTGATGTCGTCAGAGAGCCTCTCCTCTCTTCTGCTTTTGCTCCTTTGAACAAATTCGTCACTCATCATAAAGAGAGATATATATTTATCTATATTTAAGTTAACCAATAATGAATTAATTAGTTCTTGAATAAATTAATATACTTTACCTATGTGTAATTAATATATCCAGCAATCAATAGCCTAAAGAGCTAACAATCTGTTTCTATTTTCCGTCAGCATACAATGTACAGTTTGAGTGTTGGTGCCCTGCTGATAAAGTGTAATGACTGTCCCAACTGTGCATTAGAAATAGGCTGCATGTGCGAGGGAAATCCGTTGGTTTAGTTGTGTACATTCTAGATTCGTAATGTTAGTGTTAGGCGGCTCGCAAGCATTTTCCTTCATTTGTAATAGTGTATTTTGTAGTTCATTCATTCCTTTGTGAAAGTGTTACGCGTTTGGCAGTGTTTTGTGCGGTCCGGGGTCGTGTAGCCTCGTTTTCATTTTTTAGGGCGGCCATTTTTTTTCTCGCTTAGCCGATTTTCGAATGGCGAAAGTTGTGCAAATTGCCTTAAATTTGCGTTCCACCTCACTCCCAGACGTTCCTGGCTGTTCCCCCGCGCTGTTGGTGATGTTTTTTTTTATGTTTTTAATTTTCTTTGTGTTTTTTGTTTTTTTGCGGTTTGGCAGTTAACCTCATATTTTTGCTATCTCATATTATTTTATTTTTTTAAAGTCCCGCGTCTCGTATTTTTTTTTTTTTAAAGTCCCGCATTTGTTAAGTGCTTGGAGGCTAAGGTGATCCCTCATTTACTAAGTGTATGGTGGCTAAGTCCTGCGTGTTTCATTGCGAGGCAAGCAGGCAATGAGCGCCTTCGGTGCTCATTGCCTTTGTGCTGTGAGTTTTATTGCCTTAACAGCTCGCCTCACTATGCGTTAACGGCTCGCCTTGCTTCGCGAGGATCTCAAGCAATGAGCGGCTGCGGTGCTCATCGTCTATCTTGTATGCACCACGCAAAGCGTATTGACATCTCGAAGTTTGACAACTATTACCGATTTTTTCCAGAGCAGCCTGTATTTCTCCTGAGGTTACCTGTGTTTTTTCTTTGTATTCCGAACAATTCTTCTGGCATTTGTGGGTGAAATATTTCTTGGCCTACATGACATTGGCTTGGTATTAAGAGATCCCTGAATTTGTCACACTCACCTATCTAAAGCAAAGAGCGTCTGCTATGAATAAAGACTTTGTTAACTATAAAAGAAGCGGTAACTGTAATCTGCATGGAGCAGAAATAAACTACTGTGATAAAATGGGATTTGGTTGTAATAATGTGTATGTCACAAACAGTGGCAAAGCTTGTGCATAAGGGGACCGGGTGCTAAAAAAAAATCTTTTTTTTGTACTCCCCGAACCCCCTCCAACCTCAACGCAGTACATATATTAAATAGTTTGACAACTGTTATGTATATGTACATCACATATATAATTGTGAGCATGCGAGTTGTTTCTAACGCTTGCGGGGTCGCGCAGCGAGCCCGCAAGAACTGCATCCCTCGCGAAGCGAGGGACGCAGTTCCCCGCAAATGCGGATCCTCGCGAAGCGAGGGTCCACATTTGCGGAGGTAGAGGCTCCAACGTCGGCTGTGAACACACACACACACGACTTTAAAAAAAAAAAAAACAACCGCCCAGCATAAAAAAAACAACGTCCCCGCAAATGCGGATCCTCGCGAACCGAGGGTCCGCATTTGCGGAGGTGGAGGCTCCAACGTCGGCTCTGTTAACACACACACACAATCTCAAAAGCGCTTGAATACGCTCCATGCCAGCAACTGAGGCCCTCGCTTCTGCAAATGCGGGTCCTCGCGAAGCGAGGTGCCGCATTTGCAATGCGGGTCCTAGCAAAGCACTTAGGGAATGAGGCAACCTTAACATAACAGACACCCACACGCACTAAGAATCCCACCTCAACTGCCGACCCGCACGCAACTAAAACAGTGAACACACACCAAATACTCACAAAAACGACATAAAAAGCTTACCCATAGCAAGGGGGGGGGGGCACCCAGGACGTCTGAAAGTGAAGTTACACCTCCATTTAAGTCCAAATTCCCGAGTTCAGACACACGAAAATCCCCTAAGCGAGAGAAAAAATGGCCGCAGAAAAAAACAAAAACAAGGCTCTCCTCGGAAACCTGCATTAACCTCAGAACCAACCTTAACATAACAAACACCCACACGCACGAAAAATGGCGGAACTGCGCGCACCTAAAAATAGTCAAAACACACCAAATACTCACAAAAATGACATAAAAAGCTTACCCATAGCAAGGGGGGACACCCAGGACCTCTGAAAGTGAAGTTACACCTCCATTTAAGTCTGAATTCCCCAGTTCACACACACGAAAATCCCCTAAGCGAGAGAAAAAATGGCCGGCAAAAAAAATGAAAATGAGGCTCAAAGACCCAGGACCGCTCAGCCACCTACAACTTACCCAAGAAGGGATCCGAGATAAGCTCGGAAACCCGTATTAACCGCAGGGGATACAAGATAAGCTCCGAGACCTGCATTAACCCCACATTAACCATCACAGTGGGGGTCCCGATTGCAAGTGATCAGGGACCCTCGCTGCAATCAAAATTCAAAATTCCTGCGTTACAGGTCCTTAAAGGACCGTAAAGGTCCTTAAAGGCCCCGTTGTAAAAGAAAAAAAATTTACACTGTCACCCTGTCAATCATGGGGGTCAATATGGACCCCCATAAGCCCTTCATTAAGCCTGTCACTCATGGGCGTCAGTACATACCTCCATAAGCCCTTCATTAACCCTGTCACTCATGGGGGTCAATACAGACCCCCATAAGCCTCTATTTAACCCCATCAGTCCCACAAGGGTATATCAACACCATTATGGGCCTGTTACAACACTACATTAACCACATAAGTGCCATGATGGTCCTCAAGGACCATCATGACTCTAAGTATAAACACTATACTGCACTATACCACCCCCAATAAAACATTAAATATCAACTAAACAGCCTCTACACTAACCTATTAACATCTACACTACCTACCCCCTATTAACCACCACCACTCTAATTACAGAAAATAAAAAAGCCTAAAGTCACAAACAAAAAATATCTACATTACATTAAATAAAAAACCTAACTCACAAAAAAAAACTTCATTACACAAAATAAAAAACCTAAGTCACAAAAAATAAAAAAGGAATATTACAGAAAAAAAAACATTACAACCCCCCCCCCTCACTACAGAAAAAAAATACACACCTGAAAAGGAAATACATATAATACAAATACATACACTGCAAATACACACAATACAAATACATACAATTACAATACAATTACAATACAATACACCGCTATCTAATATACATCACACAATCTATCTAAATAAATAGCATAATCTAATATACATCCAAATAAAATAAAGATGGATAGGTGTGTTATCCAATCACAGTTGTATTTTGGGGTGTATACTTTTTTCATTGGTTCACAAATGGGGACTTCTCATTGGCTGAATTTGATAGACAGCCTTTTCAGCCAATCAGAAGCCGCCATTGCCAATTTTATTCTGGAACACTCCATAGGAAGGTCATTAGCGTCGGAGACATCCGCAGGGCGGATGTGTGTAGTTTTTTTTTTTTTTTTTCATGCGAGGAGACCGGAGACATTGCGGAAAGGTAAGTATAATGTAGATTGTGTTTTTTTTATTTGGTTTATGTTCACTAATGTAATGTTTTTTTTTTTACAGGAGTATCGCTGGACAAGACGCAAAGATGAACGACGGAACATGGAGGACGTGACATGCTGGAACGGGACATGCTGGAAAGGTGAGAATAATATTTGGAATATTTAGAATATTTAGAATGTTTAGGTATTTCATGTAAACATGTTGTATTAATTTTTTGATTTAATTTTACCGTAGGTTGCTGATCTCAAGAAACATCTCAAAGGTAAGTGGTCTTAATTATTTTATTGTAGCTTACAAATAGGGGACCTATATATATATATATATATATATATATATATATATATATATATATATATATATATATAGCATGTATTGTATATTAGATAGATAGGGGGATGTATTATTACATAGTATTGTATATTAAGTAGTAGGATGTATATTACATTATATAGTGGCATATATATATATATATATATATATATATATATATATATATATATATATATATTATATATATATATATAAATGTACATATACATATAACAGTTGTCAAACTATTTAATATATATGTACTGCGCTGAGGTTGGAGGCGATTCGGGGAGTACAAAAAAAAAATAGTGCCCTCCCCTTCCTGGGGGGGGGGAGGTTTGATTTTAGCACCCGGTCCCCTTATGCACAAGCTTTGCCACTGTTTGTGACATACACATTATTACAACCAAATCCCACAGTAGTTTAATTCTGCTCCATGCAGATTACAGTTACCGCTTCTTTTATAGTTAACAAAGGCTTTATTCATAGCAGACACTCTTTGCATTAGAAAGGTAAGTGTGTAACAAGGGGAGGTTTTTTTTGGACAGGATTATCTGTTACCTCTACATCTGTATTTTTGCCTTCCCTCAGCAAAACCTGTGAAAGAGTAGGGATCAACAATCAGTATCCAATCTTTGGATAGTGGGATGCAAAACTTGAGTGTGGAGGTGAGATAGATAAACAAATAGACAAATTAGTATAGTTTTTATTTTGTCTTCAATTGCATCAATTATTAATAATCCCCATCTTCACAGGATACATTTTAGGCAGATAGCATCCCCTTTAAAAAGACAAAATATTTCATATATTTGTCTAGTATGCACGTAAAAGAGCATGTTTTCTATGGCCACATTCATGCCCTCGCAATTGGATATAGTTATTTTAATTACGCATGAATCATTAATTAAAATTCCTGTTAAAAACGGTGTAATAGGAATAACAAATTCCTTTTCAAGGATGAGAGTATCAGTCTCCATCTGAGTGTTTGTCTCCAAGCTAAAAACATTATTAAGGGTGGGAGGTTGGCCAAGAGACAGTTCTAAAGTGATTTAAAAACAAGTGACTATGATCAATAAACATTGATGGGCTCAGCAAAAGGTTACTGCCAAGGTAACCTCTAACAAAACAAGAATCCAGTTAATGGAGATCATTCTGCTGTGAGTAAACTTTGTGTCTGAAAATGTAGCAGTTACCTGCTTGTTAAAGGCATCATCTCATTTGACCCTATATCAAGGCTACCACCAGCAGAGTCTGACATTACATTTAATGGTGAATATTGCTTTTTTTCAAATATTAATTTTATTACTGATCAATGCATAATGAAAACACCTAGCTCATGTTAGGACTCCACAGTGATTTCTTTAAACATTATGAAGATATGTTGGAGATGCTTGTGAAAAAAATGATAACTGCATATGTTAAATAAATTATTTTTTAATCCCTCTGCAGGCCATAGCTGCAACAATGTTAAGACTTGCTTCTGGCAGACTCTAATTAGTGTGTTTCAGGTCACTGAATCAGCAAGGTTGTAGAGCTCTATTTGGAAATAGTTTACTCCTTCCAGAAAGACTGCAGCTGGTACTCCCAAGCAAGAATTTGTTACTTAATGGATACTAGATACATATGTGAGCTCCATGTCTGTTTATAATGTTTGTTACTACTATTTACACTATATTCTCTGTTCTTTGATATGTAAAATGTTATTGAAGAGAATTCTCTACAATCTCTAAAAGGAATGTTCAAACATTTGTTCATCAATTCATCTGGTGGCTTAAGCAATGAGGCAATGTTTATTTCTGCAGAAAATCCCTGTCCCAATATACATTGTAAAAACCATCTTCTCAATATGCAGCCAAGTATCAATTGGGATATAAGCCATTAACTTAGGTGCTTCAAATAGTCTACAGGGCACAATAGCATTTTAGTGCTGCAATATATGTTTAGTACTTTTCATGGCTGCCTAACCAATATGGTCTTTAGTACTAAAGCCAAGATAAATGTGTTTTGTCAGTTTCAAAACGTAGTTAAAATATTCAATAGGTATTCTTAAAAATATGCTTCAACATCTATTTTTCTATTAGAAACCAGAGGCTTATTGCAAAATCACTCAGCAGCTGTGTGAGTGATCCTCTATACACAGATATACCTTAAATGGCTTGCACAATGATCATTGCAGTTTTCATACTTGTTGTACACTGTGGAGGAGCTGTGCTGTTGTAAAAAATGTTTGTGCTGGGCTCCTCTTGGGCCAAATTATTCAGTGCTCTTCCCCCAGACCCCTCTTTCCATATCTGCTCCACTACCCTTACCACCTGCCTGTGTGAAGTTCCTCACTTCCTCACTCTGCAGTATACCTCCATATATATATACAGTTTCTCAAATTTTTTGTAAATATTTTATTATATATTTTCATGTGACAACACTGAAGAAATGACACTATGTTACAATATAAAGTAGTAAGTGTACAGACTGTAAATTTGCTGTCCCCTCAAAATAACTCAAAACACAGCCATTGATGTCTAACCCTTTGGCAACTAGTACACACCTAAGTGGAAATGTCCTAATAGGGCCCAAAGTGTCAATATGTTGTGTGGCCACCATTATTTTCCAGCACTGCCTTAACCCTCATGGGCATGGAGTTCACCAGAGCTTCACAGCTTGTTATTGGAGTCCTCTTCCACTCCTCCATGAGGACATCACAGAGCTGGTGGATATTAGATACCTTGCACTCCCCCACCTTCCGTTTGAGGATGCCCCACAGATGCTCAAGAGGGTTTAGGTCTGGTGACATGCTTGTCCATCACCTTTACCTTCAGCTTCTTTAGCAAGGCAGTGATCGTCTTGGAGGTGTGTTTGGGGTGGTTATCATTTTCGAATATTGCCCTATGGCCCAGTCTCCGAATGGAAGGGGATCATGCTCTGCTTCAGTATGTCACAGTACATGTTGGCATTTATGGTCCCTTCGATGAACTGTAGCTCCCCAGTGCCAGCAGCATATGTTTATATTTGTATATATGGTTTCTATACTATGTTGTGTTGATTCCCCCTATATGCATTTACCTGATGATGTCAAATTCTGCCTCCACTCTCTCTGCATCGCTATTTACGTTCAAACTGAGGGCTTCATCTCATATCAGTGTTTTTGGTTTATTTGTGCCTTATCCATTTATCTGTCCTTTAGGGTTAATTTCAACTACCTTTCCTCAGTATAGATGTATACTTTTGGTGGTGGAAGTGTCATGGTCTTGGCCTACATGAATGCTGCTGGCACTAGGGAACCACAGTAATGACCCCAAACACATCTCCAAGATGACCACTGACTTGCTAAAGAAGCTGAAGGTAAAGGTGATGGACTGGCCATGCATGTCTCCAGACCTAAACCCTATTGAGATTCTGTGGGGCATCCTCAAATGAAAGGTGGGGGACTGCAAGGTCTCTAACATCCACCAGCTCCGTGATGTCATTATGGAGTTGTGGAAGAGGACTCCAGGGACAACCTGTGAAGCTCTGGTGAACTCCATGCCCATGAGGGTAAAGGCAGTGCTGGAACATAATGGAGGCCGCACAAATTATTGACACTTTGGGCCCAATTTGGACATTTCCACTTAGGGGTGTACTCACTTTTGTTGCCAATGGTTTAGACATTAATGGCTGTGTGCTGAGTTACTTTGAGGGGATAGCAGATTTACACTATTATATAGGCTGTACACCTACTACTTTACATTGTAACAAGGTGTCATTTCTTCAGTGTTGTCACATGAAAAGATATAATAAAATATTTACAAAAATGTGAGGGGTGTACTCAGTTTTGTGAGATACTGTATATATATATATATATATATATATATATATATATATATATAGTTCACTACAACAAACATTTCACGTATGGTGGGCGGAAGAGTGATAGAAGCCCTCCACCATACAGAGTAGCGTACCCACCATAAGTGAAATAATTGTCTACAAAAATCTATCACACAAACCAGTAACCCACACAACACTGATGAGCGGCAGTAACTGCTAAACAGTTCTGTCTGTGGGTAGGAATCCATGGTTTTCATGGTTATCGACTGCAAGAGCCTTTATGGGCACAATTGCCCTACCCCTCTTAGCACACCTCATATAGTACCCATTCTTATCTCCTTTGCTCTCCCCTCACAGAACCATGTCTTCTACTTTACCTGCCACTTTGCAGTCCTTGCTCTCTTACCTTTTTCCCTGATACAAATCCTCAGCATACTGACTTACTCCACATTGCCACCTCTTGGAGCTTCAGTAGAAATGCTCTTTTTTTAAACAGGCACACACCAATTTGAGTCAGAGCGTGTGTGCGGCAAAGGAAGCACAGAGAGGGAGGCCAGGGTAGGCCCAGGACAGCCATGACAGGTTGGGCCAGAGTGGGTGGCCCCATAGGGCCCCTACACTACATAAAAAAAAAATGTAAAAACTAATTTTTTTTTATTAATTAAACAGCTTTGGGCCCCCCAGAGTAGCGCCCTGGTGAACTGCACCATATATACCACTGGTAGATTCACCCCTGTATTCTCTCTTAATTTAGTGGAAATGCACAAACTGTTCAGTTGATATGCACTAAAAAGAGTGAAGAATGTAATAATTGAGGGATGAGATAGAAGTAATGGGGTAGAAAGTGTAGAGGGTATAAGGGATGAATTAACAACTCATAGGGAAGGAGATGGGGGAGGGCTAATATAGTCAATAGGGAGGTAGTACTAAGTAACTCAAGTACAGTGGCAGGCACTTCAGAACTACAGACTCATAACATAAGGTGTATGTTTGCTAAAGCCAGAAGCTTGCCAGGAAAAATGGGAGAGTTAGAATTATTAGCAATTAATGAAAAATGGGATTTAATAGGCATTACTGAAACGTGGTGGCATGAATCTCATGACTGGACTGTTAATCTGGATGGTTATAACCTATTTATGAAAGATAGCGGCAATGGTAAAAGAGTAGGAGGGATTTGTCTGTATGTTAAGCCTGAATTTTAGCCTATAGTCAGAGAAGATATTTATGGTGGAGCTAGCTGTAATGTTGAATGTTTGTGGGTAGAGTTAAATAGCGGAGGAGCAAATTCTAAAAGAATATTAGTAGGAGTATGCTATAAACCCCCAAATATAAATGAAAGTGAGTAAATGCAATTATTGTTACAGCTTGGAAATGCAGCAAAGGGCAGGTTCTAATAATGGGAAATTTGAATTACCCTGAAATAAAGTGGATAAATGAGACCAGCAGTTCAGCTAAGGGGAGTAGGTTTTTGAGTACACTCAAAGATCATTATCTGACCCAGGTTATACAAGAGACTACTAGAAATGACACTATCTTGGATTTAGTTATCACAAATAATATTGATATACTGTAGCTTCAAATGTTGAAAAAGGGGAACCTTTGGAAAACAGTGATCACAACACAGTCTCATTTGAGATTAAATAAAAAAATAAAAGGGCAGATTTTAATAGTCTAAGGGCAGCAATTCATACTGTAGTATAGACTGGGACAGAGAACTGATAGGTAAAAACACTGAACATAAATGGACAACGTTCAAATCCTTACTAAATAAACATACTTATCACCATATACCACGTGGAGATAAAAGTAGAAGGATTAAATCACAACCCATGTGGCTTAACAATGAATTAAAGATCAAGATACAGAGTAAAAAACAAGCATTTAAATTATACAAACAAGAGGGGACAGAGACTGCTTTACGTAAGTACAAGGAAATTAACAAGGCATGCAAAAGTGCTATTAGACTGGCTAAAATGAAAATGAAAAGTTAGTTGCAAAGGAAAGTAAGAATAACCCTAAAATATGTTTTAAATATATTAATGGGAAGAAGGCCAGGAAGAAAGCTATAGGAAAATTACAATGTGACACAGATCGTCTGATAATTAGTGACCAGGAAAAGGCAGATGAGGTACCAGTGGTTGGGACACTGCAACATAATGGGGCTATACTACCTTCAGCAAATAACTGGTTAACGCAGGAAGAAATACAAAGAGGTTGGAAAAAATAAATGTTAATAAAGCCGTGGGTCCTGATGAAATACATCCAGCATGGAGTACATTCCCAATCTATCTAAATAAATAACACAATTTAATATACAATACATTCTATGCTATCTATATAAAACGCATACCCCTAGCTAACATACAATAAATGCTATCTATATATTAACTAATCGAAGTCTAAGCTAAAATAAAATAATTAAGACCACTTACTTTTGCAGATGTCAATTAGGATCAGCCACCTACGGAAAAATTTTTTTTACATTTTAAATTAGTGAAACACGTTTACAGGTCTAAAATAAACATTCTATACATTCTATAAATTCTAAATATTCTACTCACCTTTCCGGCATGTCCCGTCCGGCATTCTTTAAATCCTTCTCTGGTGCGGCACCTGTTAAAAAAAACACAACATTAATAGACATACATCAAAATAAAATAAACATAATCTACATTATACTTACCTCCCTGCAATGTCTCCAGCCTCCTCCGGATCCTCTTCTGCCACGCCATGTAAAAAAATTAAAAAAAATAAATACTTACATCCGCACTCCCGGACATCCCCGACGCTAATGAGGCTCCAAGAGAATTTTCCGGGAGAAAATAAGCAATGGTGCCTTCTGATTGGTTGAAAACGCTGTCTATCAAATTCACCCAATCAGGAGGCACCAATGTGTGAACCAATCACAAACGGATACACCTTAAAATCCCACTCTGATTGGATAATGCACCTCTCAATCTTTATATGAACCAATCACAAGGTGCAGATGCCTTCAGCCAATCACAATGGAATACACCCTCACAGGGTGATTGGTTGGAGCCTCTGCGCATTCTGATTGGTTGCACTGACAATAGCCAATCACAATGGAATACACCCTCATGTACTGATTGGTGAAGGATTTGCACATTCTCATTGGCTATTGTTAATATCAATCAATATTACAGCCAATGGGAAGGCGCAGATGCATATTGAGAAGATGGTTTTTACAATGTATATTGGGACAGGGATTTTCTGCAGAAATAAACATTGCCTCATTGCTTAAGCCACCAGATGAATTGATGAACAAATGTTTGAACATTCCTTTTAGAGATTGTAGAGAATTCTCTTCAATAAAATGTTACATATCAAAGAACAGTCAATATTACAGCCAATAGGAAGGCGCAGATGCATATTGAGAAGATTTTTTTTACAATGTATATTGGGACAGGGATATTCAATAGGTATTCTTAAAAATATGCTTCAACATCTATTTTTCTATTAGAAACCAGAGGCTTATTGCAAAATCACTCAGCAGTTGTGTGAGTGATTCTCTATACACAGATATACCTTAAATGGCTTGCACAATGATCATTGCAGTTTTCATACTTGTTGTACACTCAGTGGAGGAGCTGTGCTGTTGTAAAAAATGTTTGTGCTGGGCTCCTCTTGGGCCAAATTATTCAGTGCTCTTCCCCCAGACCCCTCTTTCCATATCTGCTCCACTACCCTTACCACCTGCCTGTGTGAAGTTCCTCACTTCCTCACTCTGCAGTATACCTCCATATATATATACAGTTTCTCAAATTTTTTGTAAATATTTTATTATATATTTTCATGTGACAACACTGAAGAAATGACACTATGTTACAATATAAAGTAGTAAGTGTACAGACTGTAAATTTGCTGTCCCCTCAAAATAACTCAAAACACAGCCATTGATGTCTAACCCTTTGGCAACTAGTACACACCTAAGTGGAAATGTCCTAATAGGGCCCAAAGTGTCAATATGTTGTGTGGCCACCATTATTTTCCAGCACTGCCTTAACCCTCATGGGCATGGAGTTCACCAGAGCTTCACAGCTTGTTATTGGAGTCCTCTTCCACTCCTCCATGAGGACATCACAGAGCTGGTGGATATTAGATACCTTGCACTCCCCCACCTTCCGTTTGAGGATGCCCCACAGATGCTCAAGAGGGTTTAGGTCTGGTGACATGCTTGTCCATCACCTTTACCTTCAGCTTCTTTAGCAAGGCAGTGATCGTCTTGGAGGTGTGTTCGAGGTGGTTATCATTTTCGAATATTGCCCTATGGCCCAGTCTCCGAATGGAAGGGGATCATGCTCTGCTTCAGTATGTCACAGTACATGTTGGCATTTATGGTCCCTTCGATGAACTGTAGCTCCCCAGTGCCAGCAGCATATGTTTATATTTGTATATATGGTTTCTATACTATGTTGTGTTGATCCCCCCTATATGCATTTACCTGATGATGTCAAATTCTGCCTCCACTCTCTCTGCATCGCTATTTACGTTCAAACTGAGGGCTTCATCTCATATCAGTGTTTTTGGTTTATTTGTGCCTTATCCATTTATCTGTCCTTTAGGGTTAATTTCAACTACCTTTCCTCAGTATAGATGTATACTTTTGGTGGTGGGAGTGTCATGGTCTTGGCCTACATGAGTGCTGCTGGCACTAGGGAACCACAGTAATGACCCCAAACACATCTCCAAGATGACCACTGGCTTGCTAAAGAAGCTGAAGGTAAAGGTGATGGACTGGCCATGCATGTCTCCAGACCTAAACCCTATTGAGATTCTGTGGGGCATCCTCAAATGAAAGGTGGGGGACTGCAAGGTCTCTAACATCCACCAGCTCCGTGATGTCATTATGGAGTTGTGGAAGAGGACTCCAGGGACAACCTGTGAAGCTCTGGTGAACTCCATGCCCATGAGGGTAAAGGCAGTGCTGGAACATAATGGAGGCCGCACAAATTATTGACACTTTGGGCCCAATTTGGACATTTCCACTTAGGGGTGTACTCACTTTTGTTGCCAATGGTTTAGACATTAATGGCTGTGTGCTGAGTTACTTTGAGGGGATAGCAGATTTACACTATTATATAGGCTGTACACCTACTACTTTACATTGTAACAAGGTGTCATTTCTTCAGTGTTGTCACATGAAAAGATATAATAAAATATTTACAAAAATGTGAGGGGTGTACTCAGTTTTGTGAGATACTGTATATATATATATATATATATATATATATATATATATATATAGTTCACTACAACAAACATTTCACGTATGGTGGGCGGAAGAGTGATAGAAGCCCTCCACCGTACAGAGTAGCGTACCCACCATAAGTGAAATAATTGTCTACAAAAATCTATCACACAAACCAGTAACCCACACAACACTGATGAGCGGCAGTAACTGCTAAACAGTTCTGTCTGTGGGTAGGAATCCATGGTTTTCATGGTTATCGACTGCAAGAGCCTTTATGGGCACAATTGCCCTACCCCTCTTAGCACACCTCATATAGTACCCATTCTTATCTCCTTTGCTCTCCCCTCACAGAACCATGTCTTCTACTTTACCTGCCACTTTGCAGTCCTTGCTCTCTTACCTTTTTCCCTGATACAAATCCTCAGCATACTGACTTACTCCACATTGCCACCTCTTGGAGCTTCAGTAGAAATGCTCTTTTTTTAAACAGGTACACACCAATTTGAGTCAGAGCGTGTGTGCGGCAAAGGAAGCACAGAGAGGGAGGCCAGGGTAGGCCCAGGACAGCCATGACAGGTTGGGCCAGAGTGGGTGGCCCCATAGGGCCCCTACACTACATAAAAAAATAAATGTAAAAACATTTTTTTTTTTATTAATTAAACAGCTTTGGGCCCCCCAGAGTAGCGCCCTGGTGAACTGCACCATATATACCACTGGTAGATTCACCCCTGTATTCTCTCTTAATTTAGTGGAAATGCACAAACTGTTCAGTTGATATGCACTAAAAAGAGTGAAGAATGTAATAATTGAGGGATGAGATAGAAGTAATGGGGTAGAAAGTGTAGAGGGTATAAGGGATGAATTAACAACTCATAGGGAAGGAGATGGGGGAGGGGTAATATAGTCAATAGGGAGGTAGTACTAAGTAACTCAAGTACAGTGGCAGGCACTTCAGAACTACAGACTCATAACATAAGGTGTATGTTTGCTAATGCCAGAAGCTTGCCAGGAAAAATGGGAGAGTTAGAATTATTAGCAATTAATGAAAAATGGGATTTAATAGGCATTACTGAAACGTGGTGGCATGAATCTCATGACTGGACTGTTAATCTGGATGGTTATAACCTATTTATGAAAGATAGCGGCAATGGTAAAAGAGTAGGAGGGATTTGTCTGTATGTTAAGCCTGAATTTTAGCCTATAGTCAGAGAAGATATTTATGGTGGAGCTAGCTGTAATGTTGAATGTTTGTGGGTAGAGTTAAATAGCGGAGGAGCAAATTCTAAAAGAATATTAGTAGGAGTATGCTATAAACCCCCAAATATAAATGAAAGTGAGTAAATGCAATTATTGTTACAGCTTGGAAATGCAGCAAAGGGCAGGTTCTAATAATGGGAAATTTGAATTACCCTGAAATAAAGTGGATAAATGAGACCAGCAGTTCAGCTAAGGGGAGTAGGTTTTTGAGTACACTCAAAGATCATTATCTGACCCAGGTTATACAAGAGACTACTAGAAATGACACTATCTTGGATTTAGTTATCACAAATAATATTGATATACTGTAGCTTCAAATGTTGAAAAAGGGGAACCTTTGGAAAACAGTGATCACAACACAGTCTCATTTGAGATTAAATAAAAAAATAAAAGGGCAGATTTTAATAGTCTAAGGGCAGCAATTCATACTGTAGTATAGACTGGGACAGAGAACTGATAGGTAAAAACACTGAACATAAATGGACAACGTTCAAATCCTTACTAAATAAACATACTTATCACCATATACCACGTGGAGATAAAAGTAGAAGGATTAAATCACAACCCATGTGGCTTAACAATGAATTAAAGATCAAGATACAGAGTAAAAAACAAGCATTTAAATTATACAAACAAGAGGGGACAGAGACTGCTTTACGTAAGTACAAGGAAATTAACAAGGCTTGCAAAAGTGCTATTAGACTGGCTAAAATGAAAATGAAAAGTTAGTTGCAAAGGAAAGTAAGAATAACCCTAAAATATTTTTTAAATATATTAATTGGAAGAAGGCCAGGAAGAAAGCTATAGGAAAATTACAATGTGACACAGATCGTCTGATAATTAGTGACCAGGAAAAGGCAGATGAGGTACCAGTGGTTGGGACACTGCAACATAATGGGGCTATACTACCTTCAGCAAATAACTGGTTAACGCAGGAAGAAATACAAAGAGGTTGGAAAAAATAAATGTTAATAAAGCCGTGGGTCCTGATGGAATACATCCAGCATGGAGTACTGAAGGAACTAGGTTCTGTAATAGCAAAACTATTATATCTAATTTGTCAAGATTCACTCAACACAGGGTCTCTACCAGATGACTGGAGAAAGGCTGAGGTGATACCTATATTTAAGAAGGGAGCAAGAGCATATCCAGAGAATTGTAGACCAGTGAGTCTCACGTTGGTAGTGGGAAAGCTTTTAGAAGATTTAATAAGGGATAATATACAAGAACATGTCTATTCAAACAGGATTATAAGTAGGAGCCAACATGGATTTATGAAGGATAGGTCATGTCATACAAACCTAATTAGTTTCTATGAGGAGGTTAGTAGGAACTTGGATTAAGGCAACTCAGTGGATGTAGTCTATTTGGATTTTGCAAAGGCTTTTGATACAGTGCCACATGGGAGACTATTGAGCAAACTAAGGGATACAGGAATTGCCATAAATATTTGCTTATGGATTGAGGGCTGGCTAAAATGGAACATACTCAGATTTTACTAATGTGGTAAGTAGGGTTCCTCAGGGTTCAGTATTAGGTCCCCACCTTTTTAAAATATTTATTAATGACTTGGAAGTGGGATTGGAGTGTGGTGTCTCAGTTTTTGCTGATGACACAAAGTTGTGCAAGGTAATTTAAACAGAAAATGATGTACTTTCCCTCCAAAGGGATTTGCATAAATTAGAGGAATGGGCATCTAAGTGGCTAATGAGATGTAATGCAAATGAATGTAAAGTTATGCATCTGGGAAGGAACTATAGCCATGCAATTTAAAATCTTAATGGAGCAAATCTAGAGGTATCAGATATTGAAAGGGGTTTGGAAGTACTTGTGGAGAACTGCCTAGGTAACAGTGCTCAATGCCAAACAGCATCTGCAAAGGCAATTAAAATATTAGCATGTATTAAGAAGGGTATAGAAGCAAGGGAAGCAAATACAATTCTTCCACTATACAAATCCCTAGTATGCCACCATTTAGAATATAGAGTGCAATTTTGGGCCAGACTTCATAAAAAGGACATTTTAGAGCTGGACAAAGTACAGAGAAGAACTCTAGAAAAAATGTGCCCAAGAGGGGATATGATTACCTTATATAAATATATCCAAAATCAATACAAGGCTTTGTCAATGGAACTTTTTGTGCCAAGAGGTTTTCAACTGACAAGGGGACATCCTATGAGATTAGAAATAAAAAGATTCCAGTTTAAAGAAAGAAAAGGGTTCTTCACAGTACGGGTGGTTATTCCGTGGAATTCTCTACCAAAGGAGGTGGTGACAGATTTGATAGATAACTTTAAAAAGGGATTGGATATATGTTTAAATAAAAAAGAGCATTAAGGGCTATCCTGCATAAATAGAGAGGGAGTATTGATCCAGGGATGAATCTGATCACCAATATCTGGGATCAGGAAGGAATTACAATTGGCAAAGTTTCACAGTTTTTTTTTTCTGTTTGCCTTCCTCTGAACTTTATGGACTGTCTTTTTTCAACCTAAATTACTTTGTAACAATGTAATTAAAATAGATAGCACACAGATTGTTTTACTAACATTATCTTCTGTTAACCAACAATCTATAGCAACAGCAACATAAATATATGATGTGCGCACATTTTTGCAGTGTTTGCAGTTTGTTTTTCTCATCTACATGGAGCACTGTGTGCACAGCGCTTATACAATCCTTTGATCATATACCCTACAACCAGCAGATCACATTTGTGAGTCAGTATGTACATATATTCTTTAACTACACGCACATTTTTTCATTTGGTACTCATCTGATCATTTTTATGCGCTACCCAGAGTAACAATTCAAATAGTTATTATTATGCCACTTTGAACTATTTACTAATAAGCTGGGTCATTGCATGTATTATTTAATTTACACTCGGTTAAATGCAATTATCGCAATGCCACAGCTAAAAACATTCAAGGCAAGATACCTCAATGTGTTATTTGTAAAAAAGCTTTGTCAAATGATTCTATGAAACCAATGAAATTTAAGCAACGTTTGAAGATTGTTCATTCTCAACACAAGGACAAGTACAAAAGCTTTTTTGAACGACCATGGAAATGCTGTCAAAAGATTGAAGCTGGAATTCAACAGGGGCATTCTAAGAAATGAACCACAAGGTTACTGAAGCTTCTTATTTCAACTAGCGACTTGCCCGTCAAAAAATTACGGCAATGAGATGTGTATGTTTGGAAAGTTGCTTAGTTATTAATATACATATTTGACACTTATAAGTATTGTGCTATTAAACATGTTTAGTTTTGTAAAATGTTCTCTTGGTGAACAATAAGTCTTAAAGCATTTTGTATTCAAAGTATTAACATTTGAAAGTAATAAGAGTTGAGCTTTAAATTAATCTGTATTATAAACTTTTGGTAATGGTTTTTTAACATGCAATTTGTATCTGATGAATTGTTAACTTCAATATACATTGAATCCAGAGGAAAGCAAACAGTTAAAACCCTTGTTCAAACGTACACAATATTCACATGAACTTTGTAATATATGTAAGTAAGAAACTTGAAAGTATATTTTTTGAAACTTGAACTTTATTATCTGTGTAACTTTGTAACTTGAAAAAACATTTTTTGAACTTGGAACATTATAAACAGTAACATAGTGAATACATTTTTTAACATAATTTTATATGAAAAGTATTAACAGTTGAATGTAAAAACAGTTGAACTTTAAACTAATCAGTATTGTAAACTTGAGGTAATGGTTTTTTAACATGCAATTTGTATCTGAAGAATTGTTAACTTCAATATACATTTAATCCAGAGGAAGACAAACCCTCCTTGAAACGTACCCAATTTTAACATGAACTCTGTAATATCTTTAAATAAAAAACTTGACATAATATTTTTTGAAACTTGAACTTTCTTATCTGTGTAACTAAGGAACTTGACAAAACATTTTTCTAACTTGGAACATTATAAACAGTAACAGTGAATTAATATATGAACATAATTTTGTATTAAAAGTATTAACATTTGAATGTAAAAACAGTTGAACTTTAAATTAATCAGGATTGTAAACTTGAGGCAATTGTTTTTTAACATGCAATTTTTATCTGAATAATTGTTAACTTCAATATACATTGAATGCAGAGGAAGGCAAACAGTAAAAACTCTCCTTTAAACGTACCCAATTAAATTAATTCCTTCATGACCGCATGAACTGGCAATAAACATTAATCCAGGGAGTAATCTTAGCATAACAGACAAGATTTACATTGTGACTAAAAACTTGGTTGAGCTCTTAACATTAACTTTGTAATATGTTGAAGTAAATAACTTGAAATTATATATTTTTTAAGCTTGAACTTTCTTATCATTCTAAGTAATGACCTTGAAAATATTGTTTTCAAACTTGTAACATTAGAAACAGTAACAAAGGAGGAGATCAATTTAGTTAATGCTGGGGGGGAGACAGTCCACGCCCAGGAAGCTGTTACGATGAACAGCTAACGGGCTTTTGGCACCAAAATGCTCAGTGGTGCAGGAAGCGCAGAGCAGTGTCTCCGGTAGCAGCATAGAACACAGTTGCTATCTGCATCTATGTCAAAGAGTCACAGCACGGACTGGAGTCGAGCAAGAGCCTAGCATACACGATGGGAAAGAAACTGGAAGGAGTTTGACACAGATAAATACCCTAGTACCAGAGGGGAAGTTCTACGGAGTACCGCTGGGAGGAACTGCTACCTGCCCGTCCAGGAACGTTACCAGCGTGTCCAGTACCGGTAGGACAAAGTTTTTATGTACGGTACCGCCGTGTACCTGGGACTAAAATGAGAGACTCTGGGGCTTGATATAAGGTTGATAAGACTGGCAATAAGCTACAAATACTGGTGAGAGCGTTTAAAAAACTCCTCTACACCCATTCCTCTATGGGCAATAAGAGACAAGAAAGAGGAGAGAAAGAAAAGAAGGAGTAATGCCTGCAAACTTTAAGCACAGCACAACTGCACCTTAGGTCATTTTAACCAAGTGAGCAAACACTAAGTCCTGGAGACACGTGGGTGTGATTGGGAATTTTCTCATATGTCAGTTTAAGGAAGCTGTGTTGGAACACTGCTAAGGAACACTGCTAAAATTTGGAACTGAGTTCCACAAAGATAAAATTGAAGCAATAATCCCAGTATCCAGGGCTAAGTAATATCCCTGGTAAGAACAAGGGATTATTGATACAGCATAATCCAAGTATGGATTGAGAGGGATCCATAATTAAAGGGCCCAGTCATTACTAGCACAATAGAACTATGAGTCTACTTGGATAAATATAGTTTCAAGCACAGCACAATTGCACTTTAGGTTACTTTGACCAACTGAGCTACAACTAAGCACTGGAGAAACTTTGGGGTGATTAGGAATTTTCCTCTATGATACTTTAAAGTGCATTGCCTAATCTGGAACTGTGATATATAAAAACAAAATTAAAAAAGATACCCTAGCGTTCTGGGTTAAGCATCATCTCTGGCTAGAACAAGAGATCAACACCTTAGGATAACTTAAGGTCTAGGATGTTATACTGCTGTACTACATAGTTATTTGGAATTTAAGGACTGAGAGGGCTCCATAATTAAAAGATGTGGCAGTTACCATCATAATAGAGCTTAGAGTCTATCTAGATCAACATAGTATATGCTAAGCAGCGGAGTCAATATGGCTGTGACCTCGTAAGGATCCCTTTATAACACAATCTTGCAGCAATATAAGAAGCTGAGAAAGCTGAGAAATCTGAGAAAGAATCTATTACTTAACCCACAGATAAGAGGTGTATTTTAGCTTCATGAGATAAAAGTCTGTGATTTCCTAACCTCCTGTTTAATTCCGCCATTGTAAAGCTGGAAAGTGACCAGAAAGGTGAAAGAGAAAAATCAGAAGGGAATTTCATACTATAGAGCAAGGAAATAAAAAGGAAATTACAAGGGGACCTAAATGAACTTCATGGCTATACATCAAGTCTAAGTCTTTTCCTGTTCAATACTTCAAGCCTAAATAGAATTGAGAGATTCGTTAAGGAAATAATCTCAAGAAACATAACTGGAGACATTTTGGAAGGAAAACTGGATCTGTCATGGCTCAGACAAATATAACAACATAGAGAGACAATGCCTATAAAACCGTGAAGCCTTCTAACTAATTAAGTCACTCTTTTTTGTATTAAAGTACAGGATTTTTTGTGTTGAAGGGATAGAAATGGGACGAACATTGTAACTCTTATATGGATTTAGCTTGAAGGTTAACCAACAAGGAATTTTTTAACAATAACAAATAACTTAATTTGTACAGTCAAAAGTAAGTGTGCTTAGCCATAAAAGGCAATAAACTGAAGAAATAATAAAGAGTGAGAAAAAGAAGGAAGGGTAGGAAGTGGGAAAGTAAAGATGAAAAATCTTGTGAATTTATAGAAATCAATGATTGCTTTGAAATTTATATATAGTTATAAGGAAAGAAACAATAGGCTCAGAAAGATTAATATTATCCAACACAACAGCTCAAGGGTATAATCAGGCTAAAACATTCTGAATATACCTAAATAGGGCCTTAAGATTGATATAATTAAAGCCAAAGGGCCTTTTATTTTACAATTAGAACCTCCAAGATTTTACTCAAAATGAAAAAAGAAACTCATAACCCTAAAACAAAAGCTAGAGAAAAGAAAAACACAATGATAAAAACTCCAGGTATGTTTCTCTCTCCAGGTAATAAAAATAAAGATCTGGATAAATCCCAGATTGTAGCAGAAGTTACAAATAAATTAGACCAGTCAGATAACCAGTCTAGCTTAGAAGAAACCATAGAAACTGAAGAAAGCCAACTCATAGATAAACCAGAAGAAGAAAGACTCACAACATCTATTTTGAGAAAAGTACTTGCAGAATTTAAGAAGTCATTACTCATAGATATAACAATGGAGATTGCTAAAAATTTAAGTGCAATTAATGAACTAGGAGGAAAGATAGACAGTTTAGAAGTCAAATATAACAAAATAGAAAGTAGTCAAAGAAAGATTACTTCAGAGACTGACAAATTAAAATCAGAAGTCTTAAACTTAAAAACTAAAATAAATAGAATGGAAGATAACTCACGTCGTAATAACTTACGTATCAGAGGAATTTCGGAAAATATTAATCAGATAGAATTAAAGCAATATATATATAAATTCATCTCATGTATGATCAAAAAAGATATTCCATTGGAACAGATGGTAGATTCAATTTATAGAATTCCACTGCCTAGAAGTATAGAACGAGTCCATTCTAGAGATGTGATTGTCAAATTCCATTCCTCTTTATATAGAGAAGCGCTTGTTAGAAAGGTCCTTGAGCCACAAAAATTCGAACATCCCTATGAAAATCTGATAATCTTTTCAGATATTTCAAGAGAAACCCTGATTAAAAGGAGAGAATTTTCAGAAGCCACCAAAATATTAAGGGAAAACAACATAAGATACAAATGGGGATTTCTCATAAAATTAATTATAATTTATGAATCAAAAAGAAAAGTGGCTAACTCATACAGTGAGGTGATAAAATTTCTAGAAGAATGGAGTTTGAAATAGAGAGATGTTTGTTGGTCAGCTTTGACTATCTTGTAATTAAATATACGTTTTGATTGTTTTCTTGTTTTCTTTCTCTATTTCTTTCTATCTTGACTTTTTGCTTCCGGTTTTCAGTATAATATAACAGAAGATTTTACATATAGTGTTGTAGGAAAATGGAAAATGTATTATAATAGTAAAGGAATAAATTAGACTAATTTTGCTTCTCATTAAGACACGTATTATTAATACCTCACTTACACTATTTATTGTTAATAGCCATAACACTTTCAGAGGGAAGAGCAATTGAGGAAGAGACTAACAAAAATACACGTAATATTAATTAGTTACTTTACCATGTAGCCAAAATAGCACAAACAATATATAATAAGACACTATAATTCAAAAGAAGTTACACAAAAAAAGGGGAAAATCAAGGAGAAAGAAAGTGTAAAAAGGGGCAAATAGAGTGGAGATTTTTTGTGACTCTGCATATAATATATTTAAAAACACAATGGGTAAAAAGTTATAATTATTCACTAAGATATACATGGATTTTTTTCACGTTTTATATATATATTTTCCATTTTCTATCGGAGGCAAACAGGAAAGGTAGTCATAAATCTCCTCGGAGTAGGAGACCAAAACCAAACAGTAAATATAATATTGCACTAGAATAAGAAAGCATTATCGAACTCCCTGACATATTTTAGTCAATGCTTTGTTTATATTTATGAATCTGCACCACTGACGGTAGCCGACTGAACTTAGGAAAAGTTCACTATTTCCTTCTCCTCCACGGCTACCCACTTTGTATTTTTCTTATGAGTGGGGGGCCGAGGGGGTCGAGGGAAAAGTTCCCTTTTAAGGGCTTCCCAGTCTGTTTTTTTGAAAGATGGGAAGACAATTTTTTTCTTTTTTTTTTTTTCTTTTATATGTTGGCTGGACAGAAGAGAGGGGGGGGTGGTGGGAGGAGGAGGGAGAGGGGCTCGGACTAGAAGGCAGAATTAAGACACGTTAAATGACATTGAGAATAATAATCCAAAATGTGCAAGGATTGAACACTCAGGGAAAAAAGATCTATATTCTTTAATACTTTTTATAAAAAAAATGCAGATATAGTCTGCCTTCAAGAGACCCATTGGCAGATAGGAAAAGGGACGGAGTACAATAACCATAAATATGTTTCTGTTAGCAATGCAAGGTATTGGAAAAAAACATGAGGGACAGCAATCTTTTTCAGCAAAAAAATAAATTGGAAGGAAGACATCACGATTTCAGACCCAGAAGGTCGTTTTTCTCTCTGGTCAGGTCTAGTTAATAATACTAAAATTACTATTCTAAATATTTACGCCCCAATTAAAGGTCAGACAAAATTTGTAAACAAAACATTTAACTCTTTGAAGAAATACTTCTCTGGTTTATGGATTTGTTGTGGGGATTATAATGAGATTCTTAATCCCAGTTTAGATAGAAAAAAGAAAATACAAAGCACAGACACTCAAGATACAACACAAGTAACAAGTAAGCTTAATAAAATTCTACATAAATATGGTCATTTTGATTCTTGGAGGTGTTTAAATCCTATGGTACAGAATTTCACCTTCTACTCAGCACGACATATGTCATATTCAAGAATAGATTATATATTGGTTAATGATCTAGCACTAAAAAACTCATTAAAGCCGAAATTGACCCTATAAACTTCTCAGACAATAGTCTAATAACAGCACCTTTTACAATAGGTTCCACTGAATATGATCCTCCATCGTGGAAAATGAAAAACATCTTGTTAAAAGACCAATCATGCAAAGTAAAATTGAAACAAGAAATTGAGGAGTTTTTCCAGGTTAATAGACATTCAGTTGTATCCAATAATATAATTTGGCTAGCCCATAAGGCATATATACGTGGAATTTGCATTAAAATGCAAGCCCAAATGAAAAAAAAGAACGGTATGCCACTTAGAGAATTGTATATTAATTTAATCAAAGCTGATAGAGAAAACAAAAATAACCCAAATTCAATAAATATGGAACAGGTTAAGATGCTGCAATAACAGATAAGAACAATAGAGCAAATGAAAGTAGATAATTCTAGATGGGCCCTACAGAAACGTATACATCAACTAGGAAATAAAGCAAATACATTCTTGGCAAATAAATATAAAGTTACTTCTTCTCATAAGAGAATAGATCAAATAAGATACAACGGAGAAATTATTATGAATCCCGCTAAAATAGCAGAGGCATTTGCAACATATTACTCAGATCTATATAATCTAGCAGAAAAATCGGAAACCCAAACTAAAGAAATAGAAATTAAAAACTTTCTGGATCATATACATATGCCAAGAATTTCCCCGGAAGGTTTGTCAACTTTGAACGAACCACTATCGGAAAAAGAAATATCAGATGTAATAACTAAACTAAAGATCGCATCGGCCCCAGGCCCAGATGGATTCATTAATTCTTATTATAAGATATTCCATAAAGAAATTATAACTGATCTTACTAGATCACTTAATGAAATTAAAATGACAGGCTTCATCCCAAAAGAAATGCTTCAGACTTATATAATAACTATTCATAAGAAAGAGAAAGAATGTTGTTAATGTAAAGATTTCTGCCCAATCTCACTAATTAATACAGACATTAAAATATATGCAAAATTGCTAGCAAACAGACTAAATAAGGTTATTCAATCCTTGGTAGATAAAGACCAAAATGGATTCATAGTAAATAGACAGGGTAACGACAATGTGAGAAGATTAATTAATCTAGTATCTTTTGCTAAAAGAAGGAAGAGATCAGTGGTATTTATATCCTTAGACACAGAAAAGGCCTTCGACAGAGTAGGATGGAAATATATGGACTTGGTTCTGTCTTAGCTAGGTCTAGGTGAATTTGGCTCTAGAGCAATTAAGGCCCTGTCTGGCTCTCCTTCCGCCTCTGTCGTAGGTCTGGGATTTAAATCAGAAAGCTTTAAAATCTCTAATGGTACCAGGCAGGGATGTCCCTTTTCCCCGCTGATTTTCGCCCTTATTATGGAACCGTTAGCAACATTGATTAGAGAAAATAACGGTATTCAAGGTATAGAAGTGGGAGAAATAGATCACAAGGTAACTATGTTTGCAGATGATATCGTACTCTCTCTGGAGGACCCGTTCAAATCTATAGAAAATCTCCAACAGACCATACGTGAATCAGAAGCTTTGATGATAAACCAGAACGAAGAGGAAATTTTATATCTAAAGTCTCATTTCTCATTTCACTGTCAAAATAGTATAGCACATATTATTAGATGGACAGATCAGGGGGAATCCAGGCACTGGTTTCAAATTGAAAAAGAAATGTCGCCAAATATAGATTTGCAAAGGATAATATTACAAAAAAATAAAATAAAGAACTTAATAAGGGTAGAATCCATGGGAGAAACATTGAGAAACAACTTTAAATATTGGGATAAATTGAATGAAAAATATACCCTAATTCCATTTTCAAGTCTGATAATTTCGCTAGAAAATCTAGCCAGAGACATGAATATCCCTCTCTTGAAAATCTTAGCCAAAAAAGGGGCAATGTATCTTAGAGATCTTTTTCAAAATGGTTCCATTATCTCCTTTGAGGAGTTAGTGGGTAAATTTAAATTACATAGCTCATTATGGCTAGAATATTTGTGTATGTGTGAAAAGCTGAAGCTACAAGGGTATATTTTAGAAAGAAGAAGAAGTCTGACCGATTGTGAAAAATTAATCCTAGAGGATAATACATCTCATTTAATGGCTAAATGCCACAACCTGATTAAAAACAAGCAGATCCCAATTAAAACATCTAGTATAAAAATATGGGAAACAGAAGCAAGAGAAGAATGGTCACTAGAGACATGGATCTCAGCCTTCTCTATTAAAGATAAGTTCCTTCAAAATGCATCCCATAAAGAAACTTATTTTAAAATAATAAATAGGTGGTATTTTGTTCCCCTTAAAGTATCCCAAATTACCAAAAATAAGGAAAGTCAACTTTGTTGGCGTAAATGTGGACAAAAAGGCACACATATCCACATTTGGTGGGATTGTCAGTTTATACAAAAATGGTGGATAGAATGTTTTTCTAAAATAAAAAACACATTTGACCTAGATCTCCCCCTCAAGAAGGAAATGTCCCTTTTTCACATCTTTCCTAAGGAAATTACGATGGACTATAAAGCTCTTTTGATTCATATCTTTATGGCAGCTAAAAACTCCATAGCTTTATATTGGAAACAAGAAAAAGTTCCATCCTGATCTGAAATGTTGATAAAAATAAATAAAACGCGTTATCTAGAAAGAGATACAGAGGAAATCGGGATATCCCATCTTCCACTTAGCAAATGGAAAGTATGGGACCAGAATTATAAAGGTTAGGAGAGGTTCTTTTTTCCAAAGTGTGGTATAACAATACCCCTTCTCCTCGACACCACCCCCTACCTCCGACTCACTTCCTGGCCAAATTTTTTATTTTATTTTTTTTCTTTGTTCTTTCTTTTCTTTTTTTTGCTTTTGTTTCTTCTATTTCAATATTTTTTAAAACATGCATAAAGTAAACGTACCAACAAGATATGCGTGGAAAATTGAATGGTTATTTGGTATCCATTAGTGATATGGATGTTTATGATAATTCTTCTTTTTTCTTTTTTTTTTCTTGTTTCTATATATGTGAAACATTCTTAGAAAATAGACTAGGCTACCATTATTGAAGAAAGAATGAATTGTTTATTTAAAATTACAATTTATCAGGTGATCTTATATATTATTGTGCTGTGATTAAAAAGATCAACCACGTATTCTACATTTTTATGTAATGTTTTGAAATTTTTAAATAAAAATAAAATAAAAAAATAAACAGTAACGTAGTTAATGAACATTTTAACATAATTTGTAAAAATAATGCAAGGCAAGTGTTTTGTGAGGCGAATCATCCATAAGCAGTACATCCATTAATTATGACTGAATTGTTTATTGTTTTGTATTTTTGAATGCTTTTAAATTTGTTTTGCATGTGTTTTATTTCTTTATATAATGAAAATTTATAGTACTTCATAGTAGACAAGGTTTTTAGCAAAAATACGTTCATCTTCTAATAAATCACCTTGACTTTCATTCTTTTCAATGTAAACTTTAATAGCCTGTGGATTTTTGCACCGTGATAACGCAACATACAATTGACCATGTGCAAATACTGGTTCTTCCAAGAAAATACCCACAGATTTGAACGTTTGTCCTTGTGATTTATTAATGGTCATGGCAAATGCCATAATAATGGGAAATTGTCTTCTTTGAAGTATAAAAGGGAGACTACTTTCACTTGGTGCTAAATCTATTCTTGGTATGAAAACTTTCTCTCCTTTATGGGTACCAGTTAAAATTTCATCATCTATAAAATGGTCCTTTAATTGTTGAACAATTAATCTTGTCCCATTGCATATGCCTTTTTTTGGGTTCATATTTCGCAAGTAACATGATAATTGCACCTTTCTTTAGCTGCAAAATATGTGGTGGCATTCCAGAAGGAGTTAGTGAGTTTATGAATTCAGTAGAAAAGTTAGAATGACTCTTATTGTCATCAGCAAGTACAGAATCAGCACTGTGATAATTTCTTTGTGGTGCATTAATTTTTTTTAAGATTTCATTATTGAGGATTAATGCATCCTTATTTTTACACGTTAGAATGACTTGGTTGGCAAGCTCTGAATATTCCTGGTTATTTATCCTACCTTCAAATATAGCCGATATAATATCTTGGTGACAAATCATATGAGGTGGGATCTCTACAGTGTCGTCAGGTAAATGTGGTATTTTTTCTGTTCTGCCTTTTCCAATTTTAATAAGCCAATCATTGAAATCAGTTTGGCCTTCTGATCTCATATTTTGTTGCAGTTGAAGATGGGTTAAATGTTTTCATAGTGTGCTTGACTTTATACAGGTTTCGATAATGTCAGTTCGATTTCCATGTACAACGACAGGTAATGTTTGTCTAAAATCGCTACCTAACAACATTACCTTTCCACCAAATGGAAAAGTATTATCCATGACTTCACAAAGCAAACGGTCAATACATTGGAGGGCATAGCATGACATCATTGTGGCCTCATCTATTATAATTAATTTACATTTTTTCAATTTCTTTGCTTGTAATGATGTCATGCGAATATCTGATACAGAAGTTTTTAAAATAGGCACCGGCAGTTTAAAGCCACTATGTACAGTTCTTCCACCTTCGGACAAAAGTGCACTAATTCCAGTAGTGGCAAACGCCATTGCTATTTGACCTTGTGCTTGTACCGAACTCATTAATAAATTATATAGATAGGTTTTTCCTGATCCGCCAGGTCCATCAAGATAGAAATAACGCTCTGTCACCATGTCATCATCGATTGCATTTTGAATGGCATTAAATGCTTGCAATTGTAACGTATTTAAAGTTGCAAGTCTTTCTTCTGTTCTTTCTACTTGTAGTTGAATGTCATAGTCTTCAAAGTTTATGTCATCTATAAGACCTGGATCAGGCAAATTAAAACTTGCACAACTTAATCCATGAGTTAAAAATACTTCTTGGATTTCCATTAACGCTTTTAAGTGTGCAATGGGTTCATTGTATCGTTGCATAAAGTCTTCAGCCATATTACTTTTAAAAGTCTCCCACAAAGTTAATGCATTTGGAGCATTTGAGAAGATACAAATAAATGCAAATTGTTCTCTCATCTGCCGTGGCATTTGACATTGTGCTGCTTCTTCTAAACATCTTTCCTATTCTGTATCATCAGCTAGTAAGTTTCTATGTCTTGCAGCTAAATGGAAGGATTCATATACAATGTCATTAACAGTTCTTAAGTGTTCAAAACTTTGTGCTCCAGGAACATTTAAAAGTAATATCTGTAAGCAAAAACGTTCAACATCTCTTGAACTGACTGTGTAAATTATTGGGATTATTTTATTGCCTCTGCTTTTTCTCGGTCTCCATAATCCATTCACAAAAACACAGTGATATGGAATTTCAATATATAAGAATTCTGTTGCTTGTGAATCTGGGGATTTAATTCAAACCATGCAGTTAGTGTAGTGTGACGATCTTCACTTTGGGCCAATGCATTAATTTCATTTCCAGCATGAAAAAATACACTAAATGTCTTTGTGGCAAATGTACTGCTAATCTATATACTGCATGTGATCTATCATGCATTTCAAATTTTAAAAGCCGCCATATAGCTTCTGGCGTACTGACATAGCGAGCATCTTCATGAGATGCAAGTTCATCATGTACTAACTCACAACTTTCAGGGTTGTCTGCACTTTTGACGACTACAGTAGCTGCGTCATAGCCTTTGTAAATATATTTGTACACATATTTAATGGATTTGATGGAAGTGCAGGCTTCTACATTGATGTGGGCGTTGTACTTCATGAGTAAATGTGGATTGTAGGGTACTACATATCTATTGTCAACTTTTTTTCCACAAATAATGGCACTATCTCCTTCTCTTCTTTTATAAAGTGGATAGCCATCACAATTGGCATAGGTTTTGTCTCTATAATCTTTTGGAAATTCTTTGGAACATTTATTATTTTCCATACATGGTGATTGTGGATTAAGCTCACCACAGGGTCCGTGAATCATGCAATGAGTAACATATAGTCTACCATATAGTTCTGGATCTGGTAGTTCAGCAACAATGACTGCATCCACTTTGTCAGAAGTATCTAATTTATATTTTTCTTGAAGTATTATCAGAAGATGTGCATGTGGAAGGCCTCTTTTTTGAAATTCAATAGTATATACATAAGCAAGACATTTGCCAAATAACTGACTTATAGTGATGTCACGTATTAATTCATTTAATTTAATCTTAAAAACTCTGGCTACTAAATCTGGTCTATCGGAAGCACTTTGTCCAAGAAGTACATTTTGTGTAATTTCTGGCCATTGTGGATTACATGTAAATGTAAGAAATAAATTGGGTTTGCCAAATTTGGTGACAATAGCCATAGCATCATTGTATCTTTCTCTCATATTTCGAGGAGATCCTTGAAAGGAAGATGGTAAAATGATGGCTTTGCCAGCTGTCATGTCTCTGCTTGTAGCCACGTCAGCAACATAGTCCATTAGTCCCGAATATTGTTCTACACGTAGTTTATCTTGTTGATATTTTATAAAGTTTAACTTATTGGCCTCAACTTGCAAATATGAATCAATAATCCATTGTTGTGTTAGTTTTCCACCACATAAAATTCGATTAAATGTATTTCGAATGGCAATTTGAGCTACTTTATATTCAAGCATAGAAACATTATTTTGGATTCTGGCTTTAGCATTTGGGTAACTGGGAAGAGTTAATTTTGGTTGCCAACCTGCTTTTCCGTGTGAGAAAAAATGGGATATGTCATTGGATCTAAATTTGGACTTAAGATACTCATATTAATGAATGGTTGCTCCTCATTTCTGGGATATATTCTAATGTCTCTGAAATGGTGGTTCTCCTTCATCATTTTGAAACACCATTGCAACCTAATTTGATGTTGGCAAGTTATAACAACGTTTATCAGTATGTCTGTCTCTTTTAAGCACCATATTAACCTTTGGCATTGGTAATTGATGTCTTTCTGCATGAAGTTGTTGTTCATTTTCTACTTCTGCCAATTTTTTATAAGCTTTACTGTAGGGGTTATTGTCCATAATGTTATTTAGCTCTATAAAAACACTGGGTAAGCATTTTTTATTTTCTTCCATCTGCATACGTTGGTCAACAGCTTCCATTGTATCTAGGACATATAGTTGAGCAAATTTTCTTTGCTCTCCTTCCTCTGGATGTAAATGGGAAGTCTGATGATAAATTTGGCCTTGGACTTTAAAACAGTAAGGACCATGTCCTGGTACATTAGCAGCTAATGTTGCCCCCATAGATGCAAAGGATATGTTTGTCTTAAATTTTTGTAGTTTGGAAAAGTAGGTTCAGTCATAATATTTTGTAAATAGATAGGAAATTCTTTCCTTTCTGGAAGTTTGAACTTGCCTTTTTGACAGCAACTAATTAATTGGCCATCTCTGGGTCTCTCCTGTTTAAAATAATAAGCCTCACAAAACTGACATTGAGTAGTCATGTCCCCACAACTATGAACCTCTACTGCTAAAGACTTGAGTAAAGGACAATTTGCAAAGCATATAGGAGTTTGACTTTCATATTGATCAGGTGAAATGTCATATAATGTTTCAACAACAGGTTCTAAATGCTTTGTTTTTTTGTGTGGCTTTTCTTGGTATATGTTGTATTGGTTTAGATAAAATGTCATGTAATGTTTCAGGAACAGGTTCTAAATGCTTTGTTTTTTTCGTGGCTTTTTTTTAGTATGTCTTTTATTTTTTCAGGTAAAATGTCATCTGATGTTTGAGGAAGAGGTTCTAAATGCTTTATTTGCTTTGTAGCTTTTTTTGGCATATCTTTAATTTGTGCAAGTGTCAGTCTTTTGCTTGCAAGTCTTTTGTGTTCTTTTTCGTCGAATTTCCTTCTGCTCCGGTGTCTGCTGGCTGTCTGCTCTCTGTCGTCGTTCTCTAACTTGGCGTCTTTTCTTCTCTTGTTTACTCTCGTTATCAGCCATGTTAATCTGTAAAAAGAAAATAATATATCATTAGTTTATTTTGAGATGTTACGTTTGTTTTTACAAAAATTTCTTATCAACAGTTTGTTTCTATGTAATAACATATTTTTTAAATAAGTTTTTAGTTATTAAACATCTATCCAAAAGCAAGGTTTTCACTAAAAACTTATTTAAAAAAATATGTTATGTGCTTATTTAGAGCACTATTCAATTGGCCAAATTGCAATTGAATGAGGGCCTAGGACTGGAAATTTAGAATGACAAATTTTATTAAGTCTCTGTTTTTAGCCTTTTTTGGACTATGCATTTTTTTTTGTTCTGGCTACATTGAAGTTTGGATTTACTGTTAAACATTATTGGCCATAAAAGACAAATAAGAGTTAGATGAGAAATGTGTTAGTTATATTTTGTTAAAAGTTATAGTTAGTGGTGGTTGTTTTTTTGTTTTTTTTTCTGTTGACATGGATGCAGAGCTAACATGTTTATTTAGTTGTCTCTTTTCTTACTTGTTATACTGTACCTTGGTTGAAGTGTGATTTCAAGCAGAATCTTTGTTGGTCCTGTGTTGAAAGTCTTCGTCCGATGGTCTGGTCCTCTGTTGAAAATCCTCGTCCGATGGTCTGGTCCTCTGTTGAAAGTCCTTGTCCGATGGTCTTGTCCTCTGTTGAAAGTCCTCGTCTAATGGTCTGGTCCTCTGTTGAAAGTCCTCGTCCGATGGTCTGGTCCTCTGTTGAAAGTCCTCGTCCGATGGTGTAGTCCTCTGTTGAAAGTCCTCGTCCGATGGTCTGGTCCTCTGTTGAAAGTCCTCGTCCGATGGTCTTCACGCAGTATCTGTTGTAAAAGAAAAATGAAAATGTTATTTGATTTGAATGTATTTGTAATAAAGAAAAAATTTCATTATTTTTGTGTATTGTATCTGTTATGGTGAATTTTTCTGCTATGCTGTTTTTTGTGCAACCTTTTCAAAATAATTTAAATGTATCTGTATATTGCAGTTATTTATTTTTTATACTGTAATTATTAATGTTTTTCTTATTTTGGATATGATTGCAGTGTTTTTAGCATTATCCTATTTTGTGTCCACCACTTTTGTTATAGAAATGTAGAGTTCTTTGTAAGGCTTATCGGTTGGAAAACAGTAAATAAAAATATTATTTTACTTTGCTATTTGATAGTTTGATTTTTGATACAATCCTATTTGTGTCCTCCACTTTTGTTATGCTTATTTAGGCTTCTGTGTAAGGCTTATAGGATCTTAAACATTAAAGAAGAATATTAATTTACTTTCCTATGTGTTTGTGTGATTTTTGGTATAATCCTGTTTTGTGTCTACCACTTTTGGTATGCTTATTTAGGCTTCTTTGTAAGGCTTATACGTTCTTAAACATTAAAGAAGAATATTAATTTAGTTTGCTATGTGTTTGTGTGATTTTTGGTACAATCCTTTTTTGTGTCTACCACTTTTGGTATGCTTATTTAGGCTTCTTTGTAAGGGTTATAGGTTCTTAAACATTAAAGAAGAATATTAATTTACTTTGCTATGTGTTTGTGTGATTTTTGGTACAATCCTGTTTTGTGTATACCACTTTTGTTATGCTTATTTAGGCTACTTTGTAAGGGTTATAGGTTCTTAAACATTAAAGAAGAATATTAATTTAGTTTGCTATGTGTTTGTGTGATTTTTGGTACAATCCTGTTTTGTGTCTACCACTTTTGGTATGCTTATTTAGGCTTCTATGTAATGCTTATAGGTTCTTAAACATTAAAGAAGAATATTAATTTAGTTTGCTATGTGTTTGTGTGATTTTTTTTACAATCCTGTTTTGTGTCTACCACTTTTGGTATGCTTATTTAGGTTTCTATGTAAGGCTTATAGGTTCTTAAACATTAAAGAAGAATATTAATTTAGTTTGCTATGTGTTTGTGTGATTTTTGGTACAATCCTCTTTTGTGTCTACCACTGTTGTTATGCTTATTTAGTCTACTTTGTAAGGCTTATAGGTTCTTAAAAAATAAAGAAGAATATTAATTTAGTTTGCTATGTGTTTATGTGATTTTTGGTTCAATCCTGTTTTGTGTCTACCACTTTTGGTATGCTTATTTAGGCTTCTTTGTAAGGGTTATAGGTTCTTAAACATTAAAGAAGAATATTAATTTAGTTTGCTATGTGTTTATGTGATTTTTGGTACAATCCTGTTTTGTGTCTACCACTTTTGGTATGCTTATTTAGGCTTCTTTGTAAGGGTTATAGGTTCTTAAACAATAAAGAAGAATATTAATTTAGTTTGCAATGTGTTTGTGTGATTTTTGGTACAATCCTATTTGTGTATACCACTTTTGGTATGCTTATTTAGGCTTCTTTGTAAGGGTTATACGTTCTTAAACATTAAAGAAGAATATTAATTTAGTTTGCTATGTGTTTATGTGATTTTTGGTACAATCCTGTTTTGTGTCTACCACTTTTGTTATGCTTATTTAGGCTACTTTGTAAGGCTCATAGGTTCTTAAAAATTATAGAAGAATGTTAATTTACTTTGCTATGTGTTTGTGTGATTTTTGGTACAATCCTGTTTTGTGTCTACCACTTTTGGTATGCTTATTTAGGCTACTTTGTAAGGGTTATAGGTTCTTAAACATTAAAGAAGAATATTAATTTAGTTTGCTATGTGTTTGTGTGATTTTTGGTACAATCCTGTTTTGTGTCTACCACTTTTGGTATGCTTATTTAGGCTTCTATGTAAGGCTTATAGGTTCTTAAACATTAAAGAAGAATATTATTTAGTTTGCTATGTGTTTGTGTGATTTTTGGTACAATCCTGTTTTGTGTCTACCACTTTTGGTATGCTTATTTAGGCTTCTATGTAAGGCTTATAGGTTCTTAAACATTAAAGAAGAATATTAATTTAGTTTGCTATGTGTTTGTGTGATTTTTCATACAATCCTCTTTTGTGTCTACCACTTTTGTTATGCTTATTTAGGCTACTTTGTAAGGCTTATAGGTTTTTAAAAATTAAAGAAGAATATTAATTTAGTTTGCTATGTGTTTATGTGATTTTTGGTACAATCCTGTTTTGTGTCTACCACTTTTGATATGCTTATTTAGGCTTCTTTGTAAGGGTTATAGGTTCTTAAACATTAAAGAAGAATATTAATTTAGTTTGCTATGTGTTTATGTGATTTTTGGTACAATCCTGTTTTGTGTCTACCACTTTTGGTATGCTTATTTAGGCTTCTTTGTAAGGGTTATAGGTTCTTAAACATTAAAGAAGAATATTAATTTAGTTTGCAATGTGTTTGTGTGATTTTTGGTACAATCCTATTTGTGTATACCACTTTTGGTATGCTTATTTAAGCTTCTTTGTAAGGGTTATACGTTCTTAAACATTAAAAAAAAATATTAATTTAGTTTGCTATGTGTTTATGTGATTTTTGGTACAATCCTGTTTTGTGTCTACCACTTTTGGTATGCTTATTTAGGCTTCTTTGTAAGACTTATAGGTTCTTAAACATTAAAGAAGAATATTAATTTACTTTGCTATTTGTTTGTGTGATTTTTGGTACAATCCTGTTTTGTGTCTACCACTTTTGGTATGCTTATTTAGGCTTCTTTGTAAGGCTTATAGGTTGTTAAACATTAAAGAAGAATATTAATTTACTTTGCTATTTGTTAGTGTTTTTTTTGTACAATCCTATTTTGTGTCTACCATATGTTGCATACTTGATTTGATTAATTAGTATTTTTTATAAATGTGCGTGTCACATGTCACTGTACATGAACCCCATTTTCATAGTTAAAGTTGTTTTTTTTGTGCGTGTCACATATCACTATACATGAATCATATTTTAATAGTTAAATTAACCTTTTTTTGGGGGGGGGCCTACATACATAAATGTGTGTGTGACATGTGACTATACATCTTACACATATTTGTGTGTGTCACATATGACTATAAATGAATCATATTTTAATAGTAAAATATTTTTTTTTTGTAATGTCATTTAAATATAGTTGTTTAATTAGTTTGGGTTAAGATCAGTTTGTTGCAGGGGCTATACACATAAATGTGCGTGCCACATGTCACTATGTCACATTGTCCTGTCTTGATAATAAAATGTAATATATTATAGCTTACCTCTCAGTTGTAATTTGCACAATGTAAAGTAGGAAATTAGGAAACAATTCTCTTCTCAAGTAACAGCAGCAGTTAACTATCAAGTCAATCCGTTCATCACCTGAGTAGAAATGTAGAATTTTATGGAAAGTAGGCAGAATTTATAAACTTTCAAGTGCCTGAAACAGTTAGAACGAAATACGCATGCGCTATTTGCGTTCCAGCTTACAATTTGTGTTCCATGCGCCATTTTGTGCGTAGTAGTTTTCAAAATGGTGGTTAATATCAGTGTGGTACGTTCCACATAGTATGTGTTTCAGTGTTGTTAGTCACTGTAGTATAGTTACGTCTGAAGCCTCGTTTTTGTTTTGTTCGGCGGCCATTTTTTCTCTCGCTTAGGTGATTTTCGGCAGTTTAAACTTCTTTTTTTGTGCTTAAATGGACATTTAAATTACCTTTTCAAGGTACCGGATGCCCCCCCTTGCTGTAAGTAAGCTTTTTATGTGTTTGTTATGTTTATTTCTTGTGTTTCTGATGTTTTCATGCGCGCCGTTTTCAGCCGGTTTTGCGTGTTAGGAATGGCTCTTTTCGCGGCCGCATTTTTTTGCGATGCGGCCATATTTTTTTTGCGAGGAACGCAGTTGTCTTTTACATGTACGATGCATTTTTTTTTTCTAACTCATGCAAGGCGCCTTTGAGTTTTTTTTTTGTTAAGTCTTGCGTGTGTGTGTGTAACCTCGTGTGAGGCGCCTTTGAGGTTTTTTGTTATTAAAAGTCTTACATGTGTGTGTGTGTTGCCGACGTTGGACCTTCCACCACCGCAAATGGATCCGCATTTGCGGGGACGTTGGGATGCTCCACCACCGCAAATGTGGCCCCTCGCTTCGCGGGGATCCGCATTTGCGGGGACGTTGGGATGCTCCAGCAATTCTTGCAAAAGTGAGCAACGGCTCGTATGCTCACAACTATATATGTGATTATTATTATTAAGCGTATTTAATTGTATTACTATGATAATGTATCATTAGATACAGATAGGTACTGTATACTTAATTATGCTGAATGGCATGATTCTGAGTAATATTATTTGTTTTATCTGTTCTCATTATTATAATATATTGATTTTTTATTTTTGGAATTTAACTATCTATATGTACTTGTTATATATACACACACCTGATTTTCCATATACACATAGAAACTGCCATTATCTTAATCTATTTGTTATTGATTAATCATTTTTTATTTATTTTTATATTTTTATATTAGCCAGACATTATGGCTACCCACCTTGTCCCATGCATATCATAGGGAGTGGAAAATGGGTGCATATGTCATGGAGTTGGTATTTATCTGAGAAATTCGAGCCTTACATCACACATATATACTATAAATGAATAAGATCTATAAACAATTATTTACTAGTTTAACAATACAGTTATTCATTAAAGCAAAAAATGTATTACATAGATGTCCACTTTTGTTCTTGTGTGCAGAGATTTGTGTATATATATATATATGTTTATATATATAGGAAGGTGCGTATGTGTGCTTATGAACATATACTGACATACATATATATGTGTGTGCATAAGTTTTACAGGACATTATATCATTGAGGGAGCCATGAAAGGAGCGGTGAAACGTGTTTGACCACCATACCACTGTTGACAAACCAGTGGTCCTTTTAATTTTAGAGTTTAGTTCCGGATAAACTCTTAGTTCTATCTGTAATTTTTTTTATTCATATTGGATATATATATATTTTTTATGATTGAAAATAAACCAGTTTCGATTCCTAATAGTTTGCTGGCATAGTGATTCCTTGCCCACGATTCAAATAGACAATACTAACCACAAGACTTATTAGCCTACACAAATAGGAATCTAGTCCATTTCATAAGGGGGAACCTGGCATGTACAAATTAATGAAGTAACTAGTGAAGTCTAATTGAAGGAGGATGTCTGAGAGACAAATGTGCATTCATGATACCTCATATCTTTAAGTTAATCTAAGGTGAGGGTAATTACATATATACGTTTGGTGTGTCTCATTTGTCAAATGAGTGATCCGCACCAGGAGAAGTTGTGCTTCTTTTTTCCCTCCCATCTTGGATGTGCTATATATATTTCATATCGTAAGGTTTAAGTATGTGAGTTTGGTCCTTTATATTCACTATTCCTGTGGGTTATGTCTTTAACATTGCACGAGATGGCAGGGCGATTTTCTCCCCCATCCTTTGTTTTCTAGCCTGCTTATACATCGAAGAACACAACATGGACAGTGATCTACGAGGACGCTGCAAACGTCCGCAACAGTGCCATGTGCAATGCAGGAGGATGATTTTCTGAACCCTTTAGGACAATACAACGTGGTTTTCTTCCCCATTTTATCCGAGGCAACCTCAGAAGAGAGAAAGACTTTATACATATACGCCTACATTGGGCCACTAATAACAGTGCTCTAGAACCTTATCTTGGACTGAGACTACACCAGTGCAACCTTTGTAGTACCTACTAAATAGCAGGTACAATATTCTTTACAAAGCAAACAAAATAGATTGAAGGTTGAAAATTACCTGCATTGTGCCCTTTCAAGCACTCCTTTGTGTATCCAAGAATTGGTGAAGAAAAAAACAATCACAGATTTCTCACTGACTGTAGTCTTCATCTGCATGAACTGAATAACAATGCCCTGATATTCTGTTGAGCTTTACTATTAAGTATGATTCAAATTAGTTTGTTAAATAATCAGTTATGAATATAAAAAACTACTTTTATTCAAGTGTTAAAACCCATCTGCATTTTCACTTCTCTTAAATTTGTGGACTCCACTATAAAAACTCCACAATAAAAATAATCTAAATAAATGTATATGTACTTATATAGAAGATATAAGATTTTCAATATTAAATACATATTATTTAGAATGCACATTTTGAGTCAGACAATCCTGAAAACTCAATTCTAACTAAATTCCACTGAAAGTCTAGAAATATCACTCACTCAGTAGGGGTTCTCTAGATAAAATAACAGTTGGGACTACTTAGTTTTGATTTGGCCTAAGGAGTTAGCTTATCTACTTTAGGACTTAATGTAAAGTGCTGTAGAAGCCAAATCACACACAAATCTTCATCTATCAAGTAGAGTGCCTTCTAAAAGTATTCACCCCCTTGGCATTTTTCATGTTTTATTGCCTCACAACCTGGAATTAACATGGATTGTTTGAGGATTTGCATGATTTAATTTACAGAACATGCCCACAACTTTGAAGATGTTTTTTTTTCTTTTTTATTTATTGTGAAGCAAACAACAAATAGGACAAAATAACAGAAAAAGTTAAGGTGCATAACTATTCACACCCCTAAAGTCAATACTTTGTAGAGCCACCTTTTGCGGCAATCACAGCTCCAAGTCGCTTTGGATAAGTCTCTATGAGCTTGCCACCTCTTACCACTGGGATTTTTGCCCATTACTCCTTGCAAAGCTGCTCCAGCTCCTTAAAGTTGGATGGTTTGCACTTGTGAACAGCAATCTTTAACTCTGACCACAGATTTTCTACTGGATTGATGTCTGGGCTTTGACTAGGCCATTCCAACATATTTACATGTTTCCCCTTAAACCACTTAAGTGTTGCTTTAGCAGTGTGTTTGGGGTCATTGTCCTGCTGGAAGGTGAACCTGCGTCCTAGCCTCAAGTCAAGCACAGAGTGGTACAGGTTTTGCTCAAGCATATCCCTGTATTTAACAATATCCATCTTTCCCTCAACTCTGACCAGTTTCCCAGTCCCGGCTGCTGAGAAACCTTCCCACAGCATGATGCTGCCACCACCACGTTTCACTGTGGGATGGTGTTGTTTGGGTGATGTGATGTGTTGGCTTTGCGCCAGACATAGCGTTTTCTTTGATAGCCAAAAAGTTATGTTTTAGTCTCATCAGACCAGAGCACCTTCCTCTATACATTTTGGGAGTCTCCCAAATACCTTTTTGCAAGCTCAATACATGCCATTTTGTTTTTTGCTGAAGGTAATGGCTTTCTTCTGGCCACTCTGCCATAAAGCCCAACTCTATGGAGCTTACAGCTTATTGTTGTCCTATGTACAGATACTCCAGTCTCTGCTGTGGAACTCTGCTGCTCTTTCAGGGTTACCTTAGGTCTCTGTGCTGCCTCTCTGATTAATGCCCTCCTTGCCAGGTCCATGAGTTTTGGTGGGCGGCTGTCTCTTGGCAGGTTTGCAGTTGTGCCATGTTCTTTACATTTGCCTATGATAGATTTGATGGTGCTCCTGGGGATCAGCAAAGATTTGGATATATTTTTATAACCTAACCCTGACTTGTACTTCTCAACAACAATGCCCCTTACTTGTTTGGAGAGTTGCTTGGTCTTCATGGCAGTGTTCGGTTAGTGGTGCCTCTTGCTTAGGTGTTGCCGCCTCTGGGGCCTTTCAAAAAAGGTGGTGGATACATATGCAAATGCCAATTTTCTGTTTTCTATTTCTAAAAAATAGTTTTATGTATATATTTTTTCTCCTTCCACTTCACCAACTTAGACTATTGTGTTCTGATCCATCACATAAAATTCAGATTAACAAAACATTGAACTTTATTCTTTAATGTAACAAAATAGGTAAAAATTCAAGGGGGTGAATACTTTTGCAAGACACTGTATATGCCAAGCTTAGTTTTGTTCCTCTTCCACAGCTGATTTTATGTAGTTGTAGCTCAACTTACTCTGATTTGAACTATCAAGGCTTCTCAAGGCATTTTAATTACTTTACAGATGGTTGAAGGTATCTGGTGACTTTCTAAAAATTACAAGCACTTCCAAATTAACTTCCAAAAGCTCAAATATCATTCTGGGAAACACGCAATTGTAATTTGGAAGATATCTGTGGGACAGCCACTTGGGAATTATTAGTGAAATTCACTCAGATTTTAGATTTTGGTAGACATGGGATGGAGGTCTACATCTATATATAAAAATATATGATCCAATTTATATGCATACCCATGTAAATACATATCATATAAACCAATGTATATGGCTGTGAGAACATTTTGTATTGATAAAAACTATATACTTCTGATAATATTTTAAAACAGTCATTCAAATACTGTTATTTGTCATTTAATTTCTAAAAGCTTAGTAACAAATGTTTTGCATTTAGGGGACTATGTCAAAATCTTGCCTCTAATAATAGATTTTGAAGGAAAATGTTCTTCTGTGAATACAGAAAATCAATAACCTTTTTTTAAAATCTAATGATTAGATAGTTATTCCACTAAAGGAAGAGCACAATCTTGATGTTTTTCACAAATAATAAAACATGTACATAAAGTGATATTCTAATGCAAAAATGATTTGCTAACACATAATAGTTTATAAAAAAAAATAAAAATAAATATGATATGACATAAAATAGTAGAACTTGTGTCCGCAAGGTCACACAGTGGATGTTAAAGGGTAAAGTGTTAGGGTCTGATCTCAGGTGCTCAGGGGTACCAGACTTGACTGTAGGAACTTGACTTGGCACTTCTGTATCTCTTGGCATGGTTTGGTCACAGACACATACATTCTGTGTCCCTTGGTGAGCCTTGGCACACAGGAGATGCAAAGATGTGAAAGCAGTCAACATCTAAGGCAGCACACCAAAACAGGCAGTGTGCAATTGACTCAACCGGAATATAAAGGCACTGGAACTCACTAAATGGTTGAGCCCATGCCCTGTAGCAGAAAATAAAAAGGAGTCATGACATATGGTGCAAACTCCAGGAAGTGAGGCCTGGTAAAATATTATAATGTAATAACAAATATGGCCAGTGTGATACTGGAGTCTTTTGTGACATACACATTATTAAAACATTTAAATCGAGCGAGTGCCGCAGGTTCTGGTGAGGAGCGCCAAAGGCGCTCCTTGCGCAGGTGGAGATGAGCGCCATAGGCGCTCATCCCTACGACCCCCTACGACTTAGGCAGGGAGCACCGAAGGCGCTCACTGCACTGGTGAAGATGAACGCCATAGGTGCTCATCCCTACGACCCCAAAACGACCTCTTACCCTACTCCTATCCTTTCCATGTGTCTCTCTTCCCCTTCTCTTCTCCTTCCCCGGTGTTTCTCTTCCCCTTCTCCGCTCCTTCCCCTGTGTCCCTCTTCCCCTTCTCCTGTCCTTCCCCAGCATCTCTCTTCCCCTGCGTCTCTCTGCCCCTGTGTCTCTCTTCCTCTTCTGGCACTCATTGCCTGTGACATATAATTACAACCCTAGCCACTTACAAAAAAAAACATTACCCTGCGACCCAAAATTACGACGCTTAAAACAAACTCGTAACCCCGCAAACCACTAAACACAAAAACACAATAAGCATAAAAAAACACTCACCAACAACACAGGGGACAGCCAGGACCTCTACAAATGAGGTTCAACTCCAAAAAAATGAAAACGAGGCTCCGCGACCCAGAACCGAAAAATACACTGCTAAACACATACAACCTTTCCCAAGAGATCCGAGATAAGCTAGAGACCCCACATTAACCCCTTGGAGCGAGGGTCCGATCAGACCCTCGAAGTGTGCCTACATTAAGCCCATGCTGGTGGTCTCCATGGGGGACCCCCCCAAGTTCCCTACATTGACCCTTGCAGTGGGGGTCATGATCTTGTCCCCTTCTGCATTTAAAACCTTTAAATTCAATTTCGCAGCCCGCGCCACACATTAAGGCCGGCAGCGGCACCTAACATTAACCCACCAGTGCTGGAGGTCCTCATTGGGACCCCCAGAGGGTCCCCACATTAAACCTTGCAGTGGGGGTCCCTGATCGTATGCGATCGGGGACCCCCGCTGAAATAAAAATTGGAATTTATCACCTTGCGGGTCCTTAAAGGACCGTAAACGTCCTTAAAGGAAACACAACAAATAACAATTAACCCTATCACTCATTGGGCCCAATACAGAGCCTCATGAGCCCCTAAATAACCATCTCACTCATGGGGGTCAATACAGACCCCCATAATCCATTAATTAACCCTGTCAGGTCCCCCATAACCCCTTAATGAACCCTGTCACTCATGAGGGACAATTAAGACCCCCATAACCCCTTCATTACCCCTGTCATTCATGGGGTTCAATACAACCCCCCATAATCCCTTCATTAACCCTGTCACTCATGAGGGTCAATCAGGACCCCCATAACCCCTTAATTAACCCTGTAACTCATGGGGGTCAATACAGACCCTCAAAAGCCAATAATTAACCCTGCCACTCATAAGGGGTTCAATAGAGACCCCCATAATCCTTTAATTAACCATGTCACTCATAGGGGTCAATACAGACCCCCATAAGCATTTAATTAACTCTCTCACTCATGGGGGTCAATACAGACCCCCATCACCCCTTAATTAGCCCTGTCACTCATGGGGGTAATACAGACCCCCATAATCCCTTCATTAACAACCCTCTCACTCATGCAGGTCAATACAGACCCCCATAAGCCCTTAATTAACCCTGTCACTTATGGGGGTCAGTCAGGACCCCCATCACCCCTTAATTAACCCTGTCACTCATTGGGGAAATACAGACCCCCAAATGCCCTTCATTAACCCTGTCACTCATGGGGGTCAATACAGACCCCCAAAATCCATTCATTAACCTTGTCACTCATGGAGGTCAATATAGACCTGTATAAGCCAATAATTAACTCTATCAGTCCAATAGGGGTATGTATAGACCCCTATAGGACACTATGTAATCCATGTAATAACACTATAAGTGCCATGAGGGTCATCCAGGACCCTCATTACACAAAGTGTAACCTATACACTATTAACTCTAACTATACCCCATTAACCCAGCCCTGCAATTATTTAATCCTAACACTACACATTTAACCCTAATACTACCTAAGTAACCATAACTGCTCCTAATTAAACCCATCTAAGCCTATTTAGTCCCGTCTGGTATGTGGGTCTATACAGACAATCATAAGCCTGTATTTAACCCCATCAGTCCCATAAGTGTATATAAACCCTCATGGGGCAGTTACAACCCTAACATTAACCCCATAAGTGCCATGAGGGTCCTCAAGAACCCGCATGACACTAACTACAAACACTACACTGCACTATACCACCCCAATACACCATTAAACCCAAACTAAACACCCTCTACACTAACCTATTAACATGTACACTACATATATACACTACCTACCTACCCCCTAATACACCCCACCCCAATAATTACACAACATAATATAACCAAACTCACAAAAAATAATAAAAAAACCTAAGTCACAAAAAAACATTACAGAAAACAAAAAAGAAAACATTACAACCCCGCCACACACACACACCCTACTGAAAAAAAACATTACACACCTGAAAAGGAGAGGCATACAATATATATATATATATATATATATATATATATATATGTATATATATATATATATATATATATATTGTATATATATATATATATACAGTATATATATATATATATATATATATATACATTAAATTAGAATACAAAAAAAACAAAAACTACCTATCTAAAATACAATAAATACTATCTAACATACATACACCCCCCTCTACATAAAATACAATAAATCATAGCTAACATAACCCCCCCATATATAAAATACAATACATCCTAAGATAAATACATCCTCTCTATCTAAAAATAAATAAATACTAACATACATACCCAACTCTCTAAATAAAATACAATAAATCCTTACATAAATACATCCCCTCTATCGAAAATAAAATAAATAGTAACATAGATACATCCCCTCTAGTGATGTCGCAAACATCAAATTTTCGGTTCGCGAACAGCGGACCCGAACTTCCATCAAATGTTCGCAAACGGGCGAACCCGGCGAACCGCCATAGACTTCAATGGGCAGGCGAATTTCAAAACCCACAGGAACTCTTTCTGGCCACAATAGTGATGGGAAAGTTGTTTCAAGGGGACTAACACCTGGACTGTGGCATGCCGGAGGGGGATCCATGGCAAAACTCCCACGGAAAATTACATAGTTGATGCAGAGTCTGGTTTTAAGCCATAAAGGGCATAAATCACCTAACATTGCTAAATTGTTTGGAATAACATGCTTTAAAACATCAGGTATGATGTTGTATCGATCAGATAGTGTAAGGGTTACAGGCGCTTCACAGTAACAGACCAATCTCCCCGTTTAATGCACCGCAAACAACCGCAAACAGTTCCTTTGCACAACCGCAAACTCCCCATTTGCACAAGGTTGGATACCAAGCTAGCCATGTCCTGTTCCTCGTCCTCACTGATGTCATTGAAGGTCTCTTCCTCCACCCAGCCACCAAGGGTCCCCGATAGGTGACAACAAGCCCCCTGGGACGCCTGCTGTGTTTGGTCTTCCCCCTCCTCAAAGCCACCATCCTCCTCTGACTCCTCTTCTTCAGACTCCCAGAGTCTGGGGGCTTCCACTGCCCAGCATGGAAGATTATACACAGGTCAGAGTCTGGGGGCTTCCACTGCACAGCATGGAAGATTATACGCCTTGCCTATGTCTGCGTTATTATAAGGTGTGTACGGTTAAGTAGTACTATTCCTATCGGTTTAATGCCTGTTACGTCCACTATCAGGGGACGTGTATATGGCATGGATTTTTGGAAGTGGGAGATGGAAAAAGATGCTTGGTCGGTTCTCCCACTTCAAATTTGGGGCACTGCGCGTGCAATCTAAGGTGCCACCAGATATGAGTGTCACTGTGCACTGGCAAAAGTTGGCAGATTAGATGCAATAGGCTTCACACACACTCCTGTAGGCAGGCAATTGCTATTCAATCTATTACAGTCAAAAAGTGTTGTTTTATGTCACTGAGCACAATATAAGCTTTGGGCCTTACACAGGCAGGCAACTGAAATTAGATTACAGCTAAAAAATGGTTGTTTTCAATGTATCTTACACCACCAGGTAGGAGTAGTGAAAATAAGCCCAATATAAGCTGTTAGGTGTTAGCCTGTCACACACACGCTGGCAGGCAGGCATAGATTACACACAAAAAAATTATAAAATAAAATAAATGATGTTTAAAGTTTTCTCAATGATAAAGAATAGGGGGCGAACCGAAAAGCGCATGTGTTCGGGACATCACTTATCCCCTCTATGGAAAATAAAAGAAATCCTATCCACATACCCAAATCCTAAATTTAACCTAAAAAGCTATAATTAATACCACTTACCTTTGCAGATCTACCTTCACATCAGCAACCAAGGAAAAAAGGAAAAAAAAATAGTACCAAAAATGTACATACAGTATAATAAATAAACATTTTAAGTATTATAAATATTCTACTCACCTTTCTAGCATGTCCCTGTCTTTCTTCAGACCCTGTAAAAAGAATAAATTACATTACTAATAAATGCATACACAAACAAAATAAAATAAACATAATATACATTGTACTTACCTCCCCCGATGTCCCCGGCCTCCTCCTCTTCTGCCCCGGCCTGGCCCTGGGCCTTCAGCCAATAACAATGGGATACACCCCCACGATGTCATTGGCTGGAGGCATCTGCGCATTCTGATTAGCTGCAGTCTAATTGACAATGACAACAGCCAATCAGAAGCAGTGATTCCATTCAGCCGATCACAATGGGATATACCCCCACACCTGAACACATCTGCGCTTTCTCATTGGCTGCTATCTGATTGACACTGACATCAGCCAATCAGAAGGTGCAGATGCCTTCAGTCAGTCACTCTCTTGTAGTCTTATCTCATTGTGATTGGCTGAGAGGAACAGCGCCTTCTGATTGGCTGTTGTCACTGTCAATCACATTACAGCCAATCATAAGACGCAGATGCCTTCAGCCAATCATCACGTCGAGGTGTATCCCATTGTGATTGGCTGAAGGAAATAGAGCCTTATGATTGGTTTAAAAATAGATTGACAGGTGCATTACACAATCATCGCAATGGGATATGGGTGTGTATCCCATTCTGATTGGCTCACACTTTGGCATCTTCTGATTGGCTGAAGTTTGATTGACAGCGTTTTCAATCAATCAGAAGGCGCCATTGTCGATTTTATTCCGGAAAAGCCTTTTAGAGTCCTCATTAGCATCAGAGAGATTGTTCGTTTTTTACATTTTTTAATTTTAACAACGCATATTGTTTCAGTGCCCAGCCGGTGCAGAAGAGGAGGAGGCCGGGGACATCGGGCGGAGGTAAGTTAAATGTATTTTATGTTTCTTTTATTTCATTTTCTGTGTGTATGTATTTAGTACTAATGTTATGTTTTTGTTTTTTTTAACAGGGGCTGCGCCGGAGAAGAAATTAAGCATGACAGGGACATACTGGAAAGGTGAGTAGCATATGTAGAATATTTCAAATTGTTATTTATCATATGTAAATGTTTTGTACTAATTCTTTTTTTCCTTTTTTCCTAGGTTGCTGATCTGAAGGTAGATCTGCAAAAGTAAATGGTCTTAATTATTGTAATTTAGGTTAGATTTAGATACTGGTTATGTAGATAGGATTTATTAAATTTTACATAGAGGGGATGTATGTATTTTACATAGTATTTTTTTTTTTTTAGATAGAGGGGATGTATTTATGTTAGGATTTATTGTATTTTATGTAGAGGGGGGATGTATATTATTATCCTTTATTATCCTTTATTTATAACGCGCCAACATATTCCGTAGCTAGGATTCATTGTATTTTATTTAGAGGGGGATGTATGTACAGTATGTTAGGTAGTATTTATTGGATTTTAGATAGGTAGTTATTATATTTATTTTTTGGGGTATTGTATTCTAATGTAATCACATATTATAATTGTCCAACTACGATTCGTCGTCACACTGTTTGCGTAGTATGTACTGTCACAACCTACAATGATGATGGAGTATAGAGAATCCTAGTTCTCTTATCTCCTGTAGGTTTTAGACCTAAGTTTGGGCTGACTCTAGACCTCTGGACAGTCCTTGTGGATGCAAGAGCATAAGTCCCAGCTTTTGGTAGTGTGCCTGGGAAGAACCTGGCATGGAGTCAGAAACGATCTCCTCTGCCAGCATATGCCCTTGGGTCAATAATACACCTGCACACAAAGTCTTGATGAAAATTATGAACCATGTTTTATTTTAGAACAGCATATTTAACCACATCACACAAGAATGGGGGAAGTGGCTACCGTTAGCCAGCCCCAAATGACGTCTGGCCAATCATGAAGGGGAACTGTGCGTGAACCAATAGTCCCCTCCCAGGTCCGCCCACTAGGCAAGGCCAACTAATTCATTTGGGCTTTGAATGTCCAAGGGAAAGCACCTTGGTTCTCCTGTGCCCATGCTATGAAGGCTGAGAAGCCTTCAGGCCATCCCATTGTTTCTGGGCGCCTGCCTGTCTGCTCTCCAGCTGTGAGCTTCCCATTGTTAGTTCTATGCTGGATACTTAGCTAATGGGATTAACAGGCTTTTGGGAACAAAGGAGGCGTGGCTGTATTCAATGGCTTCCCATCTACAATATAATAACATACTAATATAATAACATACATTCATATTTACAAATACAACACACAATGTTTCACACACATACAACCAACACATCCCACCAGCTCCCTCACATGACACCCATTACAATGAGCCTAAACATGGAAGGGATGGGGATATGCTAAGGGGTAAACTTATAATACTTTATCCCCTAGACCACAACATAACAATATTTCCACAACAAGTGGGCCCCAAACCTTTTGTTCCACAGCAGGAGCCATGCACTTTGTCCAACCCTTATGGCCACTGGCTGATTCATGACAATCCTTCCCCAAGCGGGCAGGAAACATCCAAGATTTTCCCAGCTACGCTGATAGTCATGAATCTGCTGGTTTGGCCCTCTGTATGCTAGGCCAGTTCTTGTCTGTCGCAAGGTGCAGAGTAAAGACCTCCCCCAGCCCTTGGCCTTGCTCCCACTGTATAGAGCAAATTGCTCTTGCCCTGCACCCCCACCCAAAACAGTCCAGGATCCCAGCTCTCTGTTTTTGGCAGCAGCATGGAAGTCTCTGGGGACACAGTGGGTTGCACCGATACATTCTTCTGAGGCAAAACCGTATTTTTGGGAGCCCCATAAAACAACCCCTGTCCCATAGCAACCCCTTTCCCTCCAGCCAGTCCCCACAGCTGGGCTGGGGTCTCTAAAAAAGTCTCTGGGCCTATGGGATTGCAAGGGGGCAGTCCAGTACTTCCCTCAGCAAAATTATTATTGTTGGGAGCCCAATAACACCATAACTGCAGTAAAGTACATACCGGTCTGCGCTTGACTCCAGCGTCCCTGATGGAGTCCGGACTTGGATGCTCCCTTTGCTCTGGCTCCTGGAGATCTGTATCTTTGGACAGACCCTCCTGGTTTTCTTCCCCTGGGTCTGTCTGTGTTGCAGCCTGGAGAACTACGCTGTTCCCACCCAGGCTGTGCTTTGGGGCCCTCAGCTGACCCTCTTCTTCTATGGCCTTTTCCTTGGCAACTTGGGCCTCATCCTTTGTGGACTCCTGGGCACTGGTCATCTCAGGCAAGTCCTCACTACATCCACAATCCTTTGGGGTGCCGCAATGCACCCATGGTTCCTTTGCCAAGGCTGGCAAGCTTGCTGCCCCTGTCGGGCTCTTGGTGCCCCTGGCACTCTCTTGGTGCCCCTGGCACTCTTGCTGTGTGAGGCCTGGTTCCCTGTAGCTAAGAACCAGTTCCTTTCCCTCCCCACAGTCCATTACATAGCCCTCCCCACAGTCTCTTGGGTGGCTATCCTGAGCCCCTGGCTCCATTAGCAGTTCTGGCCCATACACATTGCCTAGAACTTCTGAGGGCAGACTTAGTTCATCTGGCCCTACCTGTTGAGCAGTTACTGGGGTTTCTGCCAGGATTTGTGCTGGAAGGTAGTCCTCAGGTGAGACCTTTTCCACATCTGGTAACTCAGGCGTGACCCGTTTGGAGAAACTGTGCTCGGCTAGCGTTTCTTCTGGGATTAAGTCTCTTGGGGTATCAGGGGACAAACATGGGTTATCTGACCCCACCCAGGGAACATTCCCCTGGGTCTCTGGCTCTTGTAGCTGGTGAGTTGGTCCCAAGCTGACTTTACCATCCCTTCTAGGCTCTGACACAGTCTCTGCATTTTTTAGGGGAAAACAGTCTCCATTCCCCGAAGGTGGTACAGGAGCAGGGTTTACCCCTTCCTCCTCCTCCTGATCCTCTGACACATCCCACTCAGAGAGCTCCTCTAGGCAACTCTGAGCCAGTTCTGCTTTCTGGGCCTCAGACAGCCCAGGGCACGGCCTTGTATATGTGGTCGCCTCCATTTTGCTTACCCACATGCGCTCTTTCCATATTCTCTGGAACATCTGGTCAAGCACGTAGCCCACATCTTGTGCTGTTAACTTTTTTGGAAAAAGGTGTCTGACTTCTTTAAACCGTCTTTTTGCTTCTTTGGCAATATTTTCCTCATATTGCTGCTCCATTCTTGGTCTTTCTGTAGAGTCTCCCACCTCTGTCACCAATTGTCACAACCTACAATGATGATGGAGTATAGAGAATCCTAGTTCTCTTATCTCCTGTAGGTTTTAGACCTAAGTTTGGGCTGACTCTAGACCTCTGGACAGTCCTTGTGGATGCAAGAGCATAAGTCCCAGCTTTTGGTAGTGTGCCTGGGAAGAACCTGGCATGGAGTCAGAAACGATCTCCTCTGCCAGCATATGCCCTTGGGTCAATAATACACCTGCACACAAAGTCTTGATGAAAATTATGAACCATGTTTTATTTTAGAACAGCATATTTAACCACATCACACAAGAATGGGGGAAGTGGCTACCGTTAGCCAGCCCCAAATGACGTCTGGCCAATCATGAAGGGGAACTGTGCGTGAACCAATAGTCCCCTCCCAGGTCCGCCCACTAGGCAAGGCCAACTAATTCATTTGGGCTTTGAATGTCCAGGGGAAAGCACCTTGGTTCTCCTGTGCCCATGCTATGAAGACTGAGAAGCCTTCAGGCCATCCCATTGTTTCTGGGCGCCTGCCTGTCTGCTCTCCAGCTGTGAGCTTCCCATTGTTAGTTCTATGCTGGATACTTAGCTAATGGGATTAACAGGCTTTTGGGAACAAAGGAGGCGTGGCTGTATTTAATGGCTTCCCATCTACAATATAATAACATACTAATATAATAACATACATTCATATTTACAAATACAACACACAATGTTTCACACACATACAACCAACAGATCCCACCAGCTCCCTCACATGACACCCATTACAATGAGCCTAAACATGGAAGGGATGGGGATATGCTAAGGGGTAAACTTATAATACTTTATCCCCTAGACCACAACATAACAATATTTCCACAACAAGTGGGCCCCAAACCTTTTGTTCCACAGCAGGAGCCATGCACTTTGTCCAACCCTTATGGCCACTGGCTGATTCATGACATCTACGACTTAGCGATGAGCGCCGTAGGCGTTCATCGCCCGGCGAGCCTCGCATAGCGAGGCGAGCCGTTAAACCGTAGCACTTAGGCAATGAGAGGCAATAGTCACCGAAGTAGCTCATTGCTGGCGAGCCGTTAAACACGTCACATGCACGACTTAGAAAAAAAACACACCTTGGAACCAACCTTAACGTAACAAACACCCACACGCACTAAAAAGATGACTATAACGGCCGACCCACGTGCAACTAAAAACACACCAAATACTTAAAAAAATTACATAAAAAGCTTACCCATATCAAGTGGGGGCACCCAGGACCTCGGAAAGTGAAGTTACACCTCCATTTAAGTCCAAATTGCAGAGTTCAGACACACGAAAATCCCCTAAGCCAGAGAAAAAATGGCCGCCGAAAAAAACGAAAACGAGGCTCACAGCCCAGCCACGTACAACTTACCCAAGAAGGGATCCTAGATAAGCTTGGAAACCTGCATTAACCCCAGGGGATCCGAGATAAGCTTTAAGACCTGCATTAACCCCACTTTAACCATCGCAGTGGGGGTCCCGATTGCACGCGATCGGAGACCCCCGCTGCAGTGAAAATTCAAAATTCCCACGTTACAGGTCCTTAAAGGACCGTAAAGTTCCTTAAAGGACCCGTTGTAAAAGAAAACAAATATACACTATCACCCTGTCAATCATGGGGGTCAATACAGACACCCATAAACCCCTCATTAACCCTGTCACTCATGGGGGTCAATATAGACCCCCATAAGCCCCTCATTAACCCTGTCACTCATGGGGGTCAATATAGACCCCCATAAGCCCTTCATTAACCCTGTCATTCATGGGGGTCAATACAGACCCCCATAAGCCCTTCATTAAGCCTGTCACTCATGGGGGTCAATACAGACCCCCATAAGCCCTTCTTTAACCCTGTCACTCATGGGGTTCAATACAGACCCCCATAAGCCCTTTATTAAGCCTGTCACTCATGGGGGTCAATACAGACCCCATAAGCACTTCATTAACCCCCTCAGTCATGGGGGTCCATACAGACCCTCATAAGCCTCTATTTAACCCCATCAGTCCCATAAGGGTATATTAATACCTTTATGGGCCTGTTACAACACTACATTAACCACATAAGTGCCATGATGGTCCTCAAGGACCATCATGACACTAAGTATAAACACTACACTGCACTATACTCCCCAATAAAACATTAAATATCAACTACACACCCTCTACACTAACCTGTTAACACCGACACTACCTACCTACCCCCTAATAACCCCCACCACTCTAATTACAGAAAATAAAAAAGCCTAAATTCACACAAAAAAAAAACAAATCTACATTACATAAAATAAAAAAACTAACTCACACAAAAAAATCTACATTACAGAAAATAAAAAAACCTAAGTCACAAAAATAAAAAAAGGAACATTACACACTCTCACTACAGAAAAAAAAAATACACACCTGAAAAAGAAATACATACAATACATATACATACAATACAAATACAATACAATACAAATACATACAATTAAATACAATACAATACACCCCTATCTAATATACATCACACAATCTATCTAAATAAATACCATAATCTAATATACATCCTATCTACAAAATATACGTCCCCAATCTATCTAAATAAATATCACAATTTAATATACAATACATTCTATGCTATCCATATGAAACACATACCCCTTGCTAACATACAGTAAATGCTATCTTTATATAAAATAATCTAATTCTAAGCTAAAATAAAATAATTAAGACCACTTACCTTTGCAGATGTCCATTCAGATCAGCCACCTACTGAAAAAGAAAATTAAAAAATTAGTGCAACACGTTTACAGTACATAAATAAACATTATATACATTCTAAATATTCTACTCACCTTTCCGGCATGTCCCGTCCTTATTCTTTTAACCTTCTTCGGAGCGGCACTTGTTAAAAAAAAAACATAACATTAATACACATACATAAAAACAAAATAAACATAATCTACATTGTACTTACCTCCCCGCGATGTCTCCGGCCTCCTCCGGATCCTATTCTGCCCCGCCCTGTATAAAAAAAAAAAAATATATATACATATACTTACATCCGCACTCACGGACATCCCTGACGCTAATGAGGCTAGCGGATACTTTTCCGGAAGAAAATAGGCAATGACGCCTTCTGATTGGTTGAAGATGCTGTCTATCAAATTAATCCAATCAGGAGGTGCCAATGTGTGAACCAATCAGAAAGGGATACACCCTAAAATCCCACTCTGATTGGATAATTCACCTCTCAATCGTTATTTAAACCAATCACAAGGCGCAGATGCCTTCAGCCAATCACAATGGAATACACCACCACAGGGTGATTGGTTGGAGCATCTGCGCATTCTGATTGGTTGCACTGACAATAGCCAATCACAATGGAATACACCCCCACGTACTTATTGGTGAAGTATTTGCGCATTCTCATTGGCTATTGTTAATATCAATCAATATTACAGCCAATGGGAAGGTGCAGATGTCTTCACCAATCAGTACGTGGGGGTGTATTCCATTGTGATTGGCTGATGGCAATAAAGCCTTAGGATTGGTTCAAATAAAGATTGACAGGTGTGTTATACTTTTTTCATTGGTTCACAATTGAGGTCTTCTCATTGGCTGAATTTGATAGACAGCCTTTTCAACCAATCAGAAGCCGCCATTGCCAATTTTATTCTGGAACACTCCGTAGGAAGCTCATTAGCGTCGGAGACATCCACCAGGGAGGATGTGTGTGTTTTTTGGGGGGGTTTTTACGCGCAGATGCTTCCGGAGCAGAACAACAGGAGGCCGGAGACATCGCGGGGAGGTAAGTATAATGTAGATTGTGTTTATTTTACTTTGTTTTAGGTTTATGTATCTGTGCTAATGTTATGTTTTTTTTTAACAGGAGCAGCGCCGCAGAGGCAAACATGGAGGAGGACGTGCTGGGACGGGACATGCTGGAACGGGACATGCTGGAAAGGTGAGTATAATATTTAGAATATTTAGAATGTTTAGAATGTTTAGTTATTTCATGTAAACGTGTTGTATTAATTTTTTAAATCTTTTTTACCCTAGGTTGGTGATCTGAAGAAACATCTCAAAGGTGAGTGGCCTTAATTATTTTATTGTAGCTTAGAATTAGGGTTGCTATATATAGATAGCATGTATTGTATATTAGATAGATAGGGGGATGTATAGTATATAGATAGTATTTATTGTATATTACATAGATAGATAGGGGGATGTATTATTAGATAGTATTGTATATTAGATAGTGCGATGTATATTACATTACATAGTGGGATGTATATTACATAGGAGGATGTATATTAGATAGGGGTGTTTTGTATTGTATTGTATTTAATTGTATTGTATTGTATTGTAATGAATTGTATTGTATTGTGTTGAATTGTATTGTATTGTACTATATGTATTTCCTTTTCAGGTGTGTAATTTTTTTTAAAATGTAGTGGGGGGGGGGTGTAATGTATTTTTTTATTTTCTGTAATGTTCCTTTTTTATTTTTTGTGACTTAGGTTTTTGTTGTTGTTCTGTAATGTACATTTTTTATTTTTGGTGATTTTAGTTTTTTTTATTTTATGTAATGTAGATTTCTGCTTTTTGATGAATTTAGTTAGTTGAGGCACACAGTACACTCACATTGTGTGACGAACAGCATTTCAACACTTTCTTTTACTGACAGTCATTCTTTGACAGGCAAGTCGCTAGTGTGTATATATATATTGCATGCCTTTCATTTTTAGGTTTGTGGGGGGGGTTGTAATGTAGGTTTTTTTATTTTCTGTATGTTTTTTTTGTTTTTGGTGTCTTCATTTTTTTTTATTTTCTGTCATGTAATTTTTTAAATTTCTGAAACTTAAGTTTTATTACTTTTTGTCACTTAGATTTTAGTATTTTCTGTAATTAGTGGTGTGGCACGCTTTATTAGAGGGTAGCTAGGTAGGGTAGGTAGGTAGTGTAGATGTTAATAGGATACAGTAGAGGGGACTTACTTTACATTTAATGGTTTACTCGGGGGGGTATAGCGTAGTGTAGTGTTTCTACTTAGTGTCATGAGGGTCCTGGAGGACCCATGAGGGTCTTTACATACCCTTATGGGACTAATGAAGTTAAATAGAGGCTTATAAGGGTCTGCATAGACACCCATAAGAGGCAGGGTTAACATAGTGTACTGCAAACACTTTGTGTCATGAGGGTCCTGGATGACCCTCATTCCACTTATAGTGTTATTACATGGGTTTATTAGTGTGCTATAGCGGTCTATATAGTTGAGCCACCCAGTACACTCACATTGTGTCACAAACAGCATTCCCAGATTTACAATTTTATTGCCGTCATTTCTTGATGGGCAAGTCGCTAATATATATATACTAGCGAATTGCCCATCAAAAAATGACAGCAATAAGATTGTAAGGCAGGTAATATTGTTTGGGTGCAAAATTAATTTTGATGGTGTTTATGGATCCTTCGGTGCTCATTGCGAGGCTCTTGGTTGTTTGTGTGCTATTCGCAGCGTTGGTGTTTTTTTTTGGTATGGCAATAAATAATTAATAAAAAAAGAAATTAATATACTTTACTTATTGTGTAGTAATATATGCAGGAAGCATTGTGTTGAAGAGCTGGCAATCTGTTTTCATGTTGCTGCATCATCAGTGCTGTGGAGCTGCTGTGTAAGCGTCATGAATGTGTGCAGTGTAATAGTGTGCGTGCGCAAGGCAAATCCGTTAGAGTAGCTGTGTACTTCCAGATTGTATAAGTTATTTTTCTAAAATGGCACCTAATGTGTGGTATGCTGCTGTGGCTGATTTAGCATCCTTGTTTTCGGATGTTGTCCGACTTTTTCGGCGAATCCGTAGCCTCGTTTTCATTTTGTTCGGCGGCCATTTTTTCTCTTGCTTAGGTGATTTTCAAGTGTCTAAACTTTGAAATATGGAGTTAAATTGAGGTGTAACTTTACTTGCAGAGGTCCTGGGTGCCACCCCCCCTTGCTGTGGGTAAGTTTTTTATGTGTTTGTTGTGTTTATTTATTGTGTTTGTAATGTTTTTGGGCTTGCGCGGGTTGCGTCCTTGTTTTTGGATCTTGTACGTCTTTTTCGTAAATTCCGTAGGTGTTTGGTGGTGTTTTACGTCTTTAGAGTGCTGTAGCCTCGTTTTCTTTGGTGGCCATTTTTTCTCTCGCTTAGATGATTTTTGAGTGTCTAAACTCTTTTATTTGGAGTTAAATTGAGGTGTAACTTCTGTTTTCGAGGTCCTGGGTGCCCCCCCTTGCTGTAGGTAAGCTTTTTATGTATTTGTTGTTTGTATTTATTGTGTTTTTCATGTTTTCATGTGCGGGTTTCGGACCTTTTTTGCAAGGTCGTAATGGGTCGTAACTCGTCTCGTATTTTGCTTTTGTAACTCCGTAAATTTTGCGAGGTCCGCAGAGCCAGCAAGCATTAGCAACAGCCCGCATGCTCACAACTATATATGTGATATATTGATTTGTAAATAAAGATCCTAAACTTAGTCCCCAGTGATCTAAATTTACTAGAGTTAACTTTGAATAGATGAGTTACCATTTATCTAGTGGCGGCTGGTGAACTTTCAAGTTGGAGGGGCGCCAGGGCAAAACATAGCCCCTCCCCTTTTTTTCAAATCACACCCATTTTTATAACTCCTCCCTCTGATGTCATAATGACCTTTATAAGCCCCGCCCAATGACCTTATACTTGTAAAGCCCATTGAAATACATGATCAGCAATGCAGCAATGTCAAGAAGTAAGGTATCCATGTGTTAAATTCATTGGTATACAATATAGATTGAACAAACTCATCTGACAAGACTACAGCAATATCATAATTGCACCTATACGCATTAACAGAAAAATTAAAGCAGTGACACTTACCATTAGTCGGCTCTTCTTCTCAGGGTATTCACGTTCAGTAAGTTGAGAAACAAGTACAAACAAATCTGCTGCCACATAGGGTTTGCACCTGTAGTTGAAAGAAAACAAGCAAATCAATCAGACCATTCAAGAACAAAACCATACCTTAAAAACCTTAAAAGACCAAGTGGAACCATATAGGCCCCAAACATACCTTAGAAGACCAAGTGTGACCATATAGGCCCCAAACATACCTTAGAAGACAAAGTGTGACCATATAGGCCCCAAACATACCTTAGAAGACCAAGTGTGACCATATAGGCCCCAAACTTACCTTAGAAGACCAAGTGGAACCATATAGGCCCCAAACATACATTAAAAGACCAAGTGGAACCATATAGGCCCCAAACATACCTTAAAAGACCAAGTGGAACCATATAGGCCCCAAACATACCTTAGAAGACCAAGTGTGGCCATATAGGCCCCAAACATACCTTAAAAGACCAATCAGCACTGTATAGGCCCAAACCAGTGGATCTTGGGATTCAAGAAAAAAAAAACATCTCACTTCTGTTTAGACAACACAATAATCAATGTCAAACAAACACGTTGAATTAGCATATGGATAACCATATGAGCAGTAACGCCACACCAAGGCTTCTACAATTGTTACTGACCTTAAAAGCCTTAAAAGACCAAGTGTGACCATATAGGCCCCAACCGTACCTTAAAAACACATACTACACCAATCAGGACTGTATAGGCCCAAACAGTACCTCAAAAACCTTAAATGACCAATTAGGAGCATATAGGCCCCAACCGCACCTTAAAAACCTTAAAAGACTAAGTGTGACCATATAGGCCCCACCGCACCTTAAAAACCCTAAATAACCAAGTGTGACCATATAGGCCCCAACCACACCTTAAAAACATTAAAAGACCAAGTGTGACCATATAGGCCCCAACCGCACCTTAAAAACCCTAAATAACCAAGTGTGACCATATAGGCCCCAACCACACCTTAAAAACATTAAAAGACCAAGTGTGACCATATAGGCCCCAACCGCACCTTAAAAACCCTAAATAACCAAGTGTGACCATATAGGCCCCAACCGCACCTTAAAAACCTTAAAAGACTAATTGTGACCAAATAGGCCCCAACCGCACCTTAAAAACCCTAAATAACCAAGTGTGACCATATAGGCCCCAACCACACCTTAAAAACATTAAAAGACCAAGTGTGACCATATAGGCCCCAACCGCACCTTAAAAACCTTAAAAGACTAAGTGTGACCATATAGGCCCCAACCGCACCTTAAAAACATTAAAAGACCAAGTGTGACCATATAGGCCCCAACCGCACCTTAAAAACCCTAAATAACCAAGTGTGACCATATAGGCCCCAACCGCACCTTAAAAACCCTAAATAACCAAGTGTGACCATATAGGCCCCAAAAGCACCTTAAAAACCTTAAAAGACTAAATGTGACCATATAGGCCCCAACTGCACCTTAAAAACATTAAAAGACCAAGTGTGACCATATAGGCCCCAAACGCACCTTAAAAACCCTAAATAACCAAGTTTGACCAAATAGGCCCCAACCGCACCTTAGAAACCTTAAAAGACTAATTGTGACCAAATAGGCCCCAACCGCACCTTAAAAACCCTAAATAACCAAGTGTGACCATATAGGCCCCAACCACACCTTAAAAACATTAAAAGACCAAGTGTGACCATATAGGCCCCAACCACACCTTAAAAACAACAAATAACCAAGTGTGACCATATAGGCCCCAACCGCACCTTAAAAACCTTAAAAGACTAAGTGTGACCATATAGGCCCCAACCGCACCTTAAAAACATTAAAAGACCAAGTGTGACCATATAGGCCCCAACCGCACCTTAAAAACATTAAAAGACTAAGTGTGACCATATAGGCCCCAACCGCACCTTAAAAACCTTAAAACACTAATTGTGACCATATAGGCCCCAACCGCACCTTAAAAACCCTAAATAACCAAGTGTGACCATATAGGCCCCAACCGCACCTTAAAAACATTAAAACACTAATTGTGACCATATAGGCCCCAACCACACCTTAAAAACACCAAATAACCAAGTGTGACCATATAGGCCCCAACCGCACCTTAAAAACCTTAAAAGACTAAGTGTGACCATATAGGCCCCAACCGCACCTTAAAAACATTAAAAGACCAAGTGTGACCATATAGGCCCAAACCGCACCTTAAAAACCCTAAATAACCAAGTGTGACCATATAGGCCCCAACCGCACCTTAAAAACCTTAAAACACTAATTGTGACCATATAGGCCCCAACCGCACCTTAAAAACCCTAAATAACCAAGTGTGACCATATAGGCCCCAACCGCACCTTAAAAACATTAAAAGACCAAGTTTGACCATATAGGCCCAAACCGTAAATTAAAACCCCCAAATAACCAAGTGTGACCATATAGGCCCCAACCGCACCTTAAAAACCTTAAAAGACTAAGTGTGACCATATAGGCCCCAACCGCACCTTAAAAACATTAAAAGACCAAGTGTGACCATATAGGCCCAAACCGCACCTTAAAAACCCTAAATAACCAAGTGTGACCATATAAAAAATATATATATATATATATATTGAGATATATAATTAATTATATATATATATATATATATAGATATATATATATAGATATAGATATATATATATATATATATATATATATATATATATATCAATATATATATATCTATATATCAATATATATCTATATATATATATATATATATATATATATATATATCAATATATATATACATATATATATATATATATATATATCTCAATATATATATATATATATATATATATATATATCAATATATATATATATCAATATATATATATATATATATATATATATATATATCTCAATATATATATATATATATATATATATATATATATCAATATATATATATATATATATATATATATATATATAATCTCAATATATATATATATATCTCAATATATATATATATATATATATATATATATCAATCAAAATATAAATCAATCAATATATATATATATATATATATATATATATATATATATATATATATATATATATATATATATATATATATAGTAAATAAAAAGTACATCTGTGTTCACATCTGAATGTCTAAAGCAAGTTAAAAAACCTGCTTCCAGCTCAGAGTTCCGAGAAAAAAAGTTATTACACTGCATTCTGGGAAGTTGAGCTGGGACACACAAATATGCCCACAAGTGCCTCGCTCTTCATTCCGTAGCCATCAACAAACATGGCTTCCTTTAAGCTTATGCATGCTGTATTACACAGCTTTAATGCAAAGCCAAGGTTGGAATAAACACAGGCTGAGTATCCAATCCATGTACAGCTGTTTCAAGCTTACTGGCTATCATCAGCATGGAGCGGGATCTCAGCCTGGGTTGTGGAAACTATGAGAAGGTAGGTCACCACAACAATCATTTATAATATGGTGGGCAAAAGAGCGATAGAAGACCTCCACCGTACAGTAGTACAGTAAATAAAAAGTACAACTGTGTTCACATCTGAATGTCTAAAGCAAGTTAAAAAACCTGCTTCCAGCTCAGAGTTCCGAGAAAAACAGTTATTACACTGCATTCTGGGAAGTTGACCTGGGACACACAAATATGCCCACAAGTGCCTCGCTCTTCATTCCGTAGCCATCAACAAACATGGCTTCCTTTAAGCTTATGCATGCTGTATTACACAGCTTTAATGCAAAGCTAAGGTTGGAATAAACACAGGCTGAGTATCCAATCCAATATATATATCTATCAATCAATATATCAATCAATATATATATATATATATATATATCAATCAATATATATATATATATATATATATATATATATATATCAATCATTTTCTATATATATATATATCAATATATACACACACAAACATAAAGCAATATACATAAAAAATATATATATATTAATTGATATTTATTAATTGATGTACTTTATTAATTATTTGATTATATTGCTCATGTATTTGTATTAGACATTATTTATTATACATATTACAGTGCTATTTATTTGCTATGCATGTTACAGGATATTATCCTGTAACATTAATATCACATAAATAGCCCTGTAATATGTATGATACATACAGGGTCACACAAGTTCACACTAACCTCTTTTGCCCTTACAGGCTTCCATACCTGCTTTGCTAATTTGCAATTTTTTTAAAGTCTCTGATTGGTTGAAATCAATGTCAATCAAAAAATTTCAGCTAATCAGAGTGCTTCAAAAAATAGTATAAAAGGCGTAGCGTGGGAAAAAAACAATTAGTCGTAGGGGGAGCTCCTTGTAGGAGGAGCTCCGTTAGTTTGTTGTGTTTTTTTTTTTAGAGCGTCAGTTTTTTTTTAGGTGGAGGCCTCTTGCAATGGGCCAGAATGGATGGACAATGGCTTCAATCAAGATGAGGAGACAAGGGCTTCTATCAAGATGGATTATGGAATGACATGGGCTTCAATCAAAATCTATTGGAATGCCCGACTATCCAGGGCAAAAGTCCACCGCTGGAGGGGTCAATTTGACAGGTAAGTATGTGCTGTTGTTTACTTTATTATTGTTTTTTTTTTTCCCCTTCCCTTATTTTTATTCTATCTTTAAAAGTGACAGGCAATTTATTATTTTTTTTTAACTGCAAGCAATGTTAAAGATACATTGCCTGTTACTTCTAAAAATGGAATAAAAATAGGGGGGGGGGGGGCGGTGTTTTGTGTTTAACTGTAGTGTTAACATAGGCAGGTAGGTTGGTAGTTAGATCAGGGTGGGGTCAGGTGTGGTCACTGGTTCAGGGGGGTAGGTAGGTGGGTTGGTAGTTGGGTCAGGGTGGGGTCAGGTGTGGTCACTGGGTCAGGGGGGTAGGTGGGTTGATACTAGGTAGTTGGGTCAGGGTGTGGTCACTGGGTCAGGGGGGTAGGTGGGTGGGTTGGTACTAGGTAGTTGGGTCAAGGTGTGGTCACTGGGTCAGGGGGTAGGTGGGTTGGTACTAGGTAGTTGGGTCAGGGTGTGGTCACTGGGTCAGGGGGGTAGGTGGGTTGGTAGTTAGGTAGGTTGGGGTGGGGGTTGGCCAGGCCCCGATGTGCCTACAGGGGGGGGTGATCGGGGGTTGGCATAGGCCCCATATGGGTAGCACAGTCAGGCCCTATGGGGGTGATCGGGGTAATCGGTCGGTGGGTCGGTGGCCGAGTAGGCCACATGGAGGTGATCGGGGGTGGCACAGGCCCCATGGGCCTGTGCCCCCCGATCACCGCTCGATTACCCCGATCACCATGATCGGGGTAATCGGGCGGTGGCATAGCATAGGCCACATCGGGGTGATCGGGTGTGGCACAGGCCACATCGGGGTGATCGGGGGTGGCACAGGTCAGGTCTTTTGGGGCTTCTAGTACTGGCACTGTGGGGGTAATCATTGGGGGTTGCCCAGGCATTGCAGGCCTAGCTAGGTGGTAGGTAAGTTGGTGGGTTGGTGGGTGGTTGGCAGGCAGGCATAGTGAGGTAACTGGGGGGACCCTTCCTTTTATTAGGGGGACTAGGGGTTTGGCCAGGGCAGGTAGACTTACTTACTGTTAGGTTGGGCAGATGTGAGTATTTTCAGCCAGGGAGGTCTCTCAGTCTGACTCAGCGGGAGCAGGTCAGGAAACAGAAAGAGGGATGGGACTGGCTTATGGTGGTTTTATTAACAGGGGCTGTCAATCAAAAAGTAAACTCGAGGCCCTATTAGCTGGCGGGCGCCCGGAGCTAACAGTCTGGGTGGGTTTAGGTGGTTCTCCTGACAACTGTACAGCCTTCCATCATTGATTGGTCAATGATGGAAGACTGTCAGTCATTGAAATGGATACATTATCACTGCCCATGCATAGCGTCATTGTGCTGGTGGGCGGAATGCATTAACAGTCAGGGCCAGGCCTCATTGATTCATTTGGTTTTGGTTTGAATACGCTCTAAGTCAGTGCACAGTTTTCTGTGTGTTGCATTAATCTGTGTACAGGTGAGAGTGGGTGTGGCTTGGCCTGTGTAGTTATATCTGGGTGCATTTGTGTGAGGTCTGGTTTGAATCTGCTCTAAGTCAGTGCACAGTTTTCTGTCTGTTGCATTAATCAGTGTACAGGTGAGAGTGGGTGTGGCTTGGTCTGTGTAGTTATATCTGGGTGCATTTGTGTGAGGTCTGGTTTGAATCCGCTCTAAGTCAGTGCACAGTTTTCTGTCTGTTGCATTAATCAGTGTACAGGTGAGAGTGGGTGTGGCTTGGTCTGTGTAGTTATATCTGGGTGCATTTGTGTGAGGTCTGGTTTGAATCCGTTCTAAGTCAGTGCAGAGTTTTCTGTCTGTTGCATTAATCAGAGTACAGGTGAGAGTGGGTGTGGCTTGGCCTTTGTAAGTTATATCTGTGTGTATTTTGTTGTTTTCTGTTTTCTCACTGTATTTTTGTAACTGATAATCATGAGTCAGTCCAGTGGAAGCCTCACTCAGTGTACATCCTGCCAAATGTATGCACTACTGGAACAGATGATCCAGGGTCCATACCTCTGTGACAGGTGTGAGCATGTTGCCTCTTTGGAAGCTCAAATTGAAGATCTGGAGAGGAGAATTGCAGCACTTAGTGATATTGCTCCACTGGAAAGGGAGTTGGTGCTCACGGAGCACAGTTTAGCTGGGCCTAGTATGGAGGGAGGAGCTGGGGCTAGTGAGGATGGCCAGGGAGGTAGCTGGGTTACAGTTAGAAGGGGAATCAGAGGGTACAGGAGGAGGCAGGCCAGTTCTGAGTTGGCAAACAACAACAGATTTGCCAGATTGAGTGAAACTGTTGGTGATGTCCATTCAGGAATGGCAATGCCAGATAGAGCTGTTCCCTCTAACAGCCGGGAGAACAGTTCTACTGGAGGAGAGGGAGGGAAGAATAGGCAGAGCAACAGACATGTTTTGGTGGTAGGGGACTCTATTATTAGGAAGGTAGACAGGGTAATTAGTCACCCAGATCCCAGCAATCGAACAGTTTGCTGTCTCCCGGGTGCTCGGGTTCGGCATTTTGTGGATCAGGTGGATAAATTATTGGGAGGGGCTGGTAATGGACCGGCAGTCTTGGTACACATTGGTACCAATGACAAAGTTGGTGGAAGATGGAGCGTCCTAAAGAATGATTTTAGAGAATTAGGGATTAAGCTTAAAGCAAGGACCTCCAAGGTAGTATTTTCTGAGATACTACCAGTGCCACGTGCTAGCCCAGGGAGGCAGAAGTAGCTTAGGGAGGTTAATGCGTGGCTAAAAAAGTGGTGCAGTGCAGAGGGTTTTGGGTTTTTAGAGCACTGGGCTGACTTCTCACTTGGGTACAATCTATATAGCAGGGATGGATTGCACCTTAATGATGAGGGCGCTTTTGTGCTAGGGGATAGGATGATAGAACGGCTGGGGGAGTTTTTAAACTTGTAGGTGGGGGGGAGGGACTATATAGAAGTATTGGGGTAAATAGGGTAGAGAGGGAAAGGGATGAATTAGTTACCCATGGGGGAGGAGAAGGGGGAGGGTTACAATAGAAAGTAGGAAGGTATTAATAGGGGCCTCAAATACAGTGGCAGGCACTTCACAACAGCAGAGCCATAGCAACATAAAGTGTATGATTGCAAACGCAAGAAGTTTGCCTGAGAAAATGGATGAGCTAGAAATATTAGCAGTACAAGAAAAATGGGGCTTAATAGGCATTAAGGAAACATGGTGGGATGAATCTCATGAATGTACTGTTAATCTGGATGGTTATAACCTATTTAGGAAAGATAGGGGAAATGGTAAAAGAGGAGGAGGGATCTGTCTTTATGTTAAGCCTGAATTTAAGCCTATAGTAAGAGAAGATATTTATGCTGGAACTAACGGCATCATTGAATCCTTGTGGGTTGAGCTAAATAGTGGAGGAGCTAATTCTAAACGCATATTGGTGGGAGTATGCTATAAACCCCCAAATATAGCTGAAAGTATGGAAATACAATTATTGTTACAGATTGTAAATGCTGCTAAGCATGGGCAAGTTCTAATAATGGGAGACTTTAATTACCCTGACATAAACTGGATAAACGAGACCAGCAGCTCAGCTAAGGGGAGCAGGTTCTTGAGTACACTCAGGGATCATTATCTGGCCCAGGTAATACAAGAACCTACTAGAAATGGGGCCATCTTGGATTTAGTCATCACAAGTAATATTGATATAATATCAAATGTAAAAATAGGGGAACCCTTGGGGAACAGTGATCACAACACAGTCTCATTTGAGATTGAATACAAAAAACAGAGTTGTAAGGGGCCAACAAAAACTCTAAATTTTAAAAGGGCTAACTTTAATGGGCTACGGGCAGCAATATAACATATAGACTGGGACAAAGAACTTAAAGGGAAGAATACTGAAAATAAATGGACAACATTCAAATCCTTACTAAATAAACATACTCATCAGCATGTACCATGTGGAAATAAAATGAATAGGAGTAAATCACATCCCATGTGGCTTAACAATGACTTAAAGATCATGATGAGGAAAAATAAATATGCATTTAAATTATACAAGAAGGAGGGAACAGAGGCAGCTTTATGTGACTATAAGGAAATCAACACGTCTTGCAAAAGGGCTATTAGACTGACTAAAATAGAAAATGAGAAGTCAGTTGCAATGGAAAGTAAGACTAACCCTAAAATATTTTTTAAATATATTAATGGGAAGAAGGCCAGAAAGGAATCGATAGGACCATTACAATGTGACACAGGCCATCTGATAATTAGTGACCAGGAAAAGGCAGATGAGCTAAATAGGTTCTTATCGTCGGTTTACACAAGGGAGGTACCAGTGGTTGGGACACCGCAACATAATGGGGCTACACTACCTTTACTAAATAATTGGTTAACACAGGAAGAAATACAAAAGAGGTTGGAGAAAATAAATGTTAATAAAGCCCCAGGTCCTGATGGAATACATCCAAGGGTACTGAGGGAGCTGGGTTCTCTAATAGCCAAACCATTATATCTAATCTTTCAAGACTCACTCACTACAGGGTCTCTTCCAGATGACTGGAGAAAAGCAGAGGTGATACCTATATTTAAGAAGGGATCTAGAGCAAATCCCGGGAATTATAGACCAGTGAGCCTCACTTCTGTAGTTGGGAAGCTTTTAGAAGGGTTAATAGGGGACAGAATACAAGAATATGTCTATTTGAACAGGATCATAGGTAACAGTCAACATGGATTTATGAAGGAAAGGTTATGTCAGACCAATCTAATTAGTTTTTATGAGGAGGTTAGTAGGAACTTGGATCAGGGCAACTCAGTGGATGTAGTCTTTTTAGATTTTTCAAAGGCATTTGATACAGTGCCACATGGAAGACTAGTGAGCAAACTAAGGGATACAGGAATTGCAGTAAATATCTGCTCATGTATCGAGAGCTGGCTAAAAGACAAAGCAAAGGGTTGTTGTAAATGGAACATACTCCGATTGGTCTAATGTGATAAGTGGGGTTCCTCAAGGTTCAGTATTAGGTCCTCTCCTTTTTAACATATTTATTAATGACATTGAAGTAGGACTCGAATGTAGTGTCTCATTTTTGCTGATGACACTAAGTTGTGCAAGGTAATAAAATCAGATAAGGATATACTTTCCCTACAAAAGGATTTGCATAAATCAGCGAAATGGGCGGCTAAATGGCAGATGAGATTTAATACAAATAAATGTAAGGTTATGCATTTGGGAAGGAACAATAGCCAAGCAATCTATAATCTTAATGGAGCAAATCTAGGGGTATCAGATATTGAAAGGGATTTGGGAGTACTAGTGGACAACCACCTAAGTAACAGCGCTCAAAGCCAAGCAGCGGCTGCAAAGGCAAATAAAATATTAGCATGTATTAGGAAGGGTATAGAAGCCAGGGAAGAAGATATAATTCTGCCACTATACAAATCTCTAGTACACCCTCATTTGGAATATGGAGTACAATTTTGGGCACCACCTCATAAAAAAGACATTTTAGAGCTGGAAAAAGTACAGAGAAGGGCTACAAAACTAATAAGGAGAATGGAGGGGCTAAGTTATGAAGAAAGACTAACAAAATTATACTTATTTTCGCTAGAAAAAAGGCATCTAAGAGGAGATATGATTACCCTATATAAATACATCCAGGGTCAGTATAAAGATTTGTCAAGTGAACTTTTTGTAGCAAGAGATTTTCAACTGACAAGAGGACATCCTTTGAGGTTAGAGGAAAAAAGATTTCACCTTAAACAAGTTAGGGTGGTTAAACTGTGGAATTCTCTACCAAAGGAGGTGGTGACAGCGAATTCGATAGACAACTTCAAAAAGGGGTTAGATATATTTTTGAATAAAGAGGGCATTCAAGGCTATCCTAGATAACTAGCAAGGAATATTGATCCAGGGAGAAATTTGATCGCCAGTTTCTGGGGTCAGGAAGGAATTTTGCTTTTTTTTCCCCTTATGAGACAATTGGCAAAGTTTCAATGTTTTTTTTTTTCTGTTTGCCTTCCTCTGGATCAATTAACAATTAACAATAATAATAAATAGTCCACATTAAAAAGATCAATAGAGATCTAAAAAGGTTGAACTTGATGGACTAACTCTTTATTCATCCTCCAATACTATACTATTAATAATTATTTAATCAATAATTTAATTAATAACTAATCCGCATATTGCAGATCAGAGGAGATCTTAACAGGTTGAACTTGATGGACTGAAAGTCTTTTTTCAACCTTAATTACTATGGCCCTCATTCAATTGCAATTTGGCCAATTGAATAGGGCTCTAAACAAGCACATAACATATATTTTTTAAAGAAGTTTTTAGTTAGTAAGCATCTATCCAAAAGCAAGGTTTTCACTGACTAAAAATGTCTTTAAAAAATATATGCTATGTGCTTATTTAGAGCCCTATTCAATTGGCCAAATCGCAATTGAATGAGGGCCTATGTAACTATGTAACTATGTAACTAAAGAGTCTAAAGGTTAGTGTAGTGTAGTGTTATATGATCACACAGGGATGCAGGGAAAGCTACAATGGATACACACAACAGTTAATATATACACACAAGGGAAAGGGGTTATCTTAAAGTGACAGTGTCCCAGGGAATAGTTTGCTTCATTTATTAATGTAATAACACTTGAATGCTGATGTACACATTATATTTAATTGTTTTTGGGTTATTACTAATAAATTATTGTGTTTTTTTATTGCAGGGTCACGAAAATATTTGGGGGGGCGCTTGCCCCGACGCCCCAATGGACGGGCCGCCACTGCATTTATCTCTTTCTCTTTATTTAATGTGGTCATATTAGCAACTCTCATTGTTGCCTCCATTTGTCTACCTTTACTTATGAACAATGTTCTATTGGATATATAGCTTGTATTATGTTAAACTGTGATCTGTCTTCTTTATGCTTAGTTATACACACTATTGCAACCAAAATCCATATAATTACAGTAGTTTATTTCTGCTGCATGCAGATTACAGGTAACGCTTTCTTATATAGTTAGCAAAGGCTTTACTCATAGCAGACTCTCTCTGCTTTAGATAGGTGAGAGTGTAACAAGGGGAGAGTTGTTTTTGGTCAGGATTATCTGTTACCTCTCCATCTGTATTTTTGCCTTCTGTAGGCAAAAACCTTGGGCCGATGTAGCTCAGTAATGAAGTCCATGGACAGATGATACCATGAGCAATGTGGGATATCAAGGTGATGCAGAAACCCAAAAAGCAAGGCTTGCTGTGTCTTCGTCTGAGCAAAGACCACACACGTGGTTAGAAATCTCTTAACGTCTCTATCGTTATAGTGCAACCAGTAAAAAAGTGAGAGTATAAAAGGATGCCATTATGTCAAAGACTGTCTAATTGAAGATCCGGAGGAAAGTAGCGCTTTGAATGAGCCACTGTAAGATCTTCAAGAAGAGCCTGTTGGATTTGCTGTAGCAGTGGTGTGGTTAAAGTAGTGAGGAAGCAGGTATATGTTAGGACTTTTTAAGGTGGAATCTCTAGGCAAGGTTCCTGTTTGAGGATCCTGGAAAGGGCATCCTACTTCAGATTGTTAGACCCAGAAATTAGGTAATCATGAATCTGAAATGAAAGTGAAAAAAAGAGACCATCTGGCCTGCCTGGCATTTAATCTCTCAGCTAATTCTAAATATATAAGGTTCTTGTAGTCCGTGAAGATTTAACCGACATGGATTGTCGAGCTCCCTCCAGTAGATGTCTCCATTCCACAAATGACATCTTAATGGCTGGCAATTTCCTGTTGCCAATGGCATAGTTTCTTTGTGCACTGGTGGTCACCACCTTCTCAAAACATGGATGCATAAACCACCACAAATAAATCTAGAGCTGAGTCAGAATGGAGGAGTATTGGAGCAGATGTAAAAGTACTTTTGAGTACCTTGACGGCCAGAGGATTCCATCTCTCGGAAATTAGCCTCATTTTTGGGGAGTGTGGTTATGGGTACATTGATAGTGCTAATCCCCTTTATAGACCGCCAATAAAAATTTGGGAATCCAATAAACCTTTGGGTTCCTGTTAGGTCAGTGGGTATTGGCCAGTTCTTAACAGCCAAAACCTTTGCTGAGTCCATGGAAAGCCCTTGGGCAGAGATTATAAATCCAAGGTAAGGCACAGAGGTACATTCAAAAATAGACTTCGGCAGCTTGGTATAGGACTATGGCACCTAAGAAGTTGCAACACTTCCTTGACATGGTGTCTATATGTGGTAAGTTCCAGTGAAAAGATGATGATGCTGTCTAGAATATGTTGGTCACATATATTTGGAAGACAGCCAGAGCATTACAGAGTCTGAATGGTATCACTAAGTACTCATAATGGCTGTCCAGGTTGTTAAATTCTGCCTTCCATTCTTCACTCTCTCAGATTCTGATGAGATTGTAGGCCCCTTGAAGATCAAGCTTGGTGATTGTCCTTGATCCTTTCAAGTGATACATCAGTTTTAAAATATGAGGCAATGGTTATAAGTCCAGTACTGTGAATTTGTTCAGGCCTTTGAACAAATTGCTTTGTCTAATCCTATACTCTTTCACTGTTATTTTTGGTGCTACATTATATTGGAATGGGAGAGGCTGAAAACTACATCATTAAAAAAACTGCTCTTTTGTTACAGACCTGTAAACAAAATCATGCTCTCTATGAAAACAGGTCACCGGAAGTGACCTAAGCTTGCATGAAGTACGTTTCTCATAGGCTTATATGGAGGGAGATATGTCAAACACTCCCAACAGGGTTAAATACACTCAGTAAGTATGTTAATTGAATAATTGTTTAATTAATTAATATATTTGTATTTTATCTAATAGATATAATCTGAAAGTAAAGCGTCTATTACTGAATGGATTCAGCCCTCCTGTCGTTAAGATGGTAATGGATTGAGATCTCAGTATTATGTTATGAAATGCATCATCTCTAAATGCTCATTACATTTAGACATACATCATTCTGATTGTAATACTACATAAACTTTGTTTATTTATCTGTTTGTCTCCCAAATCTCTCTATGATATTTTGACATTCTCTTCAGTTTTGTATGGTGCATTAAGAGATGATGCACAAAACATAATAGGCAGATTTTAGGTAAATGTCTGACAAATATAAATGTAATATAAATCATTTGCTTTACTTTAACAACAATGGCATAAAGCAGTATTAAACAAAGAGAGATTTACTAAGAATATTCACATTTGAGATGAGGTGAGAAGGGCTATAGTTAGGTTTTTCCCCCTTAGGAAATAGTGCATAGTAAATTAAGGGATGCGCATGGGATGCACTTGAGATGCTTAGTAAAATCCCCCAAAAGTGCAACTATAAAAATTTAATTGGAAGATACTACAAAATACTGTTTTTATGCAAATACAGAACGCATAAACCACATTTCAAAGATATATATATAAGGAATTAAATTATTTGTCAAACTGGACAAAAGTTAAACATTTACACCCTTATTAAATTGCGGCAAATGCTAAAGGGCTCTGTGTAAGCACAGAGCATATTTACAAGTTTTTAGTTAGTGAAGACCTTGCTTTTGCATAGAAGTTCACTAACTAAAAACATCTGTAAAAAACATATGCTCTGTGCTTATATAGAGCCCTTTAGAATTTGTCGAATTGCAATTTAATAAGGCGAACTTGCAGGAAGGATAAATATCTTAAGAATACATTTGCTATCCAAAGTGCATTATTGTGTTGGCTGTTTGCCAATTAAAATAGTGAAAATATTTTAGAAACTTTGCAAACTTAAATGATGCTGTATATATTGCATACTAAGGTGTAGAAAAAAATATCTGCAAAAGCTATATAAATCACTGAAAGCAAGGTCAAGGTGTACCACTTTTTTCTTCTACTACATTGTAGTACAATTATATGTCCTTAATCTTATAAGTAGTTACAAAAATTCAGAGTTTAAATATTCTTATATAGGAGAAAAAAAATATTAATGCTCAGTGTACAAAAAATAAAAGACACGTTAACATTTACATTGGTGGCCAACAAAGAAAAACTTCACAATTTAATGTTCTACCTAACAACTTTACCAGAGTAATAGGATACAGAATATATTAGGGATACAGAATATAATATAATATTATACTGGATAGATTTTAAAAATAAATTGGTACCATAGATATAGCAATGTGTTTTTTTGTAATTAATGTTGTGGGAAATTTCATAACATAACCCTAAAAAAATGGGTGGAATTTACTAAAGCAATGCTGCAGGTCATCGTGCAATTTATTAAAAATATTTTTCTTTGTTCTAAACCAGATCAACACTATGAATTGTTAGTTATTATTAACAGAGAGTTTATTGGGTGTTAGTGATATACTGAGTAATAGTGATGTCCTGAACAGTTCGCCGGAGAACTATTCGCGGCGATTTTCGCATGTTCATGTCCGCTGCGAACGGCGAACACATGCGCTTTTCGGTTCGCCCCCTATACTTTATCATTGAGGAAACTTTGAACATCATTTATTTTATTTTATAATTTTTTTTGTGTAATCTATGCCTGCCTGCCAGCATGTGTGTGTGACAGGCTAACACCTAACACCTGACAGGCTTATATTGTGCTTATTTTCACTACTCATACCTGGTTGTGTAACATATATTGAAAACAACCATTTTTTTTACTGTAATCTAATTTCAGTTGCCTGCCTGTGTCAGGCTCACAGCTTATATTGTGCTCAGTGACATAAAACAACACTTTTTTGACTGTCATAGATTGAATAGCAATTGCCTGCCTATAGGCGTGTGTGTGAAGCCTATTGCATCTACTCTGCCAACTTTTGCCAGTGCACAGTGACACTCATATCTGGTGGCACCTTAGATTGCACGCGCAGTGCCCCAAATTTGAAGTGGGAGGACCGACCAAGCATCTTTTTCCATCTCCCGCTTCCAAAAATCCATGCCATATACACATCCCCTGATAGTGGACGTAAAAGGGATTAAACCGATAGGAACAGTACTACTTAACAGTACACACCTTATAATAACGCAGACGGAGGCAATGCGTATATTCTTCCATGCTGTGCAGTGGAAGCCCCCAGACTCTGACCTGAGTATAATCTTCCATGCTGGGCAGTGGAAGCCCCCAGACTCTGACCTGTGTATAATCTTCCATGCTGGGCAGTGGAAGCCCCCAGACTCTGACCTGTGTATAATATTCCATGCTGGGCAGTGGAAGCCCCCAGACTCTGGGAGTCTGAAGAAGAGGAGTCAGAGGAGGAAGGTGGCTTTTAGGAGGTGGAAGACCAAACACAGCAGGCATCCCAGGGGGCTTGTTGTCACATTTCAGGGACCCTTGGTGGCTGGGTGGAGGAAGAGAACTTCAATGACATCTGTGAGGACAAGGAACGGGACATGGCTAGCTTGGTATCCAACCTTGTGCAAATGGGGAGTTTGCGGCTGTGCAAAGGGACTGTTTGCCGTTGTTTGCGGTGCATTAAACGGGGAGATTGGTCTGTTACTGTAAAGCGGGTGTAACCCTTACACTACCTGATCGATACAACATCATACCTGATGTTTTAAAGCATGTTATTCCAAACAATTTAGGAATGTTAGGTGATTTATGTCCTTTATGGCTTAAAACCAGACTCTGCATCAACTATGTAATTTTCCGTGGGAGTTTTGCCATGGATCCCCCTCCGGCATGCCACAGTCCAGGTGTTAGTCCCCTTGAAACAACTTACCCATCACTATTGTGGCCAGAAAGAGTTCCTGTGGGTTTTGAAATTCACCTGCCCATTGAAGTCTATGGCGGTTCGCCGGGTTCGCCCGTTCGCGAACATTTGATGGAAGTTCGGGTTCCGCTGTTTGCGAACCGAAAATTTGATGTTCGCGACATCACTACTGAGAAAGCATAAGGCGGGGGTTTAAATCGGTCGATTTACTAAACCTACATTGTAAGTTTCATGGCTCACGTTGCAGGAATTCAGCATCTCAGACTTCAACCCTGCAATAGCAATGTATATTAACCTTGTTAATTAGTTTTGGTGGAAAGAAGATTAAATTAAAAATTACAACAAACAATTTATAGGAAAAGCAATATACATTATAGAGTATTTAACAGTATAAGGAAATAGTAATTATTTTATTTAAGCATAATTTTGAATAGTCAGTTAAATAATGTTAAAATATACATTTCCACAAAATTTATATTGATCAATAAATAATGATATATTGAATTAAACTAAGTTTTATATGCATGGCATGTATAAGGGCATGTCATTAATTTTATATGTACACATTAACACCCTTTCTCCCAAATAGGACCTTTTCATTTTAAACCTACTTTGTATGGTGGAAGGGGAAGGAGTCCGACTTCTGCTAGAAACATCATTAACAGCTACATTCTGCTACAGGTTGCCCATCTCCGCAAAGTTTGTAGCCAAAGAGGGAGCTGTGTTGCTTCTCCACTGCCCTGACTGCAGCAACAATCTCTGCTCTAGTGAATCTGTAATCAGCACACATATTCCCTCTTTGAGGTCCCACACTCAAAGATGTGCACCTCTTGGTGCAGTTCAGCTGGGTAGATGGACTATAAGTAAGACAAATAGACAATATCCAGAATACTCATGTTTATTGACCTCATCACATGAGGTATAGTAGCCACATCATGGGAACTCCTCTCACAATGTCCAAGATAGTCAGATGCTCTCAGTTATCCTTGTCTGGAGTCCTGGGTGGTCCTCATGCATATATATTATGGAACTGGTACCTTTTGGCCCTTCAAATTGTAGTGCTATTTAAGAGGTGTAAAACCATTCCCTATCCCCCTGTATATCCCTAGGGGGCCAACCCAATATTAGGACACAGTGGGTATATAGCAATAACACCCTTGGGGTGCAAATAGGTAATTCATTAGTGAAACATGGTGGGATGAATCTCATGACTGAGCTGCTAATCTGGATGGTTATTACCTATTTAGGAAAGACGGGGGAAATGGTAAAAGAGGAGGAAGGATTTGTCCGCATGTTAAGCCTGAATATAAGCCTATAGTCAGAGAAGATATTTATGGTGGAACTAGTGGTAATATTGAATGTTTGTGGGTAGAGTTAAAAAGCGGAGCAGCAAATAAAAAAAAACAACAAATATAATTGAAAGCGAGGAATCACAATTATTGTTACAGATTGGAAATGCAGCTAAGCATAGGCAAGTTCTAATAATGAGAGATTTTAATTACCCTGAAATAAACTGGATAACTGAAACCAGCAGTTCAACTAAGGAGAGCAGGTTCTTGAGTACACTCAGAGATCATTATCTTGCCCCGGTTATACAAGAACCTACTAGAAATGAGGCTATCTTGGATTTAGTTATCACAAATAAAAAATATATGGTATCAAATGTTGAAATAGGGCTCTCTTTGAGAAACAGTGATCACAACACAGTCTCATTTGATATTGAATTAAAAAAAAAACTGTAAGGGGGCAACAAAAACTCTTAATTTTAAAAGGGCAGATTTTAATGGTCTAAGGGCAGCAATACAACGTATACACTGGGACAAAGAACTGATGGGTAAAAATACTGAACATAAATGGACAACATTTAAATCCTTACTAAATATACATACCAATCAATATACCATGTGGAAATAAAAGTAGAAGGAGTAATTCACATCCAATATGACTTAACAATGAATTAAAGATCAAGATACAGAGTAAAAAACAGGCATTAAAATTGTACAAACAAGAGGGGACAGAGACTGCTTTACGGGAGTACAAGGAAATCAACAAGGCTTGCAAAAGAGCTATTAGACTGGCTAAAATAGAAAATGAAAAATGAGTTGCAAAAGAGAGTAAGACTAACCTTAAAATATTTTCTAACTATATAAATCGGAAGAAGGCCAGGAAGGAAGCTATAGGAACATTACAATGTGAAGCAGGTCATCTGATTATTAGTTACCAGGAAAAGGCACATGCGCTAAATAGGTTATTTTCTTCGGTATACACAAAAGAGGTACCAGTGGTTGGGACATTGCAAAATAATGGAGCTACACTACCTTCACCAAATAATTGGTTAATGCAGGAAGAAATCCAAAAGAGATTGGAAAAAATAAATGTTAATAAAGCCCCGCCTGATGGAATACATCCAAGGGTACTGAGGGAACTGGGTTTTGTACTAGCCAAAACATTATATTAATTTTTTCAAGATTGACTCAACACAGGTTCGCTACCAGATGACTGACAACAAGCAGAGGTGATACCTATATTTAAGAAGGGAGCAAGAGCCTAACTTCTGTAGAGGGAAATATTTTAGAAGAGTTTATAAGGGATAATATACAAGAATATGTCAGGATTATAAATAGGAGTCAACATGGATTTATGAGGGATAGGTCATGTCAAACAAAACTAATTAGTTTCTATGAGGAGGTTAGTAGGAACCTGGATCAAGGCAACTCAGTGGATGTAGTCTTTTTGTTTTTTGAGAATGCTTTTGATACAGTACCACATGGAAGACTATTGTACAAACTAAGGGATACAGGAGTTGCAGTAAATATCTGCTCATGGATTGAGAGCTGGCTAAAAGACAGGAAGCAAAGGCTTGTGATAAATGGAACATACTCAGATTGGACTAATGTGGTAAGTGGGGTTCCTCAGGTTTTATTAATGACTTAGAAGTAGGACTGGAAAGTAGTGTCTCCAAAGGGATTTACATAAATTAGAGGAATGGACATCTAAATGGCAGATGAGCAGTGGCAGCAGGTGACCTCTCAAGTTGGGGGGGGGGGGCAGAAGACAGAAACCTGGCTCCTCCCCTTACATTAACTCCATCCCATAGTATTGACTCCTCCCCTTCACTCCAGGTTGACCCCTTTATATCCCAACCAATAAAATACTATAAGTAGCCCCACAGGCATCTAAAATTAACCCCATCACTCACGGGGGTCTATACAAACCCCATGAGCCTTTAATGAACCTCCTCAGTCCCGTAAGGGTCCCATTAGTCCAATAGGGGTCTATATAAACCACTATAGGACACTATTAACCCATAGAATAACAATATAAGTGCCATGAGGGTCCTCCAGGACCCTCATGACACCAAGCCTAAACATTACACTATTAACCCCCCCTCTACTCTATTAGCCCTGAGGAGAAAAATAAACATTAAAAGTAATACATAAACACAACATGAATTAATATCTTCCTCCCTTTCCCAATCTCTCTCCCTCCCTATCTTTCTCCTCCCTACCTATCTCTCTATCTCCCTTTCTCTCTCCCTATCTCCCCTATCCCTCTCCCTAAATCCCTTGTTCCCTATTCCCCATCCATCTCCCTATTTCTCTCTCACCCTCCCTATCTGTCTCCCTATCTCCCCTTATCCCTCTCCCTATATCGCTCTTTCCCTATCCCCATCCCCATCTCTAACCCTCCTTAACTCTCTCCCTCCCAACCTCTCTCTTTCCCTATCTCCCCCCTATCCCTCTACCGATAACCCTCTTTCCCTCTTCCCCATTCCTATCCCTAACTCTCTCTCCCTCCCTAATGCCCTCCCTATCTTTCTCCTCCCTCCCTATCTTTCTGCCACCCTTTCTCTCTCCCTATTCCTCTCTCCCTATCTCCCACCTATCCCTCTCCCTATATCCCTTTTTCCCTATCCCCAATCCCTCTCCCTATCTCTCTCTCCCTCACAAACTCTCTCCCTCCCTATCCTTCTCCTCCCCCTATCTCTCTCCCTCCCTATCTCTCTCCCTATCTCCCCCTGTCCTTCTCCCTATATCCCTCTTTCCCTATTCCCCCATCCCTCTCCCTATCTCTCTCCCTCCCTACCTCTCTCCCTCCCTCTCTCCCTCTCTATCTCATCCCGCCCTCTCTTTCCTCCCTATCTATTTCCCTCCCTATCCCTCTCTCGCTATCTCTCTCTCCCTCCATCCCTCTATCTCCCTCCTTTGCTCTCCCTATCTCTCTCCCTCCCCTCTCTATCTCTATCTCCATCCCTATCCCTCTCCCTCCCCCTCTCTATCTATCTCTCTCTCCCCCCCCTATCTCTCTCTCTCCCTTCCTGTCCTATCTTTCTCCCCCTCCCTATATCTCTCCCTATCCATTTTTCCTAGCTCCCTCTATCCCTCTCCCTATCTCTCTCCCCTATCTCCCTCCCTCTCTCCTTCTCTCTCTCTCTCTCTCTCTCTCTCGCTCTCTATCTATCTATCTCACCACCCTCCTCTCTATATCTCTCCCTCCCTATCCCTCTCTCCCTATCTATACCTCTCTCTCACTTATCCATCTGCCTTTACCTATCTGGGGGAAAAGAGACATAGCCTACCTGGAGGCCCTGGGGCTGGAGTGGCCTGTAACAGGGCCCGGGGGCTGCAGGAACCCTGTGATTAGTCCCTGGGGTGGAGGAGGCAATGGGAATAGAGAGGGTAAGAGGGTGAAGGAAGGAAGAGAGGGAGGGAGGAAAAGAGAGAGACCTCCTGTATGGCTGTGGGAGCCACCACTCAGAACCACAGTAGTCCTAAGTGGCTCGTGGGCGTTAAAGTGAATGTCCCTAACTACATTATGCAGATGCTTTATTCTGATACAATTCCTAGTTCAGTGCATGTAGGGTGAGCGGGATAGCACTAGGGAAAGACACCAGACAAGGGGAAGGCACACAAATTTAAAGTGATAGATGCATATTTTTAACAAAATCATATAAAAGAAGACATAAAAGCTGATATACAAATATAATTAAAGTGTATTCTTTATATAAATGTAAATTACAATGTTAAAATGATGAGGGTTACCCTTGGCCATTTACCCCTATGCACCAGCCGCCCCTGCTGATGAGATTATGAATAAATCTAAAGTTATGCATCTGGTAGGAAAAATAGCCATGCAATTTATAATCTTAATGGAGCAAATCTAGGGGTATCCGATATTGAAATGGATTTGGGAGTACTTGTGGACAACCACCAAGGTAACAGTGATCAATGCCAAGCATCACATATATAGTTGTGAGCGTGAGGGCTGTTGCTAACGCTGCGGGCTAGCGTAGCTCACAAGGGCCGCAGTTGCTGGCATGGAGCACTGAAGGCCAGCAACTGCAGACCTCGCAATATTTACGGAGTTACTAAACAAAAATACGAGACCATTATGACCCATTAGGACCTCGCAAAAATCGTCCGAAACCCACATGAAAACTTGAAAAACACAATAAATACACACAACAAATACATAAAAAGCTTACCTACTGCAAGGGGGGGCACCCAGGAACTCGAAAACGGAAGTTACACCCCAATTTAACTCCAAATAAAAGAGTTTAGACACCTGAAAATTCCCTAAGAGAGAGAAAAAATGGCCACCAAAAAAAAAAAAAAAAACTAGGCTACAGCACTCTAAAGACGCAAAACACCACCAAACACCTACGGATTTTCCGAAAAAGATATACGAGATCCGAAAACAAGGACGCAACCCGTGCGACCCAAAAAACATTAGAAACACAATAAATACACACAACAAACACATACAAAACTTACCCACAGCAAGGGGGAGGGGGCAGGACCTCTGCAAGTGAAGTTACACCTTGATTTAAGTCCAAATTTTGGAGTTTAGACACCCGAAAATCACCTAAGCAAGAGAAAAAATGGCCGCCGAACAAAACGAAAACGAGGCTAAAGGACCCTAAACATGCAAAACACCACCAAACACCTACAGATTTTCTGAAAAAGTTGGACAACATCCGAAAACAGGGACGCTAAATCAGCCACAGCCACATACCACACATTAGGCGCCATTTTAGAAAACTAACTTATACAATCTGGAAGTACACAGCTACCCTAACAGATTTGCCTATTACACTATTACACTGCACACATTAATGACGCTTGCACAGCACCTCCACAGCACTGATGATGCAGCAACATGAAAACAGATTGCCAGCTCTTCAACACAATGCTTCCTGCATATATTACTTCACAATAGGTAAAGTATATTAATTTCTTATTTTATTAATTATTTATTGCCATACCAAAAAAAAACACCAACACTGCGAATAGCACACAAACAACCAAGAGCCTTGCAATGAGCGCCAAAGGCGTTCATTGCAAGCCATGCGATGAGCGCCGAAGGATCTTAAAAAACCAACAAAATAAGTTTTGCATTTTTTTCTGTTTGCCTTCCTTTGGGTCAATTAACAACTAATCTACATATTGCAGATCAGAGGAGATCTTAAAAGGTTGAACTAAAATTATGTTTTAACCTCAATTACTAGGTAACTATGTAACCAGATATTTATTCCATGTATGTGAAACAAGAATACTACCAATGAATAAAAAAAGAACATATAAATAACAAAAATTACAGGCGCCTTTTGGTGTTCTCAACACCTTTTTCAATTATTAAAATAATATTGTAGTATAAAATCTAATAAACATCAACTTTTAAGGCAAAACTGGCATTTAAACTTCCTATTTAAAGCCTAAATACCTCCTTTGGTGCCTAAATTGTGCTTCCAGTGTGTCCCATGTCTTCACATGTTGGGCCAATCAGGAGCAAGTAGGCATTGCTCTGCTTCCTGTTGGTCAATTAGATGCGCACGATTCAATCATTCACCATTGTTTCTTTTTTTTTATAATAAACTATCCTTCCACCTCTGCATCCCTTTCTCCTTATTTTGGTAACTATTTTTTCCTTCTCCTGTGATGTAGTGTTATGGGTGCATGATATGTCGATAGATTTTGACTGGGCAATTGGAGATTTTTCTCCTGCACTATTGTAATGTCCATTTTAAACCTAGCTGGATTAAATGTATTAGTCATTAATGGCAGTGGGTTGATTTTTGAGCTAGATCCCCTTCGTTCATCCTTGTGGGCTCCCTCTCCTGTTTATTACTTCTTTATTACTTGCTTGGGAGGGGTATTTATTTTTGGAGTTATTAAGGTAATTCTTCAGGCTATTGAGATAATACCAGTTTTTAATTTCAAAATTATTAAATCTCTCTAAATCCCTTATTAATGAGATTTGCTGCTTCCCCACAGAATACTGTAATACTCTAACAGTTGACCATAAAACATAAAGAAAAGGAGGAGAGAGAAAAGGGGGAGAGAAAAGTGCACCAACATCTAGTGCACTGTTGACAACGCCATCATCACTTTCACCTTCCAGGCCCACTGTCTTGGAATTCTCCTGCCCTCTCTTTCATTCTTCACATTCATTCTATCACTAAATCTTGTAATTTTCACTTAAAAATATCTCCAAAATATGTCACTACCTTACACAAGACAAAGCTAAAATTCTCTCAACATATCTTGCCTCAACTACTGCAACTCTTTCTATGCTGGATTTCCGTCCTGTCTCCACTCCATTTCATATTGAAAGCATCTGCTAGGCTCATATACCACAATCAACAAGCAGTGTCTGCAGCACCACTCTGTCAGGCACTCCATTGGCTTCCCATAGCCTCCAGAATAAAATTCAATATCATGACCCTAACATATAATGCCCATGACAATAATGCACTGTCCTATATCTCTCAAAATATGCTCTCACTCACTCTCTTCGCTCTTCTAATGACCTTCTTCTCTCCTCCTCTCTCATCATCTCACTCCCACCTTCAGTAAATTTCTTGTGCTGCCCCTATTCTTTGGACCTCCTTGCCTATCTCCACTAAACTATCTTTCTGTCTCAAATCCTTCAAAACCTAATAAAGAAAGCATTTGTTCAAAGAAGCCTTTCATCTTTAGCCTCTATATGCACAAAACATCAATCACTCTCCTGTACCACACCCATACCCTTTAGAATGTAAGTTTGCAAGCTTTAGGGAAAGTACATTGTATGTTTGAGTGAAAGATCAGTAACAGGACCCTCCATTTTTTTGCATTGTGTTCAAATAGTTTTTTACTTAACCCCTGTAGAGCACTACAGAATACAAATAAAGGATATTAATAAATAATAAAATAATACATTCTTCCCATCATGCCTTATCACTTTAAATCCACATTCTCCACTCCCTTGACATCAGTGACACTGCTGTCTCTTGGTTCACATCTTGCCTAGAAGACAAATGGAGTATGGTGGCTCTGGTATATTATTTAAGGCCCAAATGTAAGTGTATAAATTAGGGTGCACCTTAGGATTAATTTATTAATACAGAAAGAGAGAAAAGATCCTATTGTAGGGCACACCTAATCATCCTCATCTTAGAAAGAAGAGAATAAACTATACAATAAAACTTAGCTTTTAATGGTAATTAAAATCCTTATTAAAATATATGCACATAGGTAGCAGAGAGATAGCCAAACTGTAAAATTGGTAGAGCTAATATAGCTAAATAGAGAATTCTGGTCTGGATAGACTAGCCATATATAATATCAAGTGCTAGTGTTGTCACAAGAAAAGTTACTATTGTGGAAAAGTTACTATTGTGCAAAGAAAGTGCTAAATATATAAGGTGCAAGGTGCTATAATTGGTATAGTATACAGCTGTATGCTATACACTTATCAATAGTGCAATATTCTAAATAAATATATATATAGGGCCCTATTAAATTCGAGCTGCATAAATAATAGGTGAAAACGCAAGTCCTATGTAGTTTAAAAATGAAACCGTTTCAGACGCTATTAAATTCAAAGTGCTGCGAGATACGAGCGATGGATGCGAATGCGTACACGTTCGTATTTGCGCATGAGGTACGATATGTCGGATCACTTTGCGTATGAAAAGAGCTCGAAATACGTGATACGTACCACTTAACCAGACGGCAGTATGCCTTTAAAAGGGAGCCAAAACAGAAAATAATTGACTGTGCTGGAGCTTTTGCAAGTAGACACACAGGTCGAGGCGTTGGTGGGTTTTTGGTGAGCAAGGAGAGAGAGAAGAGAGAGGAGAGAATTTCAAATTTTGATCTTTTGAACTAGCAGATAATTTAACCCTTTGTTTACAATACACATAATTACTGATATCACATAATTCACACACATAGATTAATACGTACACATAGCTACACCTAGTGGTAGGCCACTGCACACCTACACCCCCCCCCAAGACCTTACCCCCCCCCTCCCCCCACACATAATACTACACATAATACTTGCAGCTTTTTTTACCTCCTAAACCAACACACATATTATCTTGATTTATTGTTAATTTATTTTCAGAGGAGTTTAGAGGAGGGGAGGTGGTAAGGCAAGAGAGGCACGGAGGAGAGTGAGGAGAACATCTCAGGAGAGGAGAAGGATGAGGAGGAGAGGAGGAGGAGGGAGAGGAGGAGGGAGAGGAGGGGAGGAGGGAGAGGAGGAGGAGGAGGAGGGAGAGGAGGAGGAGGAGGAGGGAGAGGAGGAGGAGGAGGAGAAGGAGGGAGAGGAGGAGGAGGAGGGAGAGGAGGAGGAGGAGGAGAGCAAAGAGGAGAGCAGGGGGAGGGAAGTGCCCCCAGAGCTAGGAATCCAAGTGGAAGGGGCAGAGGGTCAGGGGCCTGATCCCTTGGTGGGAGGTAGTGGGGATGAGGGAGCGGCCCCAGGGATAGAAAAGGAAGACCAGGCACAGTCTGTAAGGCAACGGGTTGTGGCAAGGCCCAGGGCCCCCAATTATACCCTAGAGGAGATAGAGGAGGCTGTTGTATATAATGAGCTGTATCCCTCTAGAACAGGGATGGGTAAGGAGGGCCACATACATGCCGGCCTTTCAAGATATCATGCTGTATGTATGTATGTATGTATGTATAAATAGGCTTGTGTTCTGGCTGTTGTATATAATGAGCTGTATCCCTCTAGAACAGGGGTGGGTAAGGAGGGCCACATACATGCCGGCCTTTCAAGATATCATGCTGTATGTATGTATGTATAAATAGGCTTGTGTTCTGGCTCTTGTATATAATGAGCTGTATCCCTCTAGAACAGGGGTGGGTAAGGAGGGCCACATACATGCCGGCCTTTCAAGATATCATGCTGTATGTATGTATGTATGTATGTATGTATAAATAGGCTTGTGTTCTGGCTGTTGTATATAATGAGCTGTATCCCTCTAGAATAGGGGTGGGTAAGGAGGGCCACATACATGCCGGCCTTTCAAGATATCATGATGTATGTATGTATGTATGTATGTATGTATAAATAGGCTTGTGTTCTGGCTGTTGTATATAATGAGCTGTATCCCTCTAGAACAGGGGTGGGTAAGGAGGGCCACATACATGCCGGCCTTTCAAGATATCATGCAGTATGTATGTATGTATAAATAGGCTTGTGTTCTGGCTGTTGTATATAATGAGCTGTATCCCTCTAGAACAGGGGTGGGTAAGGAGGGCCACATACATGCCGGCCTTTCAAGGTATCATGCTGTATGTATGTATGTATGTATGTATAAATAGGCTTGTGTTCTGGCTGTTGTATATAATGAGCTGTATCCCTCTAGAACAGGGGTGGGTAAGGAGGGCCACATACATGCCGGCCTTTCAAGATATCATGCTGTATGTATGTATGTATGTATGTATAAATAGGCTTGTGTTCTGGCTCTTGTATATAATGAGCTGTATCCCTCTAGAACAGGGGTGGGTAAGGAGGGCCACATACATGCCGGCCTTTCAAGATATCATGCTGTATGTATGTATGTATGTATGTATAAATAGGCTTGTGTTCTGGCTGTTGTATATAATGAGCTGTATCCCTCTAGAACAAGGGTGGGTAAGGAGGGCCACATACATGCCGGCCTTTCAAGATATCCTTTTTGGGCACAGGTGAGTCAATCAGGATGACTGAAAAGGCAATTGGCTCACCTGTGTGGCCCTCCAGGACCGAACATGCCCACCCTTGCTCAAGAATTATATGGCCTCCTACACCCCTGCCCACACACAGGGATAATTCACATACAATAGCACTGTAAGCCCTATGGTTGACTAAAAATTTATGGGGCGACAATAACCATTTCAGTCCTGGTAGCAAACCTATCATGTTCATAATTTGTCTCCCTGATATGTCAATTTCTAATTATATGCAGATTGATTGCAATAGAGCAGGGTGTCCAAAGTCAAACTTGCTGGGCTGTGCACAGGCCTGGATATGTGGATTTCCTTTATGTGAACAGATGAGTCAATTAGACTTAATGACTTGGAGAATGATATTCTCAGCTGGGTGCAGCATGGCTATCCTCAAATGCAGGCCTGACTTTTGCCTCCACTGCGATCGAGAATAAAAATTTGGCTGTGCGCCATATGTGGATGCAGACTCTGTAGCACTGCATGTGTGTCATATACTGTCCTAACCTGGCCCATGTCTCAGCTGCATATTAACAACCATTGCTGGAAACTTGTCAGATTGGTCAGTCTCACACAATGCACAGCAGATGCAGCAGAGCACGTGTCTGAGGCACATGCAGTACACATTCATATGAGCCATGATCCACAATGCTCATTATGCAGCCCGTGGCTCATCTGTGTAACACAAGCACCACAGTCACTCACAGGTGACCATGATGTCAATGATATGTAAATGCATAGCTCACAATTGTGTATGGCAACCAACTGAAATATATGTTTATTCCATTGCAGTATCCACAGATTCAGAAGAGAAGGAGGCAGGAAGGGCTGAAGTGGGCCAGGACATTCAGGAGGGCCCGGGACCATCCACATCACTGATTCATACGGAGCGGGAAGTGATGCCCGGGCCCTCTTCGGCGTGGCCACCCCAGGGCCTGCACCAGCCACACCATCCTGTGCCTCCTTCAGCGGCTCCGCCCTCATCTGGGGCTCCACCCTCATCATGTGCACAGCCCTCATCCTGGGCTCCGCCCTCATCTGGGGCTCCGCCCTCATCCTGGGCACAGCCCTCATCCTTGGCTCTGCCCTCATCTGTGGCTCCGCCCTCATCCTGGGCACAGCCCTCATCATGGGCTCCGCCCTCATCTGGGGCTCCGCCCTCATCCTGGGCACAGCCCTCATATGGGGCACAGCCCTCATCCTGGGCACTGCCCTCATCTGGTGCACCGCCCTCATCCTGGGCACCGACCCTCAGCCTGGGCTCCACCATGGGCCCCGGGAGGTAGTGCCCCGGCCCCAAGTGCCCCGGCCCCAAGTGCCCCGGGAGGAAGTGCCCCGGACCCAAGTGCCCCGGCCCCAAGTGCCCCGAAAGGAAGTGCCCAGGCCCCGGGAGGAAGTGCCCCGGCCCCAAGTGCCGCGGCCCCAAGTGCCCCGGGAGGAAGTGCCCCGGCCCCGGAGGAAGTGCCCTTGCCCCGGGAGTAAGAGCCGCCCAGTCGCCAGCCGCCCAGTTGCCAGCCGCCAGACCTCCAGGCCCTCTGCCACCGCTCCCTGGCTAATTACGGAACATCATGGCACACATAGAACAAGAGGACCAGGCCTAAAGCCAGAGAGCACAGCAAATGCTGGACATAAGACAATTGTCTGTTAGTAGTGCCATCCTGGCTGGAAACAGGGTAATCTCAGCCACCACACGTGCTATATATGCTGAGATGAGGAGGCACAACCGAAGGATGGAGAGATATGAGGAACGCGCAAGCCGGGAGAGACGCGCATTGTTGCATCAACTACGTCGCCAGCCCATACCTCTCCAGCCTTCGGTTGTCCAATCGCAACCTGAGATGTCTGCCTCCTCATCTCAGACATCGCCCACTTTGGAACCCCAGCCACCTGCTGTAGTGGCACCCCCTGCTCCCACACCACGTCGTGGAAGAGGGAGACGGGCCGCGGGCACAGATGGTGGGGGCCCGCTAACTCGGAGTAGGAGGTGTTAGGACCATCCGAGAAGGCCTCCTGACCACTCCTCACAGAATACTGATTGTTATAGATGTTGACATAGTTTTGGCTACAGAGTGTGTACATGTCTGGTTATGTTTAACATTTTAACAATTGATGTTCAATGTGGATTGACCTTGAGCTTAAATGCTGTATTTAATCATAATATTGTTCGGAATGATACATTGTTTTTGTCTTTGTAGGTGTTAATAGCCAACTCTCACAACTATGAAGACATTTTCTTCATCTTCGAGCAGTACAATACCATCATGTGAGTAAACACTCAACCGAGTTCACAACGGGCATTCTATCAGGATTATTCCCCACTGCAGATGGCTCTGAAATGCAATATATGACTACATATCTTTTCACTAAGAAACATGATTGTGTGATCTTCCATTATAATGATCAGTGTCCCGGCTATAGAGTTGCACACTCCCATTACTATCTCCTAATCCAAACCAGCAATTCCACATAAGTTTTTGTAGCATTCCATCCCGTTAACATTATGAAATTGGATTCAGTTTTTTCATGTCATCCAAACCAAAGTGCCAATTTCCTTGGTTTGACATCATGATCAATGTGCATGTGTTTAGGGGTAATGTGAACAGTGTAATCTGTCTGGCCTTGGTACCACCCATTTAGAAGTGAGATGTGATATCAGCATGGCACAACTATTCCATATAGATAGTGATAGTACATTTTGCTGAAGGATTGTGTTCACAGTGAAGCATGCCTTGTCGTATTCCACATCCTAAGCATATTCCTGGAAGGCTGACTGAACAGGATAGAATAAATATGGTTCTTACTGCTCGGAGATGATTTTCATGTTAGTTGGTTTATAGTAGTGTCAAAAGCAAAAACAATGTACTCTAATACCAGCTTATGATTGTTCTAACACCTCCTACCTCTGTTTTCCAGATTCACATCATCTATTGACCAATTCACACTGTGTGTGAAATCACTTAGTATCACATGATCCCTGTTTTATAGTGTCTGTTTATTCTGGCAACCATATGGTTGTTGTATGCGCATTAATGGTTATGTTGATTAAATGTCGTGTTATATGCTGTTGGTTACTGTGGGGTCCTGTCCACATGTGACCCGAGGAGATGCTATGCAGTACCCTCATGATGTTGTCTGTTTCCTCTTCAGATGTCCTCAGATTTGCCACAGCCCCTTGCCATACTAGGATCTATTCACAACACACACATGATATTAATGCACAGTCTTGTCCATTTCTGTTTGTACTCTGTGTATGAAATAAAGTATGATTATGTTATACTGTTATCACTGTTTCTGTGTGTTTGTACCATATCATGCTTTCTAGTTGCGAGAATACAGATAGAATGAAGTGTCATTGTTCAATACATATATCTGTGTGTGTTTACATAGATACATATGCTACATTAATCTGTAACTTGCCAATATACATGTAGGTGCAAGTCGGAGGGGTGTGAATTCTGAAATCATGTCTATAGACATGCAGGGTTGTATATAATGACTTGAAGGGCTCAACTTGAATGATATGAATCAACATTCATGATTATGTAGTAATGTAAACGCAGATTGAACAGAATAGTTACACCACTAACTGATGGTGCTGAGCACATCTGACTTTCAGGGTAATTGACTTGTTACATGGTAAATATCCAGGATTACACAAACATTGAGTGAAAAAAAAACGGTTTAATTGTTCACAAAGCCACACAGTGACAAATTACCACAGGCCTGCTCAGTATAATGGTTGAGGTGGGTAGGATACAGAGTTCCAGTAACACACGGAAATAGGGAGATGGGGCCAGAATGCATGCAGGGGGGATGACATTGGTATAGATGATCAGTTGAGGGGGGATATACAGTGCATCATCCAACGTGAGGCAATATCAGTTATATTATTAAATATATCAGGATAACATTCAATATTCAAACCCAACAATACAGAAGGAGATATGCTCATGGGGAGAAGTAATCTGTAGTCTTGTGTGTGCGCGCAACACACACTCCTATGCAACTGCAGAGGTAGAAGTGCTCAATCAGTCAATGTTAGAACCCCCATAGGTCATGTCACTGGAAATGGCACTATGAGAGAAGACTCTACATACCTAAGTTTGGACACTCAGATGGGAACCTGACCAGGACCATATCAGTGTGTTCAAACTAATTTCATGTGTTAGCAGAACTACCAACAAACTGGCCAGTTCGTGGTGTATTCTGTTCTGTGAATGAGCATCTCTATTATCTGCTGTTGCATATTCATAACTGAAGGTAAACGGAACCTCATTAACAGTTATGTTCCAAGGCTAGAGTTACTCTTCCCCATATGTACAGGGAGGATCACATCAGCACTGAGGAAGAGATCTGGAAGGAAGTATGATACAGGCTTCCCAATAGTCCACGTAGAGGAGAGAATGGCATATCTAAAGCAATATGTACATATAAATCGATGTAGAGGATGTGATATCACACCCGATGCAACACATGATGACTGACATATGAACATACATGATGCAATGTCACAATAGCATAGTCCTGGAACGTGGGAATGCTCATCATTCCTTGTTCTGACCGTGGAAAGGGACTCATCTTTGCGATCTGAAACATAAAAGGAACATGTCAATATTTACATTGCACATGCTCCCGGAGCGCTTACCTCGTCACTTACAGTGGTTATAAATAGTCTACACACTCCTGTAAAAAAATTAGCCAATGAAAAATCATTTCAGAACTTTATACACCTTTAATGTGACATATAAACTGTACAACTCAATTGTAAAACAAACTGAAATCTTTTAGGTGGAGGGAAGAAAAAAAGAAAGAAAACTAATGTGGTTGCATAAGTCTGCACACTCTCTTATAACTGGGGATGTAGCTGTGTTCAGAATGAAGCAATCACATTCCAAATCGTGTTAAATAGGAGTCAGCATACCTGCCATCAGTTAAAGTAACTCTGATTAATCTCAAATTAACTTAAGCTGCTCTAGTTGGTCTTTCCTGAAATGTTCTTAGTCGCATCCCACAGCAAAAGCCATGGTCCACAGAGAGCTTCCAAAGCATCAGAGGGATCTCATTGTTAAAAGGTATCAGTCAGGAGAAGGGTACAAAAGAATTTCCAAGGCATTAGATATACCATGGAACACAGTGAAGAAAGTCATCATCAAGCAGAGAAAATATGGCACAACAGTGACATTACCAAGAACTGGAGCTCCCTCCAAAATTGATGAAAAGACCAGACGAAAACTGGTCTGGGAGGCTACCAAGAGGCCTACAGCAACATTAAAGGAACTGCAGGAATATCTGGCAAGTACTGGCTGTCTGGTACATGTGGCAACAATCTCCCGTATTCTTCATATGTCTGGCGTATGGGGGAGAGTGGCAACATGAAAGCCTTTTCTTACAAAGAAAAACATCCAAGCCAGGCTGCATTTTGCAAAAAACACATCTGAAGTCTCCCAAAAGCATGTGGGAAAAGGGGTTATGGTCTGATGAAACCAAGGTTGAACCTTTTGGCCATAATCCAACAGATATGTTTGGCGCAAAAACAACACTGCACATCACCAAAAGAACACAGTACCCACAGTGAAGCATGGTGGTGGCAGCATCATGCTTTGGGGCTGTTTTTCTTCAGCTGGAACTGAGGCCTTAGTTAAGATAGAGGGAAATATGAACAGTTCCAAATACCAGTCAATATTGGCACAAAACCTTCAGACTTCTGCTAGAAAGCTGAACATGAAGAGGAACTTCACCTTTCAGCATGACAATGACCCAAAGCTTTTGGCGGGCCAACGGGGCAATGGCGATGGCGCAAAAACCCGCCAAAAGCCTCTCAGCCAATTACATACGCACTTGGCGGGCCGCGTTGGGACTCTCAGGCAATTACATACGCACTGGGCGGCCTGCGTTGGGACTCTCAGCCAATTACATACGCACTTGGCGGCCTGACACTATAAGTGCGTATGTATTTGGCTGAGTCTGTTGGCGCGCTCGCAAGCTGATAAGGGGGACGTCCTAGCGAGACTCGCCTCTCAGCCAATCACGTACGAGCTAAGAATTTGATTGACAGCATGAGCTTATAAATGTGATTGATACAAACCCATGCGCTGACTGTGTTGTAAGAGCCATTGGAGTTAGCACGCAGTTCCAGGAGCAGGTGGGAGAGAGTTTGAGTTGTGAGATTAGTGGTTTGGAGAGAGGTAGATTACTTTTTTGTCTTGTTTCTTGTTTACTTCCTAAGTACTTACATTTAAGAAATACACATATTTACAGATTTCACATATTTGCAAGACACATAGATTAAATAACACACATAGAGACATATATATAGTTAGGACACACACCCCACACACCCATCCCCCCCACCACACCCCATCCCCCAACACACCTCATCCCCCAACACACCTAATCCCCCAAAACACCCCATCCCCCACCACTTATTAAATACATATAGCACACACATCTTTTCTTTCCAACAGACATTCCAGTAATACTTTTATTTCTTTATTGTTCTTTTGATTTGTAGGCGCACTCTTTTTGATTGTTTTGGATTTTATTACTAGCATATTTACACGTAAGAGTTACACATATTTACACATTACACATATTTGCCTGACACATAGATTAAAGACACATAGAGACATACATAGCGTTAGAACACACACCACACACCTCCCCCCCCCCAACCTTTGCACTGCATCCCCCAACAGTTAGTAAAAACACATAGAACATACACTTTTTTTTTTTATCACCTATATAACAGTTACACTTATTTTGAGTTATCCTTATTTTGTTATTATTTCAGCATGGAGGGTGGAGATAGGTGGAGAGAGGAGGAGAGGAGCGGAGAGTGAGGAGAGTGAGGAGAGTGTAGTGGAGGGTGGAGGAGAGGTGGAGGAGGTGTCCCCGGAGGGGTTGGAGGAGGTGTCCCCGGAGGAGGAGGAGGTGTCCCTGGAGGAGGAGGAGTGGTCCCCAGAGGGGGGGAGGAGGAGGAGGAGGGAGACAGAGGCACTAATAGAGGACGGACAGAGGGGAAGGGGCCTGTTCCCAGGGGGCGGGGTAGTTTGGGGAAGGGACAGGCCTCAGGAAGAGTGCAGGGAGGCCAGGGTCCCCGAGCACAGTCGAGAGAGCAAGGGGCTATTGGCATGGGCAGGCGCAGGGCCCGTAATTATACGCCCCAGGAGAATATGGTCCTCCTGGGTGCGATCCGTGACCGGCCCGTCATCCATGTTGCAAGGGAAGCGAAGCCTGGGCCTAAGGCTCAGGCTTGGAAGGAGGTAGTGCAAGTGATGAAGGAGGTGTCCATGGTTCCTAGGGGCTTGAGGTCCTTGAAGCACAGATATGTGGATATCAGGGCCACGGTGAAGAGGAAGATGGCCAGAGAAGCTGAGGGACACAGTGTCGCCTATAAGGAGTGGGAGAGGATCGCAAGGGACTTTCTAGGACCATCGCCCGCAGCTGGAGCTTCATCCCCGGTGGCCCAGCAGGACCCAGCCTCCAGTTCAGGTGAATATCACATACACCAACATGCCACCACATGTGCATCACACACACTACACATGGTGACCAACAAGGACACTGACATGTCAGCTCCATGGAATTAACAAGGGATGGATGGAAGTGTCATTAAATCCATGAAGCTGACAAATCACTGTCATTCCTGGCCACCCCAAGAGTAATTAAGCAATAGAGTCCATGTACTGGTGCGCCCAATGCAGCCTATGCAGTTACAGACCGCAGAAGAAACACAGACAGCGTTAGGAGCCAGGAGAGGTCAAGACAAGAAACCAAAGAATAGATCCAATCTAGCAAATGACAGCTAATGGGAGTTGCAATTAGGAGAATCATCCATGTTCAGGCCTAGATGTCAGATAGTTAGGAGTGAAACCGCAGAAAAAATCCAGACAGTGTTAGGAGCCAGGAGAGGTCAAGACAAGAAACCAAAGAATAGATCCAATCTAGCAAATGACAGCTAATTGGAGTTGCAATTAGGAGAATCATCCATGTTCAGGCCTAGTTGTCAGATAGTTAGGAGTGAAAACATATCAATGTATTGATCAGCATACTAATGACATGTACCTTTCTTTTCTCTATTTCAGCATCCAGTAGGAGGTCTGGGTCCAGTGATGAGCCAGGAGCGGGGCCGTCAGCCCCCGCCCCGCAGGAGACCGCTCAGGGGGAGGAGGCTACAGGCTCATCCGAGGGCCCTGGCTCTTCGGAGCGGGAGGTCGTGGTCGTTGACAGCCCCCCTGTCCAGAGCCCGACTGTCCCCCTCCTCCAAAGACTTGCCATCTTGCCGGGGCCCTCAGAAGTAGTGGAACATGCCACAGCTCCTCCTTCCCCACACACTGAGCCACCGGGGACACAAATGTCAGAGACCCTGTCTCCAGCCGGGTCCCAGATCCTCCCCACTCTCTCCCCGCCATCTTCCCACCCGACCCTGCCAGCAGGACCCCAGCCCCCCCCCCCCCACCACCACCAATGACCGAGGCTGCGCTGCTGGGGTTATTGGCCGTCATGAGGAGGATTGATGCCAACATCTCTGGCATGAGGCGCAGCCTGGACAGGCGCTTTAGGGAGGAGAGGAGGCATCATCGGAGGCTGGAGCAGCATTTGGTCAGGCTGCTGGGAACGGGGCAGGTCACCAGCCAACAGCAGCCTGGCCCCTCCTCTCCTTCCACCATGCCTCCGCCACCACCACCACCCGTGGTGCCACTACCTCCTCCAGCTCCCCCACCACCAACAGGGAGATGGCGTCCGGCCGCGGACGATGCAGGTCCTGTGCCCAGGCGGAGGAGGACCTAGGGGCTGTGGACATAATTGTGCCTTCTCAAGAGCCCTCCTCAGTGACAATTTATTGGTCACAATGCTGACCTCATCTAACCTGGCTACAGAGTTTTGGATCTTTGCCTATGTGATGGTGATATTTTGTATGCAGATGGCTACCTCCCATCACATGGTCCATGATCCTCTTCTCTGTGGACACGTAGGGTTCGGTTGAACATGCCACCAATTGATGGTCACTGGGGAATGCTGTTGGCAAGGGATGCTGCAGTCCCCTTTTTTTTAGGCCCTTAGATTTTATGTTTTCTCTTTGTTTTTCTTTCCATTTGTTTTGTTTTAGGTACAATTCAGGCCCATGAAGGCATCTCCTGCATCTGCAAGCATTGTGGAGGAATTATATGAGGCGTAAGGTTTTCCCAGTGCCTCTCAGGTAGACATTACTCCAATGACAGCCCCCTCCTTAACATGTAGCTCCCACAATCTTAAAGCTATCATATTGCCAGATATCTCAGACATGATTATTGTTAGCTGAAATGTAGACTAATACCGCTATGGCGGTGGACTTGCAAAGTCTCACAATGGCATGTTAATGACAGCCAGCATTAATATATACACTAATAAAGCATGTGATCCTGACCTCAATATCGGTCTGAGAACAGATCCTTGGGTCTGATGTAAGAAACAGTGAATGTGGCTGCTGACCTTTGTGTCCTGTCCATATTAATGGGTATTTGCCCATATTACTCATTATCCAGAGACCTACTGTAGCTAATAGTTAGTAATGCTTGCAGATGGGAATCAGGTGAGTTGGTATATTGGTACAGTATTTAGCACTTTACTGTACATGCATTGTCATTATTTTTTTTTATCCTCCTCCGCCTTTTTTGTTTTTTGTTGACCAATCATTTTTGTGGGCAATTTCACACACCACACTGTATGTGTGAAACTTGATATGATTACACAGTCCAGAGGTTGAATCATTTGTTCCATTGAACAGGTCCAGACAAGTTGTAAGTACCATGCACTCTAATGGTTTATTCAGTTAAATGGAGAGATTTCTGGTGCCGGTTGCAGCATGTGACCCTGGTAGGTGCTATGCATCATGCTTATTCTAGACTATTTTATTGACCCCTGTAGGTATCCCCTTTTTTTTATTTAGCCCCTTGCTCTCTCGGGACCCGCCCACACCACACCCATGATATTAATGCACAGTCTTGACCACTGCTGATTGGGGTCTGTGTCCAAAAATAAAGTTTTGTTATACCGTTCTGTGAATGCACAGTCTTGACCACTGCTGATTGTGGTCTGTGTCCAAAAATAAAGTTTTGTTATACCATTCTGTGAATGCACAGTCTTGACCACTGCTGATTGTGGTCTGTGTCCAAAAATAAAGCTGTGTTATCATGTTCTCCCCATGTCAGTGTGTTTTCAATGGTTGGGGTTAGGGGACATCCACATGCATCACATTAGTGTCACATTACTATAGCTGTAAACTAATGAGCACTAGTTAACCTGCAATAGATCCATACATACTAAGAGGAATAATAGTCCTAATAGCATTAGATATCATATAATGCATCTAATTGATCTACAATCTAGGCATAATAAAGGGTTAATGCACAGGCCAAGTACAATTAGCTGGGGAGTAGGAACATTCCCCTGTGGGCCTAAAAGGATAATGATAGGTGATACTGCAGTGGGTTGTCAGTTCCTTCTCCAGTGATTTTGGATTTGTCCGTCAATTCTGCTTTCACACGCACTTCCCCAACATCACTTAGCAATCGAAAGTAATGTAAATTGATGAATAGCAGAACATAATGGGAGGTCACCAATAGGAATGAATGGTCATCTTGGCACATGGCCACCAGCAATGGCGTGGGACTTCCTTGGATAAGAGTGTGTTTGCTGCCCTTGTGGATGGGAGAGTGACAGCAGAACTGACAACCCACTCCGGTCTCACCAGCATAGGAACCTTGTAAGAAAGCAGTGACAGAGGGTCAGAGTCAGACCCGACCGAAAGACCAAACAAGAGGTATTGTGTATTTCAATGAAGCTGTGAGCTATCCCATTAAGGGTCATTGTGGGGATGAGAGTGAAAGCAGAATGCAGGGCCAAATCCCAAACCACTGGGGAAGGAACTGACAACCCACTCCGGTCTCACCAGCATAGGAACCTTGTAAGAAAGCAGTGACAGAGGGTCAGAGTCAGACCCGACCGAAAGACCAAACAAGAGGTATTGTGTATTTCAATGAAGCTGTGAGCTATCCCATTAAGGGTCATTGTGGGGGTGAGAGTGAAAGCAGAATGCAGGGCCAAATCCCAAACCACTGGGGAAGGAACTGACAACCCACTCCGGCCTCACCAGCATAGGAACCTTGTAAAAAAGCAGTGACAGAGGGTCAGAGTCAGACCCGACCGAAAGACCAAACAAGAGGTATTGTGTATTTCAATGAAGCTGTGAGCTATCCCATTAAGGGTCATTGTGGGGGTGAGAGTGAAAGCAGAATGCAGGGCCAAATCCCAAACCACTGGGGAAGGAACTGACAACCCACTCCGGTCTCACCAGCATAGGAACCTTGTAAGAAAGCAGTGACAGAGGGTCACAGTCGGACCCGACCGAGACTGAACAGGACATATTCACATACTCCATGTGCCCCATATTTGTGTTCCCAAATGTAGATGTGATGAGCAACATGTATACAAAATAACAGGGTTAATATGGCATTATTTGGATGTTTTTGTGTTTTTATGTAATCAGGTAGTGTGTCTTTAATTTTGCTTTATGTAAGCTGCAGCATGGCTTTTCATTCAAAATGTAACAACTAATTGGTTGTATAATGGCTTGGCTTTGGTGGGGGGAGGGGATGGTGAAGTCAATTGTAATGGCCTTCCATGCTTTTCCTCTGTTAAACGCACTTTTATATTTTTAAGTTGTCTGTACGTAATGCGTAAACCATTTTACGTGGGTTTTTTGTGCACTTAGCGAATTTGCGAGATACGAGAGTCCGCAAGGAATTATTTTCTGCTACTTACTACGTATCGCTTATCGGAGGCAAATCTCGGCAAATTAGTCCGAAATTACGCAAGTCAATCGCAAGTCGACTCTGATATCGTAAATCGAGTTACGATGGGCCTTTGCGAGATACGATTTCATCCACAGCTCGAATTTAATAGGGCCCTAAATGTTTCTATGAAGAGCAGGAAGAAAACAGTGATGCACACACTATAATAGGCAAAATACACCCTTAATAAGATTAAGGGCCTCTTTCTAATGATGGCCGCAAAACAGCCGCAAAACAGCCGCAACGCTGCAATTCCTTGCAAGGGTGCTGCGGACCCTCGTATCCCTACGGCTATTTGATATTCAAAGCAAAGAGGCCACAGCACACCCCTACCTACGGCCGATTGCAAGTCAGGTTTCAAATAAATTCAACGAAGCACTGTATAGCACTATAAATGATGGGGGACATTAGAGGGAACCTGAGGATGACATGTAGTAAATTGGCTAGCTGGCACATCGCAATTTGAGGTCGCAGTCCACTTGGATTGAAGATAGAGTTGCTGCCTTGGAGCCTGTTCTCCAAGCCCAGTGGACTTGTGGCCACAAATGACAGTATTGGCTAGCGGCGATGTGCCAGCTAGCCAATGAACTACATGTTATTCTCATATCCCCCCATAATGACCCCATCATTTATAGGCCCTAACTGGGCCTATTTAACCCCTTCTAGACCTATTTAACCCTACTGGGCTTATCTAACCCTAACTTGGCCTATTCAATCCTATCTGGACCTAATAACCCTAACTGGGCCTATTTAACCATAATTGGGCCTATTTAACCCATTTTAGATGTATTTAACCCCATCTAGGCCCTTTTTTAACCCCATCTAGCCTATCTAATCTTTTTTAGGCCTATGTAACCACATCTTAGCCAATCTGACCCATCTAGCCTATCTAACCCCTTCTAGTCCTATGTAACCCAATCTTAGTCTATCTAACCCCATCTAAGCCTATTTAACCCTATCTAGGTCTATTTAACCCCATCTAGCCTATCTAGCCCCTTCTAGGCATATGCAACCCCATCTTAGTCCATCTAACCCCATCTAGACTATCTAACCCCTTCTAGGCCTATGTAATCCCATCTTAGCCTATCTAACCCCATCACATGGGTGTCTATACAGACCTTTATAAGCCTCCATCTAACCCCATCACTTATGGGGTCTATACAGACCCCCATAAGCCTCCATCTAACCCAATCACATATGGGGGTCCATATAAACCCCCATAAGCCTCTGTTTAACTCAATCAGTCCCATAAGGGTCTATGAAGACCCTCATAGGACAATGAGAACCCTATTATTTACTGCATAAGTGCCATGAGGGTCCTCCAGGACCCTCATGACGTTAAGTACAAACACTACTCTACACTATTCTCCCCCCAATAAACCACTAAATCTAAACTAACGACCCTCTGCCCTAACCTATTAACACCTACACTACCCACCTAAGCCCCTATTAAACCCCACCATACTAATTGAAAAAAAATAAAAAAACCTATGTTACAAAAAATAAAAAGGAACATTACAAACCCCCACCCCAAAAAATAAAAAAAAGAACATTACAAACCTCCCCAACTACATATAATAAAAAAATTACCCCATCTACAAAACATTACCCCGTATCTATAATACATGACCCCTATCTACAAAACATTAAACCCTAATTACAATACATTTCCCCTATCTATAAAACATTACCCCATCTATAAAACATTATCCCCTATCTACAAAACATTAACCCCTAACTATAATGCATTTCACCATCTATAAAACATTACCCTTATCTATAAAACATTACCCCCTAACTACAATACATTACCCCTATCTATAATACATTAAACCCTATCTACAATACATTAAAAAGCCTAAATCTAACCTAAAATAAAATACCACTTACCTTGCTCAGATGTCCCTTCAGCAGGTCGCACCCCCTAGGAAATAAAGAAGCATAAATTTGTTCACAAATAAACACAACATAAAATAATACATATTCTAAATATTAAACTTACCTTTCCACCATGTCCCCGTGCTTCTTCTTATCTTCTCCAGCTTCTCCTTGCAATGGCTCCAGGGTGGAAGTAAGCTGCAGCTTTTTTTTTATTGTTTTGTGTGGTTGGTGGAGGGGTTATCGGAGCATTTGAATAGGGTTGTGGGGTTTCATGCGGCCGAATCTGTTGCGCCACGTGGGGTCAAAGGCTTTCCCTGCAGTACGCTGCAGCGGGGGTGGCTTCCAGGGAATGCAGGGGGCCAGCTGCAAGCTGGTCGGGGCCCTCAGCCGCAGGGGATTAGAATTAGGACGTAGCTTGCGGCCACCCCTTGCGGCCACGTAGCTCCTACAGCCAGCATTAGAATGAGGCCCTAAGTAAGCACAAATGGTGAGGTTGAGTGCTTATGGCTTGGCATGTAAAAAACACATGCAGCAGGCACCTTTGAGTTCAAAAGGTGTCTTCAAGGGGTAGCGAAACCTATATATCCTGGTAACAGTGCCTATTGTTCACAGGAGCAGACACATCAATTAATCTGCACAATACCAAACACATCTCACATTTAATTCAGTAAGGCACTCATCAACACGTATTTGTTTTTTAATGCAAGTAACAGTTCAACAAAGCTAAATTCAATTTTGCCCACTCACTAGGTTTTTCATCAGAGGTTGCGGCCAGTTCTGGATTGACTCCTTTATTATTTAGCTTTATTAAGTTGTGGTCCCCCTACAATGTAGCCTATATATTTAGCTTCACTCAGTCCTGCAGTACATTTCATAATGTTTACAGTAAGCAACCACTGTCTCAGGATCCCAATACCGCTTCCACTTTTGAAAGATGGTGTGGTGTGGATGACTATAGCATCTAAGTAAGCTGCTTCATACTCACAATGGGAATGTAACAGTTTGTCCATTAGTCGAAAGTTGTCGGAGCTCCATGTAGTCCAAATGGCAGGACTTTGTACAGAAATAGACCATCTGGAGTGGAAAATGGATTTTTTTTGATTGGTGATTGCATCATTGGTCTACCAATATCCCATTGTTAAATCAAGTTAAGATTCTTGCCCTTCAAAGCTTATCTTTTATTTCATCTGCTCTGGGAATGGGGTAAGCATCAAATTCTGCAACACATTACAGCTTTCTTCTTTTTGTTCAGCGGTCAGTTCCTGGGATAAATGCACTTTCACTTGTGCTGACGCCAAGCATTTTACACAGCAAATTGTTTTGCTGATATCATCTGACTCTTCACCCAAACATGCAACATCGACATTTACCTCCTTCTCTCTCCAGGGTTTTAGCATGGGTTTAATTATATAGAACTGATCTGCTTTCCAATGCTCAGATTGCCGCACTTTATAATCCACTGCTCCTAAGGCCTCAATAATCCTATAGGGACCTTGCCACCCAGCCAGATTTGTATTTCATCTGTAGGTACTAGAACTAGCACTACTAGAACTAGCACTCTGTCTCCATGATGAATCGTCCTTACTTGTGCACTGTGATTATAATATGTTTGTTGCTGTCTCTGAGGTTTCTACAAATGGTCTTGTACCAGCGAAGCAACATGGGAATTTTATTCCCTCATATTTTTCATATACTTCAAAAATGTTTACATGGCATTGTTTGCTCTTCCCACTGTTCTCACAGAAAGTCTAGCATCTCTCTTAAATGACAGCCATAGAGAATTTGAAAAGGGAACAATCCATCACAACCTTAAAGTACTTCCCTGATAGCGAAAAGCAATAAAGGTAAAAGTAGGTTCCACTTTTTCCTAACTCATGCTACAACTTTTCTAAGCATGCTTTTCAAGTTACTATTACATCATTCAACCAACCCACCTGCCTGAGGGTGGTAGACAGCTTGCACATGTCATTAACTTTGATACAAATGGTGTTCATTGGTCTGTCATGGTTTGCTTTGGTATGGTGGGGATACCAAAGCAAACCATGACAGACCAATGAACACCATTTGTATCAAAGTTAGGTCTCTGTGCTGCCTCTCTGATTAATGCCCTCCATGTTTAAAGAGCTTTCATGGAGGAACACATTACAAGAGGCTTTATGTACTTTTCATAATTTTACAAAAAATGTGTCCAGTGATACGAAAATAACAAACAATACAACTTAATGGAAATAATAGACCTAGCTTCCACTGAAGGACTGCCTTAACCAATAAAAAAGTTCAGTTCAATTACCAACTCTCATCCAGCTAAATCTGGGTGCAGCAAAACAAACAGTCCAATAGTTTGTAAAATCACTGGCCTATATATTTCTTCATTTTTCCAGGTCTCCACTCTGCTCTAAGTGGTGATAAATTGCAGGCTGCTGCCTCACTGTGTGTGTCTTTCTCCAGGTCAGACAATCAGTTTTAATTACCTGATATAAAAATAACTTCAACTCAATGTAACAACTTATTTAAAAAGTCTTCTAAATAAATATTTTAGATGTATCCTACAGTGCCTTGCAAATGTATTCACCCCCCTTGACTTTTTACCTAGTTTGTTACATTACAGCCCTAAGTTCAATGCTTTGTTAATCTGAATCTTATGTGATGGATCACAACACAAAAGTCTAAGTTGGTGAAGTGAAATGAGAAAAATATATACAGAAAACTATTTTTTAGAAATAGAAAACAGAAAATTGGCATGTGCTTATGTATTCACCCTCTTTGTTATGAAGCCCCCAAAAAGCTCTGGTGCAACCAATTACATTCAGAAGTCACATAATTAGTGAAATGATGTCCACCTGTGTGAAATCTTAGTGTCACATGATCTGTCATTACATATACTCAGCTTTTTTGAAAGGCCCCAGAGGCTGCAACACCTAAGCAAAAGGCACCACTAACCAAACACTGCAATGAAGACCAAGGAACTCTCCAAACAAGCAAGAACTGGGTGCCTATGAACTGCTGGCTCAGCAACAGCCACAAGGGGGGTCTACAGGTGCAGGAGTCTGTAAGGAGGGTCCGGGCACCCAAATGTATACAGGGAGAGACTTACAATGGAGGGGTTAACTGATGGGGAGGTGTATGAGCATTTTAGGCCAGTCTTGGAGAGCTCTATGTGGTCCTAAGTGAGGGCCTTGAGTCTCAAGAATGGACCAGTAGCTCTATACCAGAAATGACACAGATGTTAGCCACAATACATCTCCTTGCAACTGGTAGTTTTCAGAATACCCTGACCATAGTCGGGGGAATGTCTCAGCTAATTCTCTCAAATTATCTGAATATATCCTCCGTGCTATTGTTCGGCAAGCTACCAGGTACATTAGTTACCCTAACACAGTGGAAGAGACCTTGAAGGTGAAATATGATTTTCATTACTTAGGAGTTTTCCATAATGTGCTAGGTGCTATTGATTTCACACATGTTGCATTGATACCTCCAAGAGAGCAAGAAGCGCTGTTCAGAAATCGCAAAACATTATCATTTAATCAATGTACATGTTATTTGTGATGCAAACATGTGCAAACAAAATGTGTTTGCAGCTTTCCCTGGAAGTGCTCACAATGCCCATATCCCACTTATGATTTGTTGGAGATTTGTTCCGGCTGGCTACTTGGTGAGCACAGGCAAGCATATCTTACTAATATTGGATATAATAACATATACATCATGTTTCATTCTATTGCTCTGATGTTTATATGTGAATGAGGGAGTAATACTACCTGAGCTATGACATCATTGTTCATTGCTGTGCATAACCCTGTGTTATCTTGTCCAAACAGTATGAAGTTCACAACAACATATCCAGAAAAGAACACTACATGAATCATTATGTATACTTTCATATGCTTTAACAAGCATCACAACATCATAGTAATATCTACATCTCCCATTTTATGTACTTCAGGTGATGCAGGATATGGGTGTTTGCCGTGGTTTTTGACCCCTGTGAGCAATCCACAAACACAGGCAGAGAAAAGGTATAATGTGGTGCATCGGAAATGCCGGAATGTAATTTATCGCACCTTCAGTGTGCTCAAGATTTCTATAATATAGCCCAAACACGGTTTGTCAGATCATCGTTGTCTGCCTGGGGGACATTAATGCGGCTCTGAAACATGGGGAGGCAAAGCCTTTACCTCCCCCTGTAGTGGATAATATGCAGTGTTCACAACAACGTGCCCTCATCATTCGTGAGTACTTCACATGTAAGTACAAACCCAATAAGAAATAACTATAATTTAGCTTTATTACGTCTAACTCATAACACTCTTTTCTCTATTCCCATTGTCATACAGAATATCAAGCAGTCCACAGTATAGGAGAGTTTTCTGATATGTTGTATGTCTCATGATGCACTACTGATTAACAATGAATACACTAGAACATGCCATGCTATCAGTTACAAGTAAGTAAGCACACATTCCCATACACATCATAAGTACTGACAATTAGTGATGTTGCGAACATCAAATTTTCGGATCGCGAGCAACGGACGCGAACTTCATCAAATGTTCGCAAACTGGCGAACACGGCGAACCACCATAGACTTCAATGGGCAGGCGAATTTCAAAACCCACAGGGACTCTTTCTGGCCACAATAGTGATGGGAAAGTTGTTTCAAGGGAACTAACACCTGGACTGTGGCATGCCGGAGGGTGATCCATGGCAAAACTCCCACGGAAAATTACATAGTTGATGCAGAGTCTGGTTTTAAGCCATAAAGGGCATAAATCACCTAACATTCCTAAATTGTTTGGAATAACATGCTTTAAAACATCAGGTATGATGTTGTATTGATCAGGTAGTGTAAGGGTTACACCTGCTTCACAGTAACAGACCAATCTCCCCGTTTAATGCACAGGAAACAACCGCAAACAGTCCCTTTGCACAACCGCAAACTTCCCATTTGCACAAGGTTGGATACCAAGCTAGCCATGTCCCGTTCCTTGTCCTCACTGATGTCATTGAAGGTCTCTTCCTCCACCCAGCCACCAAGGGTCCCCGAAAGGTGACAACAAGCCCCTTGGGACGCCTGCTGTGTTTGGTCTTCCACCTCCTCAAAGCCACCTTCCTCCTCTGACTCCTCTTCTTCAGACTCCTCTCTCTGCATTGCCTCTGTCTGCGTTATTATAAAGTGTGTACTGTTAAGTAGTACTATTCCTAACGGTTTAATCCCTGTTACGTCCGCTATTAGGGGACGTGTATATGGCATTGATTTTTGGAACAGGGAGATGGAAAAAGATGCTTGGTCGGACCTCCTACTTCGAATTTGGGGCACTGCACGTGCAATGTAATGTGCCACCAGATAGGAGTGGTGTATTAAGTTGTACTGTTTATTCCTATCAGTTTGATACCTGTTACGTCACCTATCAGGGGACGTGTATATGGCATGGATTTTTGGAAGCCGGAGATGGAAAAAGGTGCTTGGTCGGTCCTCCCACTTCAAATTTCGGACACTGCGCGTCAATCTAAGGTGCCACCAGATATGAGTGTCACTGTGCACTGGCAAAAGTTGGCAGAGTAGGCGCTGCAGGCCTCACACACACGCCTGTAGGCAGGCAACTGATATTCAATCGATTACAGTCAAAAAAGTGTTGTTTTATGTCACTGTACACTACAGTTGCACCAGATATGACGTATCACTGTGCACTGGCAAAAGTTGGCACAGTAGATGCAATAGGCTTCACACACACGCCTGTAGGCAGGCAACTGATATTCAATCGATTACAGTCAAAAAAGTGTTGTTTTATTTCACTAAGCATAATATAAGTTGTTAGGTGTTAGCCTGTCACACACACACACACTGGCAGGCAGGCATATGCAATTAGATTACACAGAAAAAAATTATAAGATAAAATAAATGATGTTCTAGCCTTTAAAAGGGCTTTTTGGGTTGCTGTCCTTCAGATGGAAGGCTCTGGAAGTGAGTGTATGCTGCTGATTGGCTGGAATGTGTCTGCTGACTGTGAGGTGCAGGGTCAAAGTTTCATAGTTACATAGTTACATAGTTACATAGTAATTAAGGTTGAAAAAAGACTTTCAGTCCATCAAGTTCAACCTGTTAAGATCTCCTCTGATCTGCAATATGCAGATTAGTTATTAATTAAATTATTGATTAAATAATTATTAATAGTATAGTATTGGAGAATGAATAAAGAGTTAGTCCATCAAGTTCAACCTTTTTAGATCTCTATTGATCTTTTTAATTTGGACTATTTATTATTATTGTTAATTGTTAATTATTGTTAATTGATCCAGAGGAAGGCAAACATAAAAAAAAAAAACATTGAAACTTTGCTAATTGTCTCATAAGGGGAAAAAAAAGCAAAATTCCTTCCTGACCCCAGAAACTGGCGATCAAATTTCTCCCTGGATCAATATTCCTTGCTAGTTATCTAGGATAGCCTTGAATGCCCTCTTTATTCAGAAATATATCTAACCCCTTTTTGAAGTTGTCTATCGAATTCGCTGTCACCACCTCCCTTGGTAGAGAATTCCACAGTTTAACCACCCTAACTGTGAAGAACCCTTTTCATTGTTTAAGGTGAAATCTTTTTTCCTCTAACCTCAACGGATGTCCTCTTGTCAGTTGAAAATCTCTTGCTACAAAAAGTTCACTTGACAAAGCCTTATATTGACCCTGGATGTATTTAAATAACGTAATCATATCTCCTCTTAGACGCCTTTTTTCTAGCGAAAATAAGTTTAATTTTGCTAGTCTTTCTTCATAACTTAGCCCCTCCATTCCCCTTATTAGTTTTGTAGCCCTTCTCTGTACTTTTTCCAGCTCTAAAATGTCTTTTTTGTGAGGTGGTGCCCAAAATTGTACTCCATATTCCAAATGAGGGCGTACTAGAGATTTGTATAGTGGCAGAATTATATCTTCTTCCCTGGCTTCTATACCCTTCCTAATACATGCTAATATTTTATTTGCCTTTGCAGCCGCTGCTTGGCTTTGAGCGCTGTTTCCTCAATGATAAAGTATAGGGGGCGAACCGAAAAGCGCACGTGTTCGCTGTCCGCTGCGAACGCGAACATGCCAAAATCACAGCGAATAGTCCGCGGGCGAACTGTTCGCAACATCTCTACTGACACCTGATACATCATTAGCATAGATAAATGGAGTGGATTATATATCCCACAATGTCAATGTATATATGTCCCACATTTGTATATGAAAACCTCAACACACTATAGACCAGTAAAGTTCACATTGTCTGATCATGAAATTCCACATCCAATTGGGATCAATACAATTCATATCAATCTGGAAATATGAACATACCTGCAGATATTAAAAGAGAATGTATGTTCAGCATGAGATAAAAATATGGGATCTCTAATTATTTTTTAACTCAATGTTGAAAGCAAAATTATTACAGTGACTCCAATAATCACATCGTATTGCCATTACAGAACTGCTGTCGAGTGTCAACTCATTGTTTAACAACATAGACAAAGAAAAACAACATGTACAGCAACAGAATAACAGCTACGTCAATGTGAACTACATTGTAAGTATTTGCTGAATAGCATGTGCATGTATGCTGATGGACAAATAAATAACAACTCCACTTATGGATGCCAACCTTTCAATTCCCAGCATCCATTCCATATGCAAAGCGTAAGTGGTCCAAACTAATAAAGATCCACAGCGCACGTGTCCTGTGGGAACAGATCACCTTGTGGATAATCTCAGGACCAAGTCCAAGGTAAAACACCACATGTGGATCTACAATGATGCATTAATGTGTAATAGGTGTGATATTCCAACGTCATGAGTAATTAGAAATATCCTTTGTCATCATCTGCCAGATGAGTAGCTTGTTTCATATGTAAAACATATGTTTTAAATTACCAGCATGTCTTGGTATGTGATGAAGTAGGTGCTCATATAGCATGTGCAATGTTCATATTAACATGTTAATTTACTCCTACCCATAGGCATATCTCCTAATTCTGTATTATCGTTGTTATTGTTCAATTAATGTTGTTGTTGGTTTGATATGTGTAATAATATGATGTTCTTGATTTTGCCTCATGTTGGATGATACACTGTAAAACCTCCTCAAATGATCATCCATATTAATGTCATCCCCACTTTCTGCATTCTGTTCCTCTATCACTATTTCCCTGTGTTACTGGAACTCTGTTTCTTACCGACCTCCACCATGATACTTTACATACCTGTGCTAATTGCTCACTGTGGGCTTTGTTGCAGTGTTGATTTAATTAATCTGGCAATGTTTATAGCTGATTATTAGACTTTGGTGTCTGTGTTTGATTTGCTAATGTTGTAACAATTGAATTTCCGTATCAACAATTAAAGGACCCTTAAAGTCAACAAATGTGCTCAGCACAATCAGTTAGGGGTGTATATATGATGTTCACTATCAGCCCTAAATTCCCTCAACGTGTAAAACCGTAGCCCGTAACATAGCCCGTAAGACTTGCGGCTATTAAATTGGCCCCGTAAAGCAATCCGCCAATGACTTGCGGGGTTAGGGGGAAAAAAAACTACAAAATGTCGAAAATTTAACTCTGTGGTCGCAAATCCTTTGTTCTGTCAAGTCTGTAACTGTTTTGTTCCAATCACGCTATTAAATTGCATTGAATTTGCAAAGACGCCCTGGCGTTAAAGCTTGTAACCCGCAAATGGAGGCAAAAACATTACACCTCCAAATAGGACCTGCAAAGGGTTTACAGACAATTTCTCAATGCTGTAAAAGACAATATAAACACACCAGTGAACTTTAAAATATGGGAAAGCACAGAAAGGCATTACAATTACTTGCACAATAATCCCCAATAAAACATAGGCATTAAAAAAATATATAATTATGTCATCATATGTTGTATTAGTCATGCATATGCCAATATGAAAAGCCATGCTGCAATATGCATAAAGCAATTAAAGACACACTACCTGATTCATTTGCAATACAAAAACATGAAACTGATGCTGTATTAACCCTTTCTCATTCACAGAATTTCTAATGTGGACACTGGAATATATATATAATTGCATATACATCTCGCTCATCACATCTGCATTGGGAAAACAAATAGTGGCCAAATTACACCTCCACATCACAAAGATCAAGTACCAGGGGAACATTTGATTATATATTGTTCAGTCCTTCAGTCGTATCTGACTCTCTATGACCCTATGGACTGCAGCACATTTAGCTAGGTCACTGCCTGTGCTGTTCCACAAGGTTTGCATGCCAAAGATACTGGAGTGCATTGCTAGTTCCTCTTCTTGTGGCCTGTGATTTTTCTGACCTCTCTGCTATCAGCTGCCCACCTACACTGGCCCTACATAGTATAGCTCACAGCTATACATAATGGGAGGTCACCAATGGGAATGGGTATACATCTTTGTACATGGCCAACAGCAATGGTATGGGACTTTCCAGGATGGGCGTAGCAGAGATAACCACTGATGGAGGTGAGCTGGCTGTTGACCCACATGCCTCTGCACAGCCTCTGTGTATTTTTGCAGCCCTTCCTGATGGGTTAGAGTAGATTAGTGTGGTGTATATTCCCGTGGTCCCCTTTTGGATTGCTAACTGGTGGTGGTAAAGGGGTTTGTGTACCTGAATGAAGCTGTGAGCTATACCATGTAGGGCCACTATAGATGGGCAGGTGATAGCGGAGGAACTGGAAACCCACTCCAGTATCACCTCTCATATTCCTATCAGGCCCTCAGGGGAATGTTGATACACTACAATATAATTATCTTGACATCTGCATGTGTATTAACCCTTTATGTTGATTATATATGATATATATTATTATATGATATATAATGCTATTATTACTATTATTATTATTATATGTATTGAGATATTGCATAGTAACTAGGGCTCATTAGTTTACATATATAGGAATATGACACAAATATGATGTATGTGGATGTCCCATAACACCAACCATTGACAGCACACTGACACAGTTAGAACGGTATAACAAAGCTCTATCTCATATACAGAAATGGACAAGACTGTGCATTAATACCATTGTTGTGGTGTGGGCGGATACAGTAAAGGGAAGTGGCTATGGGCAATCATCATCATAAGGATAATGCATGGCATCTACGAGGGTCACATATGGTCAGGACACCACAGTAACCATAATCGGATGTGACATAGGAACATCATATAACACTCCATTTCATGGAAATAACCATTAATGCGGATACAGCAACCATATGGTCTCCATCTGCCATATGAAACAGATGCTAGAAATCATGGATCATGTGATACTAATCAATTCCACACACAGTGTGTTTTCATACATTATTGCTGATTTCCAAATAGAGGATAGCAATCTGAAAAACATAAAGAGGAGGTGTTAGAACAATTATAAGCTGTTATTATAGTACATTGTTTTTGCTCTGGACACTACAATAAACCAAGTAACATGAATGTCATCTACGAGCAGTAATACCCATATTGATTGAGTCTTGTTCAATCAACCTTCCTGGAATATGTTGAAGATGTGTAATACAACAAGGCATGCTTCACTGTGAACACAATCTTTCAGCAAAAAGTACTATCACTATCTACATGGAATAATTGTGCCATGCTGATATCACATATCTCTGGTATATGGGTGGTAACAAGATCAGACAGATTTCAGTGTTCACATTACTCCTAAACACATACACATTGGTCCTGATGTCAAACCAAGGAAATCATCCATTTTGTTTGGATAACATGAAATACATGAATCTGCTTTCATACTGTCAATGGGATAAAATGCAAAAACTAAATGCATGGCACGTAGGAATCAACAAATTGTGAGGCTCCGGTTGCTCAGAAGGCAGTGTAGGCAGTGTAGGCTGGTTAGCACCAGATTGCTTCATTCTGAGGTGAGGAGGCACAACTGAAGGATGGAGAGATATGAGGAAGGGGCGATTTGCAATGGACAGCAACTCATCCGATTAGCCGAACGCCCATTTTTACCTCTCCAGCCTTCGGTTGCAACTATTGCTTTGGATTAGCCTAATAGGACTATGCAACTCTACAGCCAGAACACTATTCATTGTAATTGAAACTCACACAAGTTATGTTCATTAGTAAAGAGAAATGTAGAAATATATTGCATTTCAGATCCATCTGCAGTGGTGAATGACACTGATTGAATGTCTGTTGGGAACTGGGTTGAGTGTTTACTCACATGATGGTATTGTGCTGCTCAAAGATGAAGAACATGCCATTGGGCCATTTTGTGGGACCCCATTGAATGTGAGGCCATGTTGGGGGACCCCATTGTGTGTGAGTGGTTGTGGGCTGCCATGGCTGCAATGTTGATGGAGCAGGTGACAGCTGTGATGATGGCTGGGCCTTGGACATGGCCGATGGAAGTGGCTGGAACAGCTGGACATGGCTGGTTGATGCTTGTTAGGGCCCAGACAGTGACCCACTCCTGATATGATGGTGAATGTGGCTGGTCAGCTCGTCTAGATGGTCCCGGGCCCTCTAGAATTTCCTGGCCTTCTTCCTGAACCACTTCCACCTGCAGTGGAGCCCCCTGTTCCACTGTGGTTGGCCTTGTCCTCCTGGCTACTGAAATGGAAGAAAAAATATATTTGAGTTGCATTCCATACACAATTGACAGCTATGTGTTTCCATATCCTTGACATCAGGGTCACCTGTGATTGACTGTGGTTCTTGGCACACTACACCTGCAGTACACAATATGTGTACTGCAGGTGTAGTGTGCCATCTACAGTACATGTACATCAGACACGTGCTCTACTGGATCTGCTGTGGGGCCGACCAATCTGTGACATGCTTCCAGCAATGGTTGTTAACATGAGACATGGTCCAGGTTGGGACAGTATATGACACGCACATGCAGTCCTACAGAGTTTGTATCCACATATGCCGCAGTGCACACACCAAGACACAAACTCTATTTTGAATGTCAGAGCATTTTTGATATAATAACAAATTGTACTCATGATCAGTTTGAACTGCAGGTATTGGCCAGACATTTCATTGAAACAAATTATGAAAATGATATGTTTGCTACCAGGATTCACATAGTTATTTATGCTCCATATATCTTCAGTCATTACCATAGGAATTACAATGCAGGGGTGTAGGAGGCAGAATAAGGGATACAGCTCATTGTATACACCAGCCAGAGCACAAACTTATACATACTGTACATACAAACATCATGACATCTGCCGGGTATTTGTCCACCCTATCCCCCCTCCCCCACAATTTCATACACCAATGTGTGTGGTGTGATATGATACTCAATATGCATGGTTCTCGGCACACCCGTGTCCACCTGTCCTGGTAGGTCTACCACTGCCGCTGGTTCAATCCACTCCCTAAGGGTCTGCTCCCATCCATAGTATGTGATGTTGGCTGGTGGCCCACCACCGGTTGCATGTGTTGCTCTTGCCTCCTCTGCCATCTTCCTCTTAACCTTCAGCTGACTGTCGTCATATCTGTATTTAGCAGTCCTTATGTCCTTATTAGCGACCCCTAATGCTGCATCAGCTGAAGCAATCAGAGACCAAGAATATTGCCTCTGGCTAGCCCTCACATCTCTCCCACCATGTATGATCCGACAGCGGGCACGGATTTCCCTGAGGAGGACGTCCATCTCCTATGGGCTAGAATTGGGGGCCCTGTACTGTACCCTACCAACTGTGCCTGCGTTTCCTTTCAACTTACTTTCCTCCTCCCCTCCTCTACCCTCCTATGATTTATGAAATGAAAATAAGGATAAATAAATATAATATATATGTGGATGTGCATGTGGTAAAACAAGAATGTGAGTATTGTGTGTAATATCGTTTTTGTATGGGGGGGGGGTTGTAGATGTGCTTTGGCCTATTGCTATTTATAGCTATGTGTACATATTAATTTATATGTGTGAATTATGTGATATCTGTAATTATGTGTGTTGTAAACTAAGGGTTAATATATATTAGAGGTCAAAATATCAAAAAACTTACCAAGCTTCTTCTCACTCTCCTCTCTCTCCAATGCTCAAAAACCCACAACCTAGACCTGTGTGTTGACTTGCTCAGCTACAGCACAGTCAATGATTTACAGTTTTGGTGCCCTTTAAAACACCTTCCTGCGGCATTGATTGCGGTTTCCCGCTTTCTATTGGCTGTTAGGCCAAGTCAAACTATGTGGTTACGGGTTTGGATAATTACAGTTGATCGCGTCTCGGCCAGCCTCTTAACAGCTTGTGTGCGCGTCTAAGATTTACGGGCTTGTGCGTCTGGCCCGTAACTCGCAGCATGGTGGAATTTAATAGTTCTGTGATGATAACCAGTAAGCTTGAAACAGCTGTACGTGGATAGGATTCTCAGCTTTTGTGCATTTGTGGTCACATTTGCATGTCCCTGCTCAGCTTCCCAGAATGCAGTGTAATAACTGTTTTTCTCGGAATTCTGAGCTGAAAGCAGTTTTTTTAACTTGTTTTAGACATTCAAATGTGAACACAGATGTACTAATTATTTACTATATATATATACTAGCGAATTGCCGGTCAAAAAATGACGGCAATGAAATTGTAAGTCAGCTAATGCTGTTTGGTGTATAATAATGAAATAAATAATACATTATTAAATTAATATATTTTACCTATTATTAAGTAATATATGCAGGAAGTATTCTCTTGAAGAGCTGACAATCTGTTTTGATGTTGCTGGAGTATTAGTGATGTGGAGCTGCTGTGTAAGTGTGATGAATGTGTGCAGTATAATAGTGTGCGTGCGCGAGACAAAACCGTTAGCGTAGCTGTGTACTTCCGCATTAAAATGGCGGCAAATGTGTGATTTGCGTCTGTAGCGCAATATCCGTAGGTGTTTTGTGGTGTTTTGCGTGTTTCTTGTTGTAGCCTCGTTTTCGTTTTGTTCGGCGGCCATTTTTTCGCTCGCTTAGAGAATTTTTTAGTGTCTAAACTCTTTTATTTTTAGTTAAATGAAGGTGTACCTTCATTTTTTGAGGTCCTGGATGCTCCCTCTTGCTGTAGGTAAGCTTTTTATGTATGTGTTGTGCATATTTACTGTGTTTTTAATTTTTTCCTGTCTGATTTTTTCGAGTCCGTAATGGGTGTTAACGTGTCTTGTATGTTGTTTGCCTTGCAACGTAATGTTTGCTAGGGTCGCAGTTGCTGGCAAGGAGCGCCTTCGGCAACGGCTCGAGCGGGCTCACATGCTCACAACTATATATGTGATAGACATAATTTAAACCAATTTGTACTGTAAGGACCTTCGGCACGCATTGTGAGGCTTGCGCTGAGTGCCTTTGGCGCTCATCACATGCCTCATAATGAGCGCCTTCGGTGCTCATTGCGAAACTCTCCTGTTGTGTAGTTTTCATCCTCCGAGAGAGATATATATATATATCTCTATGTATATGTAGTTAAGTAATAATTAATGATTTCTTCAATAAATTAATATACTTTAATTATTTATAATTGATATATGCAGCGAGCAATAGGCTGACGAGCAAACAATCCATTTTCAACTGCATAGAATATAAATTTTCAGTGTTAGTGCTCTGCTTATAACAGTGTAATGAATGTTTGAAGTGTGCATTCTAAATAGGCTGCGTGCGGAAGGTAAAGCCGTTGGTTTATTGTGTAAAGTGGCATTGTATAGTCGTAATGTTATTAATGTGGTACACGTCTCGTGAGCTTTTTCACGGCTTTTGTAATAGTGTATCTTGTAGGTCGTAGTGTGATGTGTAAAGTGCTAGGCGTTTTGCAGTGTTTTGCGCGGTCCTGGGTTGTGTAGCCTCGTTTTCATTTTTCCGGCGGCCATTTTTTACCTCGCTTAGTCGATTTTCGAGTGGCGAAAATAGTCTAAATCGAGTTAAATTCGAGTTCCACCTCACTCATAGACGTCCTGGCTGTTGCCCCCTGCTATCTGTGATATTGTAATTGTTTTGGGGTATATTTTGTGTGTTTTCCGTGCTTTTTGTCCGGCCGCTAATCTGGTAAATCTGGTAAAAGTACCTCGTTTCATAATTTAACGGCTTGCCTCGCTTTGCGAGGCTCGCATCTGCTAAGTGCTACGGTTTAATGGCTTTGCGAGGCTCGCAGTGATGAGCGCCTTCAGCACTCATTGGCTAAGTCCTACGCGTGAACAGCTCGCCTTGCTTTGCCAGGCTCTCAAGCGATGAGCGCCGGAGTCATACGCACCTCGCAAAGCGTGACAACGTCTCGCAGTTTGACAACTATTATATGTGAAATATATATATATATATATATATATATATACTTCATTAAATCATGATTCTGTAAATTCTAAATCATGATACGGTACAAACACACAGAAACAGTGATAACAGTGTAAAGTTATCATAATTTATTTGATACACATAGCACATGTTAACATGTATACGACTGTGCATCAATATCATGGCTGTGGTGTAGGCGGATCCCGGAAGGGCAAGAGGCTTTTTGTCAACAAAGGACACCTAAAGGGTTAAATGTTATACAGCATAATGTGGTCATGACTCCACAGTAACCATAATTGGATGAGAAATAGGATCATCATATAACGCTCCTTTTTATAGAAATAACCATTAATACGCATAAAGCTTCCTTATGGTCACTAAATCATGGATCATGTGATACAAATCAATTCCACACACAGTGCGTTTGCAGACATTAATGATGATTCCAAAATAGATGATTAGAATCTGGAAAACACTAAGAGGCGTTTGAGGAACAAGCTAAAGCTGTTATTACAGTACAGTGTTTCTTGCTTTAGACACTACAATAAACCAATTAACATGAACTGCATCTACGAGCAGTGATAACCATACCGATTCTATCCTGTACAATCAGCGTTCCCAAAATATGTTGAGGATGTGTAATATAACAAGACATGCCTCACTGTGACCACAATCTTTTAGCAAAGAGTACTATCACTAGCTACATGGAATTGTTGTGCCATGGTGATATCACATCTCCCTGGTACATGGGTGGTACCAATGCCAGACAGATTACACTGATCACATTACCCCTAAACACATACACATTGATCCTGATGTCAAAAAAGTGAAGGTTAGGCCAGTATATGACACGCACATGCAGTCATACCGAGTCTGTATCCGCATATGCCACAATGTGCACACCCATACATGTACTCTCTTTTGGATGTCAAATCAATCTTGATCTATTTGGCGGCTGCTACTCAGAATCAGTTTTAACTGCAGGTATTGGACAGACATTTAATTGATAACAATTATAATAATGATATGTTTGCTTCCTCGATTTACATGGTTATTGCTGCCCCATATAACTTTAGTCATAACCAGAGAGCTTACGGTGCTACTGTTTATCAGTTATCTATGTGTGTGGGGTTCATGTGTGTGCATTTGAGGTTGTGATAGTGTATATGATACTCACATTGCATGGTTATTGCCACACCCATGTCCACCTGTCCTGGAAGGCCCATTACTGCCGCTGGCTCGATCCACTCCTTTAGGGTCCTCTCCGATGCTGAGTATGACTCTGGCCTTCTCTGCCATCTTCCTCTTCACCTTCAGCTGGCTGTCGTCATGCCTGTTTTTGACAGATTTGACATCCCTGTTTGCAACCCCTAAGGCAGCAACAGCTGTAGCAACCTCAGTCCAGGCACATGCCTTCTGGTGTAACATCTCTCTCACCATGAATAGTAGGATGTAGACTATAATTTTTATATCCTTGGTGCCTATCACCTATCCATGTATAAAAAACAAAACTTTAATAGGGTATATTCAAAATCCAGAATTATAAAAACGCCACTAGTACTATACTATTGTAAACTAAATCACTATGCAAACGAATATGTTGTAGAAAATCAAATAATGATGTTAATTATGCACTCCTCATACTCACAATGACATTGTAAATCATAGGATTGCATTGGATGTGGATACTTATGATAACATATGTACTAGTAAAAACAAAAAAAGGCAGAGACATCAATACTTATATATCTGTCAGAGGGTAGGGAGCATGAATATGTAGCATAACAGGCTTGTAGGTATATAAACAACACCAAAATCATAAATGCAGCAAACAATTGTACAAAGGTGCAGTAAATACTTGCAGTTCAGGTGTGTACAACCATGCCACAGTCCCGCGCCCTCCAATACCCAATGAATAATAAGGTACTTGCCCAAAAGCGAAAATATAGAGTGCCAACAGGCCGTTTCATTCACCAACTGACCTTTTTCTGGAGGATGACATTATGGCGATTTAATGGGGCTTACAAAGCTCCTTTAATTTCCGGTATTCGCAGGTGTTTGCGTGCGTCATGACATCATTGCGTAATTGTGTGATTCAGGAGAAATGGAACATCATTTATATAAAAAGTGGATTTGACTGAGAAGCTTTAATGTGATTAGTGTATGCTTGGAACAATAAATAAAAAATAATAATATTGTGAGTGAGTTAATAATGTTAAATTATAATGATAAAAGTGTATCTCTTACCACTGATTACCTATTATAGAGTGGAAATTGTGCACAGATCAAAAAGGCATAATTGAATATACTAAAATTTATAGTGTTTAAGCTTGCTGTGCTTTTAAGTTACTATTATTAAAAGTGAGAGTATATTTGAAAAAAGAGTTGATTTTATCAGTATTAAATATGGCGAGATACAGGTGTATCTAGCTCTTTTGTGATGGCATAAACATGTTCTAGTATCCTTTTTCTGAATTGGCGAAAGGTTTTCCCCACATATAACTTTTTTGCATGGGCATTGCATCACATAGATGACCTGTGTTGTATAACACTCACAAACTTGCCCTTAACAAAGGATTTACAGATAGGGATGAATGTGCAATAAATCAATATGGCCTAGATAATGAACACTTAGAAGCCTACAAAGTGTTAATGTCCCTATTAGAATAACCGGATCAAGAACATCAAGATATGAGATCAACTATGTCTAAAAAAGCAAACAGCTAATTTACACCGGCCTTTAAGTCCTATTGTAATATTCAGGTATTTTGGACTTGGAACAAGATCTCAAGGCTTTAGCCAATCAAAAATCCAATACTACTAGATCTCAATATAATAAATATAATACCACCCAAGCAGAAAAAAAAGCCTTTGTGATTTAAGTAATAAGAACATTATCTTTAAATCTGCAGACAAGGGTGAAAACACAGTATTAATGGAGTGGACTATCTCCAAATGTGCCTAAAAGTACTCAGTGACAAAACAACATACAGAATATTAATAAAAATCCATTAAAAGAGTTCAGCAATAAACTCAAAAATCTACTATTGGAGGCGAAACAAAAGATTCTTATTGATCAGAACACATACACATATTTACTCCCTAAACATCCAGTGGCAGCCACATTTTATACATTACCTAAGATCCATAAGTAGGTTGTTCCAATACCAGGTTGCCCTATAGTATCTGGAAACAGATCCCTAACCGAATGGATTAGTAAATTCGTGGATGACTATCTCAAAGGAATTGTAGAGACATTACCATTATTTCTCAGAGACACCCTTGACATATTAAAACATTTGAATGAAATTCACGTCCCGAAGGAAACATTATTGTTAACTGATGATGTGGAACAACTATATTTCAGTATACCATACAAGTGAGGCTTATTGGCAGTGGCATATTTTCTGGATACAACAAGTATAGAAAAAACAGAATTCAATAAATGTATTATCAAGTTGCTGGAATTCATTCTAACGAAAAACGTTTTTCTCTTCAATAATTCTTGGTATCACCAAATTAAAGGTATGCGATGGAGATGCCATGTGCCCCTAGCTACGTTGGATTATACTTAGGGTACTGGGAACACATGGAATTGTTTAGAGAAACATTTTCAGAATATACAGACAATATCATGCTATGGCAACAATATATAGATGATGTGGTGGTCTTTTGGACAGGTTCCAAACAAGAATTTGTATCTTTTCTCCAAATCTCGAATAGAAATGATTTTATTCTAAAATTTACCTTTACATTAGACATTGAAAAAATAGAATTCCTAACTTAATCATCTCGAAGGATGAATCAGGAAAGATTCACACATCATCTTTTAGAAAATCGACAGCCTGTAATTCCTATTACACTGGTCGAGCCAACACCCAGTACCATGAAAGGCAGGTATTCCGACAGGACAGTACTTGAGGCTCAGACGCAACTGTGACGATCCCATGGACTTAAAAAAAAAAGCAGATACCCTAAAGATAAGATTCAAACAGCGAGGTTACCCCAACGGGTACTTAAACAAGCTTACAAATTAGCAATATCCAGTAGCAGACAAGATCTCCTATACCATACATCAAACCAAGAAATTGAAGAAGAAAATATTTGCCTCCTTATGACATTTGGCAATGATTGAAGACAAATACAATCAATTTTAAATCAACATTGGCATATAATAAAACAGGATGCTACTCTGACTATCTTGAAGATAAACCGAGTATAACGTTTCGAAGAAATACTAATTTAAGAGACACTTTAGTCAAAAGTTTTTTTCAAGCTCAACCACCAACCCTGTCTTGGCTGTCTTGGCTTAATGTGTGTATTATGTGTATTATAGTATGGGTATAGGGGGGAGGGGAGAGAGGTGGGGGTAGATGTGCTGTAGCCTACCTCTATGTATAGCTATGTGTACGTATTAATCTATGTATGTAAATTATGTGATATCAGTAATTATGTGTGTGGTAATTTAAGGGTTAATATATCTTAGTAGCCAAAATAGCAGAAAATGGACAAAACAGCTTCTTCTTCTTCTCTCTCTCTCTCTCTCTCTCTCTCTCCAAAGCTCAGGAACCCACCAACGCCTAGACCTGTGTATTCACTTGCTCAGTTACAGAACAGTCAATGACCTTTAAAACCCTTTTCCACTGCATTAATTAGTGTACTCTGCTTTTTTTTGGCTCTGAGGTCTACGTCGCACTCGGTAATTATGGGATTGTATTAAACTATGGCCTGCATCTATTCCACCCCCCTAACAGCTTGCGGGCGTGGGAAGGGTTTACAAGCTTGCGGCTTTGGCCCTTTCGTTGTGGCTTTGTTCAATTGAATTGCTCTGTAACTCCTGAAAATGTAATAGGGCCCTATGATTAGTTAAGACTACTTTAGAGGAAATAGGGGGGGACTGGAATATAAACATAGTATATAGACAGTTATGATGGTCATTATAACATGGCAGAGGATTTTATATCAATTTTACTGCTCCTGAATTAAAAACAGTGTTTCAATATTATATTAATAATAGATTAAAATATCTTCTGTACCATATCTATCTTATGATTAATTTATTTTAACATAGTACCAATGTATGTATTATTTTTAGTTGTTTTTTATTATTGCAGGATAGTTTCTAAATAAAATGAATAGTAAACAGACACTTCTTACAAATTAACTTAAATTATATAAGTTTTTTTAGTTGTTTTTTATTATTGCAGGATAGTTTCTAAATAAAATGAATAGTAAACAGACACTTCTTACAAATTAACTTAAATTATATAACATAGGTCATTTTAAATATATAGATACTATTAAATACATGTGTTTATTAATAAAACTCTAATTGTTTTAGACATATTTAATTAGAAATATTTATCTATTTATATTTTGTGTTTTTCAAATATTTTAAGTTAGGAGCCTTTCTTGAGAAAAATTATATTTATGCACAATAATAGAATATATATCAAGAAAGAAAAAAAGTATTTGCAAAAAATGGTGCCTAACACCTATATTATAAAAATAAACTAACTAAACAAAACAAACAAGGGGTATTAGATAGAAAGGTTTACAGTAACAGACAAAGTATATCTTTATGCCCTGTAGAGATGAAGAAAAAAGGGAGGAGAATTAGGTAAACAAAGCTGCATATTGCTTATGTACCTTTATTTCCTTAGTAAATTGTCCTCATAATACTGTTGTAACCGATTATAGGACTGTATCAATAAGAAAGAAAAAGAAAATGGAGTGTGCTATATATGGCAAAAAAGAAAAACAATATTTATTATACTATATACCGTATATCTGAAAGGTAGACAAATAGGTAAAAAAGATCTCCAGTGTACTTTAGGGAAGTGTGTAAGAGTCTATTGAATAGTGAACAGTTCACCGTAGCATTGCGCTATATGCGCTAGCTAATTCATTGAAGGAGTATTTCCTGCTTTTTAGGCTCTTACCTTGTCTTCCGGGTCCCGTACACAAAAACGATAAAGGAGATATTCCTATTGGCTAAAAAATAAAAAAAAGTATAGATAAGAACAAAATGCCGACCGGTTTCCATAGTTATATTACTATCATTTTCAAGGCTCTTTTGGAGTATGGGGCTTATGCTATTTTCGCGGGTCTTTTTATAGTCAATCTCCGCCTATCAGTGAGTTTCTTGCGGAGCTCTATGTCTCTGTATGGATATCTTACTTCCAGGATGCCGCTTATATGACGTCTTGAAGTATATCTTCATGATGCAAGCGCGTATTACATTGTATTTACGCTTACTGGCAGCGAAGCTTATTCTGGTGTTGGCGGAAGTTCCGCGAAAAGCTAGCATGCCCTTGAATTTCTTTTTTCTACCAGCTTTATTGACTCCATTTTTGATGTACATTATAGACTATAGGTATGTATAATATATTTCTTAATCCTAACATTTAATGTTAAATATTCATTATCCCTTACCGGGGCATATCATTAGATATGACATTAGTGCTGAACCCTAAAGATTTCAAACCAATAGTGCTGGGAAATAAAAATCTTTCTAGAGAGAGACGGAGAGATAGCCATCATTTTGATATTTCTTTTATATATATATATATATATATATATATATATATATATATATATGGCAAAGATGATGAAACTTGAACCTTGCAGGATTTTTTATTCAGAATTCATAAATCATTATTTATTTATTTTATTTTTTTATATTATTGTTCTTTTAGAAATGTATGATATTCTATGTAGATTGCGGAGTTTTATTTCCTATCTCATTATCTATGTTTATCCATGTTTTTTGCTTAATTCTTCTTTTATTATATTTTATTTTATGGACTTTATAGAAAGAGAGTTAAATAAATGGACTAAAAGTAAAGCCTGGGCTCCCATCAGATATATCCATTTACATTCTTCTGCATCAATTTTTGATCAATGTTTCCTCCTCTTATGTTAACTTTCACATCGTGGAATTCAAGGCATTTTTCATCACACTGGTGATAAAGTTTAACGTGTGTAGAAACTGGGGTATCGAGTTCTTTAGTTATGGAAGACACATGCTCTAATATTCTTCTCCTTATCTGCCTAATAGTTTTTCCAACGCATAATTTTTTACATTTACACACTATAATATATATCACGTGTGTAGATAGGCAGTTATAGAAAGAATTCAATGGAAATTCCTTTTTGGTATATGGATGATGGAAGGATTTTTCAGGTTTAATATATTGGCAGGCCTTACAGTTCCCACATCTGTATAAGCTCTTAGTTTTTGTTAGCCAATTCTTACTTTCCTCTTGTTTGTTTGTGAAGAAGCTTTTGACCATCTGGTCACCCAGATTTATTCCTCTTCTATATGTGATTCTAGGATAATCTGAAAGTGCTGTATTTAACGCTTCCTCTTCATATATTAGATGCCAGTATTTTTTCAAGATGTTTTTAACTTGTTCACTGTCTGCTCCATATGACATTATGCATCTTATGTTTTTTTCTTCTTCTTTTTCTACCTTCTTTTTGAACAGAAGTTCTGTTCGGTCCATATTTATCGCTTTTTTGTATGCAGCTTTTAGGATTCTATTCGGATAGCCTCTGTCTTTTAATCTTAGTTTTAATTCATAGGCTTTTAATTAAAATGTTTCATCGTGTCAGTTTCGGCAAAGTCTTACATATTGACCTATTGGTATACCAGCCTTCTGAGATCTGGGATGTTGGCTTTCCCATGACAATATATTGTTTGTAGATGTTTCTTTACTATATAAAGTGGTATGTAGTTTGCTGGTATCCAATTTCATAATCTTTAGGTCTAGGAAATGTATTATTATTTCATTTGCTTCCCATGTTAGTTTGATGTTCATTTCGTTTTCATTCAATTCGGTGATAAAGTCTTCCAATTCCTTATTAGTTCCTTCCCAGCAAATTAGGACATCATCAATGTATCTCTACCATAGTAGGACTTTATCTGTGTTTAAATCATCACAGAAAACATTAGTGTTTTCCCATAGTCCTAGGAAGAGATTTGCATAGCTTGGGGCACAGCTTGTTCCAATTGCTGTGCCCCTTATTTGGTGGTACCACTTTCCATTAAATATAAAGAAGTTTCTCGTAAGAATAAATTCTAATAGATCAAGGATGAATTTATTCCTTTTCTTATCGCTTGAGCTTCTCATGTCTATATAGTATTTGACTGCTTTTATTTCTTGATCATTCAGGATACTGCTATAGAGTTGTTCAACATCTACGGTCCCTAATATAGCTGTCAGAGACAATTCCAATCCCTCTATATTTTTAAGGGTATCCATGGTATCTTGTAGATGGGATGAAAGACTCTTCACAATATCTTTAAGCTCATAGTCCATAAATTGGCTAATCCTTTCTGTGAGATTGTTTGTACTTGATACTATTGGTCTACCAGGGATTGTTATACGTTGTTTATGTACTTTAGGTAATGCATAGAAAGTGGCAGCCATTGGGTCCTTGGGAAGTAAGTAACATAATTTGCCTTGGTAATAATGCCATCTTCCATGGCTTGAAGGAGTAGTGATTGCAACTCAGTAAGATATTGCCATGAGGGATTTTTAGGTAGAACTTCGTAAGTATCACGGTCTCGTAAGAGGGTTAGAAACATTTCTAGATTGCCCCCTTTATCTGCTCTTTTAATTTCGCTGTCTAATTTTATTATTTCATCTATTGCTCTTCTTTCTCATATCTCAATATTATTGTATATTTGATTAGAAGCATTGATTTTATTTATTTGGTCTAGATTCTCTAGGTCTTTGCTTACTAATTTGAGGAATGTTTGTAGGTTTCCATAGTGTTTTATTTCAGGAGTAAATTTACTGTTGTTTTCAATGATTTTTGTTTGTTATCATTTAGATCTTCTTGTTTTAGCAGTGTCAGTAAAGTCTTCAAAGTATCTTTATTCTCTATCGTTAGACCCATTTCTTCTAAACTTTTTTTGTCTTTTTCATAGAAGATTTTTTTTAGAGCTAGTTTTCTTACAAATAAATTTATATATTTTATATTTGAAAAGAGATTAGTATAATTTGAGGGAATGAACGACAGTCCTTTAGACTGTATCTTTTTTTGTGAACAGCTTTATAATTAGATTTATAAGATTTATAATTAGGCTTTCGTCCTTTGCTGTTTCTTTTTCTTTGTTTTGTTTGTCTATAAGATGTTTGTTATCTATATATTTTGTTCTTTCTTTGGGGACAATGTTAATAGTTCGAGTGTTTCGGTTTCTTGACTGTTGTTTTTCATTCGTAATTGTGTTTTTGAGCTTCCTCTTCCTCAAGGTTTTTGGCTTTGCCCCTTCTCTAAAAAAGTGTCAATAAATGCTTGATTGTATCTTGTATTTGTCCTTAAAGTATTTATCTGTTGATTAGATCTTGTTTTTCTTGTATCATCCTGTTCTATTTATCCTTCGGTTTCTGAATATTCGGGTGAAATACTATCTACAGTTTCTACAGTTTTACTAATATTGACAATTTTATACACTTTTCCTTGTTGTAGATCATTTCTATCTCTGTTGAATTTAGTTTGTTTTCTTCTAATTAGGTCTCTTTTATATTTGTCCAGTTTGTCATTCATTTTTTCTAGCCATTTATCATATTCTTGGCTTCCCTTGTTTTTATCAATTTCCAAGTTACTCTCTTTAACTTTTTTATTTAGATTTTCCACGTCTCTATGTTCTTGTTCTACTATTGTTTTCATTAGATCTATAGCATTTCCCCACCACTCTATAACATTTGGTTACTATATCCGTCCATTTTTTTTACAAATTCCATTTCTAACAGATGATGAGGCGGTATTATTTGTATTCTCAGGCCTCTGGGTATTAGACCATTTTGTATGTAGTTATCTAGACTACTGATCTCCCAGATTGATTTAATTTGTTTTTGCAAATATTTCTGTAGAATTTTGAAATTTGTAAGGATATCATGTTTATTTTCTTGAGTCACACTTGCTCCTTCACATATAGTTGCTGACTGTGCCTCATTAATTGATGTCTCATAATCCCATTTGTTTGACTCTACCATAGTAGTTATAGAGTGGGTTAGACACAATTTCTCTAGAAATGGTATGTTCAAATAGAGCATGTGTCTTGCATAACTAAAGAACTAGATACCCCAGTTTCTAGACACGTTAGACTTTATCACCAGGGTGATGAAAAATGCCTTGAATTCCACATCATAAACAATGTGAAAGTTAGCATAAGAGGAGGAAACATTGATCAAAAATTGATGCAGGAAGAATGTAAATGGATATATCTGATGGAAGCCCAGGGCCCATGGGGTCTGAATAAAGGCTTTACTTTTAGTCCATTTATTTAACTCTCTTTCTATAAAGTCCATAAAATAAAATATAATAAAGGAAGAATTAAGCAAAAAACATGGATAGAATGATTTATGAATTCTGAATTAAAAATCCTGCAAAGTTCAAGTTTCATCTTTGCCATATATATATATATATATATATATATATATATATATAAAAGAAATATCAAAATGCTGGTTATCTCTCCGTCTCTCTCTAGAAAGATTTTTATTTCCCCGCACTTACTGGTTTGAAATATTTAGGGTTCAGCACTATCTAATGATATGCCCCGGTAAGGGATAATGAATATTTAACATTAAATGTTAGGATTAAGAAATATATTATACATACCTATTGTCTATAATGTACATCAAAAATGGAGTCAATAAAGCTGGTAGAAAAAAGAAATTCAAGGGCATGCTAGCTTTTCGCGGAACCTCCGCCAACACCAGAATAAGCTTCGCTGCCAGTAAGCGTAAATACAATGTAATACGCGCTTACATCATGAAGATATACGTCAAGACATCATATAAGCGGCATCCTGGAAGTAAGATATCCATACAGAGACATAGAGCTCTGCAAGCGTAAATACAACGTAATAAGCGCTTACATCATAAAGATAGATGTCAAAACATCATATAAGCGGCAACCCGGAAGTAAGATATCCATACAGAGACATAGAGCTCACTGATAGGCGGAGATTGACTGATTGATAAAAAGACCCGCAAAAATAGCATAAGCCCCATACTCCAAAAGAGCCTTGAAAAAGATAGTAATATATCTATGGAAACCGGTCGGCATGTTGTTCTTATCTATACTTTTTTTGATTTTTTAGCCAATAGGAATATCTCCTTTCTCGTTTTTGTGTATGGGACCCGGAAGACAAGGTAAGAGCCTAAAGAGCAGGAAATACTCCTTCAATGAATTAGCTAGCGCATATAGTGCAATGCTATGGTGAACTGTTCACCATTCAATAGACTCTTACACACTTCCCTAAAGTACACTGGAGATCTTTTTTACCTATTTGTCTACCTTTCAGATATATATAGTATAATAAATATTGTTTTTCTTTTTTGCCATATATAGCACACTCCATTTTCTTTTTTCTTTCTTATTGATACAGTCCTATGATTGGTTACAACAGTATTATGAGGACTATTTACTAAGGAGATAAAGGTACATAAGCAATATGCAGCTTTGTTTACCTAATTCTCCTCCCTTTTTTCTTCATCTCTACGGGGCATAAAGATATACTTTGTCTGTTACCGTAAACCTTTCTATCTAATACTCCTTGTTTGTTTTGTTTAGTTACTTAGATTATTTTTAATAATAGAATATGACTAATGTACACTACCGTGGCCAATAGACCTGAAAAGGTCAGGCTACATCCAAACCCAAAACAAGACAGTGCCAAAGATTGCTCCAATTATTGAACAATTGTACTAATTTCACATGCAAGCAAGGTAATACAGTACTTAAGTTTTTACAAGCTTGGCTCCAACAATATATGGACTGGGAACTACAAGATGTGCTAGCTGGGTTCCGCAGAGAAAGAGGCACAAGAGATCAAATAGCCAATGTCCGCTAGATAAAGCCTTTCACTGTGTAGATCACAACAAAATGTGGCAAGTTCTTAAAGAGATAGGAGTACCAGATCATCTCATCTGCCTCCTGAGAATTTGTATATGGACCAAGAACAGAACATGGAACAACAGAATGGTTCAGGATCAGGAGAAGAGTGCAACAAGGTTATATTTGGTGACCTTATTTATTCAACTTATACGCTGAGTACATCATGCATAAGGCAGGGCAGAATCAATTCAAAGCCGGAATCAATATTCCTGGAAGAAATATGAACAACCTCAGATACGCGGATGATACTAATCTGATGGGTAAAAGTGAGGAGGAACTACTAATGAGGGTGCATGAAGAAAGTGCAATTTCTGGCATGCTGCTCAGTGTTAAAAAAAAAAAAAAAACAGAGATCATGGCAAACAGCGATCTTATTTCCTGGATAAAAGATGGGGAAGAAGTGGAGGCAGTGACAGATTTTATTTTCCTAGGATCCAAGATCTCTTCAGATGGTGACTGTAGCCATGAAATTAAATTACATTTACCAATTAGTGGTTAGCCATGAGACAAAGGATCAAAGGGGTATCATTTGCATAGCACTTGACACCACTTGAGCTTATAGTTAACTATACTTGAGATTCGTGCATCTCCCATAGAAGTCTATGAAGCCATGACTACCACTTAACATGAATTTTAATCCACCCTGGCCTCAGGTGACCCGGTGGAAATAATATGTTTGCCATTAAAATTGCCTTAGATAACAGAATGGGAAAATAAAGAGCTTTCATAAGAAAATTGGGGATCTCATGGGAAACTTTCATGCTATAGTGGTTGTGATAAAAGATAAAAATAGCAGATCATATAAAATGAGGTGGCAGGAGTACACAGAAGATCCATACAGGAAGGATCTTAACAGCATTGATGGCCTCAACAGTTTGTCCAATGAGCTGGAGCCATACATATTTGACAGTGAAGTTGAATAAACCCTTGAAAGCCTTACATAACAAGGTTGCATGGGTTTAAGGAATGCCATCTGAACTATTCAGATTCCTAAAGGACGATGCTACGAAATTGGTGCTTGTCTAATGCCAATAAATTTGGAATACTCAAAAGTGGCCAGTAGACTGGAAAAGATCAGTCTAAACCCAAATACCAAAAAAGGCTGTTCCAAAGAGTTCTCTAATTATTAAACAACTGCACTCATTTCAAATCCTGAAAGCTTGGCTCTAACAATATGTTGACCAGGAACTACCAGATGTGCAGTGGAAGAGGCACAAGACTACCAGAACTACCAGATGTGCAGTGGAAGAGGCACAAGAGATACAATTGCCAATGTCCACTGGACAATAGAGAAAGCATTTGCTTCATAGACTATTATAAAACCTTTCACATAAAACATACCATTTTTCCATCATAAATATATACACATATACTTCTGTGATATTTGGGAGGGTCGAGAGAAGAGGGGAGAGGAGGGAAGGAGTGGGGAGCAGATTAGGAGGAGTGTAGAGGAAAAGAGAGAGGAGGCCCTGGGGAGTAGAGGAGAGAGTAACCATGAGGAGAGGAGTGGAGGAGTGGTGGGGAAAGGAGTGTAGGAGAGAGGAGCAGTAGGGAGAGTAGTGGAGGAGAGAGGAGTGATGGGGAGGAGTGGAGGAGAGAGGAGTAGTGATGAGAGGAGTGGTGGGGAGAGGAGTGGAGAGGGAGACAGGTGTGTATAGTTGCTCTTAATTATAGGCACTTCAAGTTCAGAGTCAGATGAGGCAGGATCTGATCCTAGGCGGAGAAGGTGGAGCAGTGACAGGCCTCAGGGTAAGAGGAGAGTGTACAGGATCCCCATCCTCATTCAGGAGGGTAAAAGGCTGGGGGAGATGCAGGGCCCTAAACTACAAGCACGGGGAGATGGTGGTCCTCCTCAGAACAATCTGTGAGCACCCTGCTATCCTTGGGGGGAGAGGGAAGCTAGGCCCGGGCAGTCACAGCATTGGGCTTTGCACAAAAGGGATGAGAGGTCCGTCAAGCACCGCTTTGATGACGTCCGGGGCAAGGTGAGGAGGATGATGGCCAAGGAGGAAAGTGCAGCCACAGCACCAACAAGTGGCCCTCAAGATACAATGAGTAGGAGAGGGTGCTCAATCCAATAGGGAGTCCATCTATTGGTGTGCCCACCGCAGAGTATGCATATACAGGCCACAGCTGGAATCAAGATATCTTCAAGAGCCAATAAAAACCAGGCTCATGTTCCAAAGCATAGATCCCATCTAGCAAATGATAGCTACTCAGAGTAGAAAATAAGTGAAACATCCAGGTTCAAGACAAGATGTCAGATAGTTAGGAATGAACAGAAACCAGTGTATCATTCAACATAATTAACAAACATTCTATTCTTCTCTATTTTACAGCTGGCAGGAGTACTTGGTCCAGTGGTGAGCCAGAGGGTGAGCCAGTTCAAGGAAACAAGAAGAGCGCATGGTCCAGGCTACAAGGACACAATCACATGGGCAGTGGTTGCCTGTCAGCCACACCAGTGGCATTTGACCCCACTGTCCTTCTACTCCAACATCTTGGATCACCACCCAGGCCCTCTTATTGGGCCAATTCGGAGGGTTTTCCACCGCCTCCTCCTCCTCTCATTAGCTCCACAAACTCCTCCCACCACCAACATGCCCAACACCATCCCCACCACGAGAGCGCAATGCTCCAGCCACAGCCCCTCTCAACTAGGCCACCACTCCTTTCCCCTCCTCACCGCGGACCTCCATCCCAGGGTCCACCACCGGAGGCTGCCCGGGGGAGATGCTTGCCATAATGCGTCAGCTTGTAGAGAGCAATCGGGGGATCCAGGCCAGTATCTTCTCCAACCACCTGGAGCTAGTGGGCATCCGGTGGAGGCAGTATAGAGAGGAGACACCAACTCATGGTGGAGTCTTACCTGGCCGGACTGCTCCAGAACTTAGCGAACCAGGGCACGCTATTCCAGGTGAACATTGACAATCTGGTTCCAAGCACTGCCTCCTCCACCCCGAAGGCCTCCCCCACCCATCTGCAGCCTGACCTCTCCTTTCCTCCCGCAATACCTTCACTGCCTCTGGTGCCGCTGCCTCCTGGGGGGGATGCCTCCCATACTACTAGGGAGAAAGTGGCCACCCATGGGGGGTTTGGGCCCTGTGCCAAAGCGGAGAAGGATGTAGGGGCTGCACATATATTGGACCTTCTCAACAGCACTCCTCAGTAATAATATTTTAGCCCAAATGATAACATAATCGAGGCTGGCCACAAAGTATTGGATCATGGCCTATGTGATGGTGACATTTTGTACGCAGATGTCTACCCATCACATGTTCCATGATCCTCTTCTCTGTGGACACCTAGGGTTATGTTTAACATTTCACCAATTGATGGTCACTGAGAAATGCCATTGAGAAGAGATGCTACAGTCCCTATCTTTTTTTATTTTAGGCACAATTCAGGTCTATGAAGGCATTTTCTTCATCTGCAAGTATTGTTCAAAATGAAGTAAATGTAATATATTCACAGTGGCTCTCAGATAGGAATTCCTTAAATGACAGCCCATCCTAAACATGTTCCTCAGACTATATTAGTTCAATCATATATCCCGATTTATAAGACAAGATTTTTGTTAGCTTATATTTAGACAAATACAGCTATGGTGGTGGACCTGCAAAGTCTTACAATAGCATGTTAATCAAAGCCAGCATTATTACATGCACTAGTGAAGCAATATCAGAATGGGAACTGATACTCGTGTCTGATGTAAGTAACTGGAAGTGATTATGGTTGCTGACCTTTGTGTCCTCTCTGTATTAATGGGTACGTTTCCCAAACAATGATGAATGTGATATCAATGTTGCTTAACTATAACAGATGGAGAAGGTGATAGTACTCTTGGACCACTGACTGTGGTTGCACTATACAGGGATTAAGTACAAGGCAAAAACAATATTAAGACATTGCAAAAGAATTGGGCGCCCTGTCTTTGATCTTAAAACTTACATAGGTCACCTCCTTTTATCGCTAAATATATTAATGGGATGTTTCTCTCGTTGTGATTTCACTTGGTTTACTATGGCCCAATGCCAAAGGTGGATGCATCTGTCTGGACAACAAAGTGAAGAGTAGAGTCTAGGGAAGCCTGGACTGGGCTAGAACTGAGGGCAGTCTTGAACGGGTGAACACAGCTTGGCACTTTTAAGTTAGACGCCAGCTTGGCACTTTCTAATAAGTTCTATAAGTAGCTTGGTACTCTAATAGAGTACTTTTCAAGAAAAATAGCATTTGCTTCTTAATCTTTGGAATGGACTACTGACTATTCTCTTCTATCTTAGCTGGTTCTAGGTCAATGTTTTCACCACCTCCATGGTATCCTAAGTATTAAACCACAAACATTCCACACTGAAATTTCTAATTTTACTGTAATACACGATGGCTCTATCTATTCCAGCATTTCAGCATTAGTGAATTTGCTTTTCATCCTAAATTTGGCAGAAGTATATGTCTTCTAAGTATGAGCACATGAACTCATGATAGCCATTCAATAATTGATGAGTTAATTCATGGAACATAGTAAGTACATTCCACCTCACCATGAATTGGTAGTGCAAAAAAAGGGATGATGAAGGCCATTTTCCTTGCAATCTATAGTGAAAGGGATTTGACAGTCCGTCTGGGGAAAATTTAGAGTGACTAAGTATTTTGCCTATTCCTAACCACTCCAGAAGGTTGTCTACTAGTGGCGTAAGATGAGCATAACTGGTGATGTATTTATTCAGTTGTCTGTAGTCCACACTGAATCTTGGACTTCCGACCTTCTTGAGACCCATCATAATGGAAACGCCCACGGACTGGAAAATGTAATGACCCTAGGTGTAGCATTTCATCTACTGTATTTCCTTCCTCATACTTTTCATAACTTCCTTGGGTCCCCTATAGGGAACATGCTAAAGAGAAGGTTGCCCAGTGGTCAGGACTATGTAAGTGGACAATGTAGTCCTCCTAGTTGTTTTGTCATTCAGTCATGTCTGCCTCTCCATAACCTTATGGTCTGCAGCATGGCAGGAATATCTGTTTGCCACTATCCCTCTCAGCTCCCTCAAATTCATGTTCAGTGCTTCAATGTCGCCATTTTCAGAGGCTTTCAATCTTTCATAGCATCAAATAAAAAGAGTCAACCATCAAACAATTGAACATAATACACTATTTTAGTTTATGTTCAGATTGAAAACTATATTAACGGCTTGTATAAAAGGATGAAAAGATAATATTTATGTATATAAATGTTAAATATTTTGACTGCAAATCACATTGGAAATAGAAAAGATCAAATTGAGTATGTTGAAAGGGCTAATGGATATGTATTAGTGTAAATGGAATTGTAAATAGTTTGGATTTATGGTGTAAACTTTAAGAATTTTATAAGAATTAATTTACTAATATGATGAACAATTTAATTATCGAATATATTGCGTTAGCAAACAACTAAGAAGTATGGACACTAATGACGAATACAGATTGTATGGGCAATAATAACAC